>SJXQ01003053.1:206617-314771 GCA_006408695.1 Aepyceros melampus | reverse complement strand
AAAAAAAATACATACATACATACATACATATATATATATATATATATATATTCCCCCCCACACACACTGGTTAGATTTGGATCCATTTGTGAAACAGCTAATTTAACCCTTCGGGCTTCCCTAAAAGACATGGGCAAGGAAAAAAAAAAAGCCAGGCCGTGTTCTGTTTGATTTTTTTTTTTAATAGAGTAGCTTCAGACAAACATCTATTTGCTGGTTAGAAAGCTTTGTTGCTTTTAAATATAACATCAAGCCTCCAGGAGTTGGAATTCAGCCTTCCAGCATTTTAGGATTTTAGCCTCTATTAGTGGTTATCAACTTTGGGGCCAATGCTGAAATCCATCCATCATTTAGGGTGCTTAACAAATTCATGGAACACTCCACCCCGCAGACATGCTGATTTAATTATTCTGGAGGGTGGCCTGGGCACCGGGACTTTTAGAAGCTACCCAGACAATTCTCACATGCAACCAAGGCTAAGACACTGAGCTGGAATTAGTTGGAAATGACATAACTGGCACAAAGCAAAGCAGCACAAAAATGCCCTCCCTGTCCACCACACACACACACACACACACACACACACACACACCCCTACAATGCATGTGACAGCGCAGGGCAGCCTCTCAGCAGAGCTGGACAAAAGCACGCACCCATGCCACAGGATCAGCATGCGCCAACTGCTGATGCAGGGGAGTCCTTCCCTGGGCTGGCAAATCTTTTTCTAGCAAACAGCTAAGAAATGTGTCAAAAGTGACAGTCAGAAGTGATGGGAGAGCAAGACAGTCAGATGTGACTGGTGGTGAAAGCTGCAGCAGCAGCCACAGATGTGTGGACAAGCAGAAGTGCTTTAGACCTGATGCCTGCAAAACGGTCCACAGGGAAGAGATGGAAAACAGAAAGAAGAGGAGGAGAAGGGAGAAGGGCCAGCAGGCTGCAGGGTGAGGGGGCTGGGCCTCGGGGCGCTGCCTAGCCTGGCTGCCCAGTGGGGAGGCCAAACGCGAGAATTCGCGCTGGTGAATTCTGGGGAGAGGCAAAAGGACAATTTGACCCCCTGCTTGGAGGCACAGGCCTGTGGAGGGAGGCAGCTTGTGTGTGCCCCACCTGTTTGTCAAGGTGTTCAGTTCCCTGGTGGCGCAGATGGTAAAGCATCTGCCTACATGCGGGAGACCCGAGTTCGATCCCTGGGTTGGGAAGATCCCCTGGAGAAGGAAATGGCACCCTACTCCAGTACTCTTGCTTGGAGAATCCATGGATGGAGGAGCCTGGTGGGCTGCAGTCCATGGGTTGCAGAGTTGGACACGACTGAGCGACTTCACTCTCCCTTTTAGTCATCACAGAGCCGCCCAAGTTACCGCAAGGAGGCCCCATTTTCCCCTTTGTTACAGTAAAAGCTACCACTGATAAGGTGAATGGACTTTCTAGCTTGGCAGTGTTTTTTCTTTTTCAGTTTGAAAGCCTTGACACAGGGCATAGTCTTTGCCATGCCCCCAGCCCTACCAGCCACTCCCTACTAGCTGACCAGGAGGCTCCTGACCTGGAGCATTCCGCCAGCAAGTAACTTCCAACCTCTGCTCAAAGCCAGCACTGTCCTCTGTGAACAGGAGCCCTGGTGGGGCAGAGAGGTAAGTGCAGGGACGCAGCATTCTTCATACCTTTGTTGGGGGTCACCTAATCTTGATAAAAGATTTCTGCTCTCACTCTGGAGCGAGGGGGTAGAGAGAAATGCATGCAAACTTTGGTTCATCGCTTCACTATTCCCTGAAGGGCCATAGTCCCAGGAGAAGAAACCTAGGCCCACTCCAGAGTCATCACAGGTCACTGAGAACCTGCTGGATAGTTCAAAGCTAATTAGAATGGGAGGCAAGAGCATCGGGGGGAAGGAGCGGGGGCAGGGGGACATGGTCATTCACTCCACATACGACTGCCTCTGTGCATTCCAGTCTACGGGAAAAGAAAGGCACCCCACTCCAGTACTCTCGCCTGGAGAGCCCCAAGCAGAGGAGCCTGGTGGGCTACAGTCCATGGGGTCGCAAAGAGCCGGACACACTGAACCAGCATGCAGCATTCTCCAGAATGAAGATCTCTCCCCTAGAAAGCCACCCAGCAAAGGAAGTGAGCAAAGGCGGCCTCCCTTCGGCATATGACGGTCACATGGACCACCACATGTCACTTCTTTTCACCAGACCCATGAGTCACGGCAAGACCTTCAGTCTCGATCACATCGCCTTCCTCATTTTAGAGCACGTTTTCCTCATTTTAGAGCACGTTTTCCCCAAACTTGCTGCCTAGAGACCTTGCTGCCAGGTCTTGAGCATATGAACAAAGTAAACGCTTAGCTGTGTCTATTTCTAGAACAGTACTGTTTGTTGTCTTTGAAGGTCAACGATGAGCAGCCTAATAAGGGTTAGATTATTCCATAAAAATATTAAGGGTTTTGCATACAAACTGTGACTGCTTACCTTTTGGAATGGTGTCTACCATTAGCTGAACTATTAGGTAAAGTCTCAAACTTCCAGAAATAATCCCAAACATTTGGGCAGAAATGCATTTGGGTAGCTTTGAATTCCTGCACCCATCTACTGTCATTTTACAGTATGTTTTGAGGGCACTTAGAAATTCATTTATTGTACAAACACCTGTGGATGTCTTGCTTTGTGCTATAAATTTCACAGCAAGGATTATTAAAACTGATATAACCAAGTGCAGCATCTCAAAGAATAATCCAAGGCAACTGGCAAACAGAGCCACTAAGACTCAGAGCAATGCTCCCCCGACATTGATAAGCACACAAATCCCCTGGGAGCACGCTAAACCCACCCGGGCGGGTGTACCACGTGTACTGGTTCATGCAATGGCGGGGATGGCCAGTCTGGAATTTCTAGCAGGCCGGCAAGCTGGGAACTCAGGCAGGAACCAGTGCTGCAGTTTTCAGGCAGAATTCCTTCTCCAGGAAACCTCAGTTCTTGCTTGTATGTAAGGCCTCCCAACTGACTGCAGGATGCCCAGTCACGTTACTGAGGGTAATCTACTTTTCGGAAGGTCAGCTGATTGTAGCTGTCAATCCTCTACCTTCACAGCAAGCCCCAGGCTCCTCTTTGGTTACAGAACCAGCACCGGAGCACCCACCAAGCGCCGCACCAGCACCCAGCAAGCACTCACAGATACCGCCCCTCCTCTCAGGTAGGCGCTGACCCCGTTCCCACTGACGCTGAGGCTGCCCGGTCACTCTTCGGGCAGTCTTGTGGAGAACCCAGTTTGTGGCTGGCCATGAGTCCCCTGTCTCCACTCATTCTGGATCTAGCAAAATTGAATACCAATTCCTCACCATTTTTCCAGCCATGCTCTCCTATGACAGTCCTTCCCATCTGCTCTTCTCTTGAGCCTGGCCCCATAAATGATCGTGGGCCCAGAGGCTCTGATCACCATATGGTCCCGGAATGGAAAGACTTGTTCTCGGCAAGAAGGTTTTTTTTATTGCAGTTGGCATTTCAGAGTCAGACATGGAGGCTACCATCTGGCAGCCAGCCGCCATGGTCTGCGATGCAGGCAACAGACACGCAGGGCCCCTGAGACAAGTGGGGCCAGTCTACGGGCCTGTCACATGCGTTCTCTAGCCCAGAATGAAGCTCCAGGACCCTTCATATTCATAATGAAAGAGAGACCGTCCCTAGTGAGTCAAAGCCTTTGGCCAATTGCTATAAATAAGTAAATAAATACACCAAAAAGACACCTCATAATAGAGCCAAAGAGCATTGAGAAAGATTTTCCTTCTCTGAACATCTGCTGCATACTCAGAACTTCTAACACAAGGCATACCTTCTTTACCAGTTTTAAAATTGTATTTTAACCCTCTTCCCTTAAGTAATGATAAGTATATTGAAAGCAGGAGAGGAGGGGCTTTTCTCCGACGGCAGTCTCCAAGGTCTCGGCACCAGGAGCTGTTCTGGAAAAACCACCACAAGGGTTAACTGGGAGGCCAGAGTCTGCACAGGAACGACTCAGAGACCCTGGCCCGAAGGCATCCACGTTTCTCCTGCAAATACTTTTTTGCAATGATAATACTGCTTAAGGACCCTCCAAGCATGACCTAATCGATACTCTAAAATCTGTTTGAACAGGCAAGGAGATCATTCCTAGCAGTCAAAAGCCTAGTAAGAAAACACACCTATTTTTCCACATTGAAACTGCCGACTACATGGTCAACAACCGGGGGTTCATCGGGTCCTGAAATCCTCTCCACACAGAAAGAGACTTAAAACAAACATTAGGTGGGTCCCTGCCCTCCTGTGGCTTACGTACTAGATAGAGAGGCAAGGCTATCAGATGCAACCAACGTGCTTTCCGTGCAAGCAAGAGGTCAGAAAAGGACAAAAAGCTGATACAGGGATAGCCAGATTCATGGAGGAGCTTATTCTTAAAGGATGGGTGGTTTTCAGAGGCATGAGAGGACAGAAAGGCACTTTGACCGGGAGCATACGTAGACCACGAGAGGCTGAGCAGAGCGGGGAATCCAAACAATCCAGGGGCAGGATCTCTGGAGACAGAGAATTATTCAACAACAATTGTTGTTTTGACAGATGGAGAGAAGGAGAGCCACAGGGATGTCCGAGGTTTACACAGCTCATAGCCTGGCTTGACCAAAACGAGATGTACACAAGGCAAGGAGAGCGAGAAGGCATAAAAAACGTCCCAGCAGACGCACAACAGGCAACAGCAGAGTCTGATGTTGTCTACCTGATCTAAGATGAGACTATAGAATAGGACTATTCTATTCTCACTAGAAGGACTGTGGCTGAAGCTGAAGCTTTAATACTTTGGCCACCTGACATGAAGAGCCAACTCACTGGAAAACACTCTGATGCTGGGAAAGACAGAAAGCATAAGGAGAAGGGGGCTCAGCAGCGTCACTGACTCAATGCACATGCGTCTGAGCAAACTCTGGGGGACAGTGAAGGGCAGGGAAGCCTGGCGCGCTGCGGTCACGGGGTCGCGAGAGTCGGACGTGTCTGAGTGACTGCAGCAACAACACTCTAAAAGTGAACTGAGGACCCGCAAGCCTGGCTTAAAAACGTAAAGATCGAGAGCTGGTGAATAAGCCCCTGAATCTGGACAGCTGCAGGCCCTCCGCCCTCTTAGTAAAACTCTAGTATAATGTCACTTTTACGGAGCTAACTCTGAAGCCCTGGAAGGTGGTGGGGTGTGTGTGTGTGTGTGTGTGTGTGTGTGTAGCCCTGGAAGGTGGTAGGTGTGTGTGTGTGTGTGTGTGTGTGTCTAATTCCCCACCCTCTGACTTGTTCAACTGAGGGAACTTAGCTTTGAGGATTTTTTTTTTTTTAAGCCTTTTTGGCTCATGAGTTTAACACTTCACTATGGATCTATGGATGGCTTTAAGCCATATAAACATAAATTTGTATTCCCCAAACAAGCAAATGAAGGAATTATGGGATGTTTCAAAGGGATTAATTCCATAGAGTACTTTAAATTGAAAACTTGATTGTGCCTTTGAACTAGGATTTTTAGATTTTGATTTGCAAGGAACTATTAAAGGAGTCATATACATATAAAACTAATAATATATGTTTAAAACAAGCTAGAGCTGAAGACTGACACACATAAAACAGCTGAGTAAGAATTTTACCTGCTTCTTCCCTGTTTTATACTCCCCAGCCCCATGAACTCCAAATAACTCCCAAGTAGGCAGGCTCTGCTTCCTGCTTATCCCTGAACTTCTTGGATCACTGAGGAATGGAGTACAGTTTGAGTTCTCAAACAAGCTGCTGAATTCGCTTTTTTTTTTTTTTCCCTGATATATGTCCCAGAATCAGGTCACATATCAGGTGACAAAACTCAAACATTTAAAATGACTCTTGCAGATGGAAATATCTGTCTTGTTGCCAGAGGCCGTATTTCAAAGTACAGGCACTTCTGCCTGTTCAGAGAGCTGCAACACTTTTAGGTCTCCCAACTTTAATAGAGATCTCATGGATAAAACACTCTTCTGAGAAGGCTGGGCAGAGGTGAGCAGTCTGCAACAAAAACCACCATCCAAACTTGCCAATTTTAGTTCATCACTGAGAAAGCTGATTTTTAACAGCGCGTTTATCTGCAGCGCATTTATCTGCAGCGCATAAATCCCAACTGTAGAATTTTCGAAATGAGCCAAAACCCAAGAGCATGCCGGCACTGGGGCTGAGGAAAAGAGGAAACAAACTGACAAAAATGAATCCACATCAACGCACACGGGGTCGTTCACCGAGTGAGGAGCAGATGTGGCGCCATTTCACAGACCATCAAGATCGTAACCATGCTGCTGCTGCTGCTGCTAAGTCGCTCCAGTCGTGTCCGACTCTGTGCGACCCCACAGACGGCAGCCCACCAGGCTCCCCCGTCCCTGGGATTCTCCAGGCAAGAACACTGGAGTGGGTTGCCATTTCCTTCTCCAATGCGTGAAAGTGAAAAATCAAAGCAAAGTCACTCAGTCGTGTCCAACTCTTAGCAACCCCGTGGACTGCAGCCCACCAGGCTCCCCTGTCCCTGGGATTCTCCAGGCAGGAGTACTGGAGTGGGGCGCCATTGCCTTCTCTGACCATCCTGCTAGGAAGGGCATTAAAGTCGGCCTGTTACAGAAAGTAATAGTAACGGAGAAAACAAGTCTCCTTCAGGTGATGTGACTTGATAATGGGCTGTACCAACAAGGAAAATGACACAGAGATTACTGAAAATAATAGATGACCACCTCTCTTAGTGACAGTCAGAACAAGATGGTGAATAGTCTGATGGAGGCAAGATAATGAGCACAGGATTTACGGAGTGTTACCACATTCCAATTCAGCTGAAATCAGGTATTACTTAGCAGAAAAATTAGCCAACATAAACAAACATGCATTATTTATCTGCCCTGGAAGAGCCTTCATATTAACCTTTTATGGAAAGGTTGGACAGAATAGAGCATGGTTCTTTCTGCAAGATGTTTATGATCTGACCGGAAATTAAAAACATGCACAAAATGATTTTTGCCAAAAGAACTTTGAAATGGTCTACCCAAAGATATGCTTTTCCATTAAGTTATTTATTTATGAATTAAACAATACTTTAACTCAAAATGCAGAGGCAACTGAAAGCAAAATGCCAGAACTAATACAAAATCCCGGTAGGAAAGGATTTTTTAAAAGGTAGCAACTCTCTGACAATCAGAAAAATAGGTATTTGGGTTAAGCTGTTTGCTTCAACTAAGCAAGGAATTTGGTCTGAGTATCAATTTCCTGTGAGATCCGGCTTTTCATTTCTAAATTCTGCGGCGGGTTTTCCCTACCTCTCTTTCAAAATGTGCTTCAGTGTCCTGGTGTGTGCCCAGTGCTGGAAAGGTTTTTCAATTACAGTTTTATGAAGTATGTGAAAATATCAGTCAAAGCAGATAATTCCCATATTTGTGATCTGGAAAAGGGCCGGAAATGCTGCTACACTCAGGAGAGATACTCCTTCAGATGGTGAGTCTGCTTCGAGAGGCTGGGTTTCTGGCAACCAGGGAGCCTGGGGCTGGCCCAGGCTGGGAGATGCCACGGCCGAGATCACCACGTCGGGCAGGAGGTGGGGATGGCCCCCAGACACGGCTTAAGTTCTGTTTCAAATGTGAACCAAGTCTGAAAATGAGGAGACGCTATATGAAAAGCTGGATTTCTAACTGTATTTAAGAAAATAAAAAGATGGGGCAACAGTGGGCCACCTCCCCTCATGATAACCGCTACCTGGAGGGGAGGGTCGGCACCCTCGAGGTGATGCAAAGCACCTGTGCCTGCGCCTCCTCCCAGCTGCTGCTCTGCGGCTCCAGCCTCCCTGCCCCACCCTGCAGCCATCTAAATGTTTCCCATCAGTGAGTGTTTATCATGTCCATTCATTTCTCTCTTCCATTACTAGAGGTTTCACAGGAATGTAAAAATCTGTGATGAACTCTCTACTATGGATATTTTCCAGTACGCATTTGCTTCTCTACTCTGGATACTCACATTTCAGTTCAAGGAGAGGGAACATTTTCTGTTTCAGAAATCAGATCTATGTGAACTAATACTATTATTTCTATTATCACCATTTACTGGAGGCAAGCCAAATGCATAGTCCAGTGCTAAGCGCTGTGATGATTAGTTCATTTACTCATCACAAATGCCATGGAATTTTCTCATCATCATTTTATAGATGGGGAAATTAAGGGTAGAAGAGGTGAATAACTTATGGAAGGTCAATGAGAGACAGTCAAGGAGAGACAAAGCCAGAGGTCATATGTAAGCCCTCGTCTTTCTTGCTATGAACAATAAAACGAGATTCCTGCTACAGAGGTCTAAGAGCAGAGGTGTACGCTCATTTCAGCCAAAGGCAAAGACCCTGAATGCAGCCAGATGGAGTTGGGAGGAGCAGGTAGAGGGTGGGGGAGCAGTAAGCTTCTTAGAAGACAGCTTTGGTTCCCTGCAATTACTTCACTTATAATAAGGGCAGGCTGGTAAAGTCCAAGACTTTTCAAGACAAAAACGTGAGTGTGAGTTCAGGTTTGGGGGTCAGCCACTTAACTTCTTAGAACCTCCATTTCTTGATCTATGAAATGGTACTTAGGGTCAAGATGGAGAGAAAACAGGCTTGTAAAAGCCATCTAGACAGAAGAAGTGCCACACAAGCACTCTCTGGTGAGAAAAGGAACAGGGCAGGCAATGCTCTCTCTCTGTTACAAAAGTTACAGGAAAGGCATACCAGCGACAAAGATAACTAAGAGCCTGGTAAATCTATTCCCAGTTATCAACTGGACACAGCAGTCTGATGACTTCCAAGAAATCTTTCAGGACATCTGAGTGAATAAACAAAATATAACAACTTTTGTTACTGTGATGCCCCCAAAGCTTTCAGAGATAGAATGGAAACAATCATTGTTACCAAAAGGTTTCCAAGAGTGCTTAGGGTCTTTTAACAATCCTTCTAGAAACAAATAATGTGGTTTTAAAATACCGTCTATAACCAGCTTAGATCTGGCAAATAGGTAGTAAGCTGAAGGTCATGTTTTCCAATCCTCCGCTGACCTTTGCAAAACATTCAACAAGCCAGAGCTGGTCTGCTTTGGCTTTGAGACACCTAGTGTGTTATCTGGCAATGTGCTGATAAAATTAGTGAATTTCAACATTCAGAGATGGGGAGGCAAGGAGGCACTTTAAGATTCTGGAATTTCAACATGCTGAAATATGGTTATGGCTGGCTCTCCTTCTCAAGCAAACAGAACCGGGACACTTAAGTTCACAGCAGACAGAAAACTGGAGAACAGAGACAACAGCTTGACTAGATTTTTAAGTGTCTAGCTAGAGGGGCTCCATGCCATTCAGATATATGGAAAGCACTATTCCTTAGCCTCTTTTCCTTGAGGCCAGTTCATCACGTGAAAATTCACGAGGGGCTACTCTCCCCGACTCACACTGGAGAGCCAGCCAGGCAGGGAGTTGAGAAGCCTCTAGAAGCCCATGACAGGGCTCCAGGCCCCCAGCCAGTTTCCACAGCTCATCCCCGGACCAGTCACATACTGTACTGAGCACAATGATGTCTCAAGTCCTTTTCATTCTGGAAAACAGTCACAGTTTCACCCCCAAAGTCATGAACGCTGAATAATTCAAATATGTCCCAGCATTGACCTGGCAGCCCTACTTAAATCGCATGAGACACCGTGTTTCCATTCACGAGAGAAACGGCGTCAGGACTATCGCTTTGCTGCGTGTTCTCTGCAGATGGAGAGATCCACTGTGGGCCACTTCTCAGCACACTGCTGAAGGACCGCATGCCCTCTTCACGCGCACAGACTCACACCTGATCAGGCAGCTGACCCGGGCTTCTAAGAAAAAACCAGAGTGCCAGCCGCACATCACGAGATTGGAAAGAAGGAAAATGCTGTCAGGGGACAGAGGATCGCTTTCCACTCAGTCCGTAGAGAGGCCTTGCCACTTACTATGGGGGATGAGGAGGAAATTCCAATTTAGAACAGAGACTTTGACTGTTAGCAGTTTATTCCAGATCTATTTCCCCAGCTCAGCTTGAATGATAACTAATAACAACAGGAATGGTTACACAAAAGGACCCTTTTGCTTGCTCAATGCCTTGATTATGTGTGACATGTAGTTATGAAAGACTGATGTGACGGTCCTCGCTTTACAGATGAGGGAAGTGTTTAAGTACCTAGCTGAGGCTGGTAGGCAGAGGCTGGCAACTCCATGAGGGCAGGAACGTCACCTGTCTTATTCTAGGACAGACAGCCTCAGCCCAGGTGGACCATATATCAGGGGCTCCATAAGTCTTGGCTGAGTTAAAGGCCAAAATTCAAAATCAAGCTCCTACACTGTGCCATCTGTTTAAGGTTGATTCTCTCCAAAATGCAAATTAAGGAAAAGAAAATACAGTCAATTTTAAGGAAATGAAAGTAAAGAGCACTCTGAGTCTCAGTGTTTATGTGAACAGGGAACCAATTCTAGAAGAACCTGGCCATGGGCAAGGGAAGGGGGAGTGGGGCACCTTTACTGGATTAAAGGCAGCCAAACCAACCTTGGCTTGCTGGCATCGGAGGAGGAAAAAGCATGCTCAGGCTCACTCTGGCTTCTAAGATAACGCCACCCATTTTGAAACCCCCCTCTTCGTGTCCTTCAAGCAGAGGAAGTGAAACAGAAAAGAAACAAGCTTCAAGCATTGTTAAGTTCAAGTAGGGAATTTGAAACAAAATGAGAATCTGCCCTTAAATTGGGCAACTTGGCTTGTTTTCTCAAGGCACAGCTGGATGAGAAAGTCAGGAGGGTCTCTGCCCTTCCCAGGCTACCAGGCCCTTACTATTACTTGCAGTAAACAGTGTGAAAGGCTCTGGGCAGGTAAGTAGCTGTGAGCCGCACCATGCTATCTTCCAACAAGTGAGAAGTTAAAAGCCCCACCCCCACCGCTGCAAGTCCCGAGAGCCCCATGGTTGGTGAGAAGAGAAAGCAGCATTTACATGACGATCTTTGCCAACAGGTTGCAGGAGGGTCAAGATAGATCCCAATAGTCACTTTACTTTTTAAAATTGTTTTATTCAAGTATAGTTGATTTACAACATTGTGATAATTTCTGCTGCAAAGCAAAGTGATTCAGTTATCCAGAGATGTAAATTTGTTAATATTCTTTCCCACAGTTCCCTGTGCTGCACAGCAGGGTCTTGTTGATTTTCCACGTTACATGTAATAGTTTGCCTCTGGCTCGTCTAGACTCCCGTCCCCACCTCCCCCTTGGCCACTGAAGTCTGATCTCACAGTCTGAGTCTCAGAGGTATGCTCGTTTGCGTCATATGGCATTTGTCTCTGGCTCCACTTAGTATGAGCACCCCCAGTTGCATCCATGTGCTACAACGGCATTATTCCATTGTTTTATGGCTGAATAGTATTTCACTGTGTGTGTGTGCCACATCTCCTTTATCCATCCAACAGTCATTTTAACCAGGAAAAATGAGAACCACAAGGCCCTGGAAGTGCATCTGATCACCAGGTATTGGGATCCAGTGGGCTGCCTCCAACGGTGGGCGATGGTGAAGTAACATTCACCACAAGGGCTAAGGGGGGAGGGTGCAACTTCAACTTCAAAGTGTTGTCAATCACCTTTGACTAGGAAGTCAGGCGACAGCTCTTGACTACAGTCAAGTTTACAGTTCTTCAGAAGAGTGTTTTGCAAGCTCTTGTATGCAACTGACTTTGGTGTCTTTGATTTGCACTCAGTCTCATTCATTAAACCGACCCTGTGCTGGAGCAAAGGCCGAGGTGTGTAAAAAGCGGCACGCTTCCTGGGAGACTGAGAGAGCACATTCTACTCCATTTCACGGTCTCTCACCACCTTGGTGGTGGCGGTTTTAGTCGTTAAGTCGTGTCTGATTCTTGCAACCCCATGGACTGGAGCCTGCCAGGCTCCTCTGTCTATGGGATTCTCCAGACAAGAATACTGGAGTGGGTTGCATTTCCTTCTCCGGGGGATCTTCCTGACCCAGGAGTTGAGCCCAGGTTTCCTGCCTTGCAGGAAGATTCTTTACTGACTGAGCTACACGGGAAGCCCCCTCACCACCTTGGTCTGGTCTTCTTACCTACACCAGTGCTGCTGCAGTCTGGCTCCGTTTCTATGGAGCACAATGTAAGATGTGTCTATGAACGCAAAATGAGAAGTAAATACGAAAGCCAGCAGGTGGTTGGGCGGGGGGGAAGGTGACATGCGGCCTCTGGTTTTAGGGCACCTCAACTGGCTGTTGCCTCCAACCAAAATGTTCTTGTTCCAGACACCTGCCCACAAGGACATGCCAATCATCGCTCGCTTCCTACATCCTGAACTCACCCTCCCGGACACAGCAGCGGAGTCCCGTCTGCTCACTGGTACACGTGACTTTGTGCTCCAGACTGCGAACACTGCCTAGCACACAGTAGGCCCCTTCCAGTTTTCCCTTTCCCTGAGTCCTCAAAGGCAAGTTTCATATGCCTTCCTTAGGTTCCAAGAGAAACTTCTACCCTCCTGATAAATTCTCCTTACTTGTAAAAAATTAATACATATTTTCTGGAGCAGGAATAAAAATATACTCACAGAGAAAACAGGACAATAGAGAAAAAAAGATGTGTTGGACTCAGACATGGAGGTGTGAACAGTCAGGGCAGAGCTGAGAGAAAATGAGAAGCTCAAGATCTGGTTGGTCAACATTAGCCATAATATAAAGAAGTCAGTTCAGAAGTCAAAGAAGCATAAACAACAAAGTCTACTATATGGCGCAGGGAACTAACTATATTCAACATCCTGTGATAAACCAGAATGGAAAAGAATGTATATACAAGTATAACTGAGTCACTTTGCTGTACAGCAGAAATCAACACATTATAAATCAACCATATTTCAATAAAATTTTAAAAAAGAAGTCAAAGAGAGCTGACATTTCAATTTAAATTAACTAAAGTGAAATAGAATCAAATCTCCAGTTTCGAGCAGCAATAGCCATTTTCAAAAGGTTTAATAGTTGCATTAGGCCAGGATAGATTTAGAGCATTTTTCATTACAGAAGAAAGGTCTACTGGACAACACTGATACAAAGAAATCCCAAAAGACCTGGGTTTCTCATCTTCCAAGGAGCTCTGAAACCAAAGGCTCCAAGAGACATGGAAGGGGAAGCAGGACAGAACAGAAGAGATGTTCCCCAGAAAAGATGTGCTGACTGGCTAAGCTGTCCTTGGAAATTAAAGCTCCATCTGGACTTCATAAGAAGTGTGATTTGTATTAAGTTTGTATTAAATGACTGCCGGTGTGCAGTATTACAGCTGAGAGAAGGATAGAAGACAGTTGGGGACAGGGGCTAGAGTTCCAGAGTAAACCCACAAGCTGTGAGTGGCAGCCACAGAAGGTTCCAGAAGTGAGAAAACAGGACCGAACCAGATCTGCAACAGGCTGCTGCCTGGGAGGACTCACGTCAGCTGGCGCCACTCTCAAGATACAAATCTCTCTGTCTAAGACAACCCTCTGCACACAAAGTAAGGCCCATCTGACTCCTAAGGTATCAAACAGTTCTTATTAAACCCCATCTCAACGGCTGAGACCAAATGCAGAGTGAGGCGCACAGATCGCATTTCCACTCAAAGCCCACATAAGCCTACAGCAAGGAAATGAACATTTCAGGAAAAATACTAGCCTTTTTTTTTTTTTTTCAGAGTCTTTACAAGGGTGTAAGTCACAGCACGCCAAAGAAGGGTGAGCTCCCAGAAGAACATAGCGGAGAGGTGAGCAAGGCGGGGGAGTATTTATTCACAAGGGAAAATTCCAGTGCCCTCAGGGAAGTCTCTTCCCCTGGAGTCTTTTGAAGGAAGAGGAACCCAATGAAAAGCATTCCTTCAGGAAAAGTTTTCTCCCTGAGATTTCTACCTGCCTCTTTAACTTCTCTTTACCCGGTTTCCCAGGAGGAATGTTTTACAGTCTCTACCTTTCCCTGGGGAGAGACATCATGCATATTCTTCTCCTACAAGACAATACTATTTGTCCAGTCCTTTAAAGATTAAAACAAACAAACAAACAGATAATAAGAGGGCTGGCTGTATCCTCTTACAGCAAAGTGCTATAATTCCAGTGTTATTGCTGATGAGTATTTCCATAAACATTAGGATATCATGGATCCAGGAAAGAGACAGCCTCTAACTAATTCCAAAAGATAGGAATGGAGAGGTGCAAATAATTCAGTCCGTCCCACTAAGAAATGACCTGATTACCCTCACTGGATGACTTGAGGAGAAGGGGAATTTGAAGACAGTAACTGTCCTGTCCATTATGGTGGCCATGTGGGTAGCTCTATGTACATGTGGATACATCCATTTAACTGAAATAAAATAATATTTATAATTCAGTTCCTTAGCTGCAGCTGCTACACTTCAAGCCATCCGTATGTGGCTAATGGTATCACAGAAGACAGCAAGCACAGATATAAGGTAAGGTCACAGCTGCAGAAAGCTCCATGGAGCAGGGCTGGTTACTAAGATGCCTTCTCCACCTAGTGAATTCCTTGCAGAGGTTTATATATGTTGTCCAATCAACCCAACCTCCCTGGGCGCAGGGATTCAAATGGCATTGGGTAGAAGAAAGGGATTCCGCTGAGGCACTCCTCAATTGAAAGGCTGCATTCTTTAGACTTCTAAAGTATGAAGCATACATTTGAGGTACCTGTGGTGCAGACATGCCAGGAAAATATGAGTGAGGCCTGGTAAAAGAAAGTGCCCCCTTGGAATGAATGAATCTGTGCCCTTGTTTTTTTCACACTGTATTTCAGAGGAGTCAGCAGGCTGTGAGTGATGTGAGGTCTACGTGGAAACTAAGGTAAGTGTTAGTCACTCAGTTGTGTCTAACTCTTTGTGACCCCATGGACTGTAGCCCGCCGGGCTCCTCCGTCCATGGGATTTCCCAGGCAAGAATACTGGATGGTTGCCATTCCCTTCTCCAGGGGACCTTCCCGACCCAGGGAATGAAACCAAGTCTCCCTCACTGCAGGCAGATTCTTTACAGCCTGAGCCACCAAGGGTAAGTGGGGATACTAAAGGCTCCGGGCCTCCTAAGAGCTTCCCTATATATCTTCAGAGGTGTCATGAAGAAAATACCGTTTTAAAAAATTATGAAGTGTTTGGGGGAGAGAAGGATTGGGAGTCTGTGATGAGCGGAGGCAAACTAGTGTACAGAGGATGGATGAACAACAAGGCCCTACGGAATGTGCGTGCGTGCTGCGTCGCTCAGTCCTGTCCCACTCTTTCTGACCCCTGGACTGTAGCCCGCCAGGCTCCTCTGTCCATGGGATTCTCCAGGCAAGAATACTGGAGGGGATTGCCATGCCCTCCTCCAGGGGATCTTCCCCACCCAGTGAATCAAACCCGCATCTCTATGTTTCCTGCTTTGGCAGGCGGGTTCTTTACCACTAGTGCCACCTAGCTCAGGCCACTATCCTGTGATTAACCCATAATGAAAAAGAATATATATATGTATGTGTGTGTGTGTGTATATATATATAACTGAATCATTCTGCTGTGCAGCAGAAATTAACACAAAATTGTAAAACAACTATACTTCAAGTAAATGAAAACATATGTATGTAAAACCATAAGACATATATTTCACCAGGAGCTGACTTGACATGCAGGGAGGTTGTGATGGGCTCCCCTGCCTTCTGCTCACTGCACACGCATGACAGGAAAGGAATAAAGGAGCCCACTGCCTGAACATCGCACCCTCTGGTCTTGCAACGGTTTGAGGATGACATGCCCCTACTTATAATCTGCCAGTCACCAATTAGGCCAAAGGGTTTCCCCAGTGGCTCAGCAGTAAAAGAATCCAACTGCCTATATGGGTTTGATCCCTGGGTAGGGAAGATCCCCTGGAAAAGGGCATGGTAACCCACTCAGTGTATTCTTGCCTGGCAAATCTCATGGAGAGAGGAGCTTTGCAGGCTACAGTCCGTGAGGTCTCAAAAGAGTCCAACCTGAGTGGTTAAACAACAACAATTAAGCCTAAAGGACCTGGCCTGGCACCGAAGGCCCTCATAATCTGATTAACTTCCTGCTCAAAAACCCCTTATCAGAAACCCTTTGATATGCTAATTTATTCTGCTTTCCTCACCCCAGGCCCTTCTACCTTCCCCCAAGGTCTCCTGGCTGTGCCAAGGGATCACCACCTAGGAGGCCTGCCCTGGCCCCACAGAAGTTCAGTGCCCCTGCCAGCAGCTCGGAGGGTGACTGGGACCAGGAGAACGGCTTCTCCAAGGAGGCCTGGTGTCCAGAGCAGGCTGAGGCCCGCCTTGGCGACGGTCAGGGAGCTGGAACACGACCTCGGTGTGGTCGACGGGCACCCATCAGAGGCAGGCGTCTTCCCAGCTTGCCGCTTCCTTGAAGCAGGCTCACAAGTCTGACGCTGGCCGACGAGGGGACGGTGGTACCCGGTCAACCGTCTCCTCCTTTGGAAAGTCATCGATCTCCAACCCAATCCACAGCGTTCTGCCTCCTTTGGCCTTGACTTTTCACCACCTCTACGGTGACGTGGGCCTATATTTACCCGACTCTGCAGATAAGTTTCCAGAAGTAAAGAGATCTGGATTCCCCTTCAGCTCTGTAACAAAACCTTGCTCTTATCGGTTACATTGGATTTAAAGTCAGAAGAGGTGAGATTCTGAACCTAAAAAATGGTACTTCTTTGCTGGGAGACCAAGTAAATCCCTTGGTCAAATTCTCCATTTGTAGCCCAGCTGGGTCAGGCTAAACGCGTGTTTCTCACTCTGGGTTCCCCATGAGAATCATCTGGGGATCTTCCAAAACAATACTGATGCCAGGGCCTAAACCCAGGGCAAAGAAGTCACACTGTTAGGGGTTTGGTTAAGGTATCTAAAACTCCTTAGATAATTCTAATGTGCAGCCAGAATTTAAATTCTGTTCAGGGAGGGTTTATGCTATACAGAATGAAGAACTCAGCAGGGACAAAGTTAAGGTGTAAGGACAGCGGTATGGTGCCCTGGACATAGGTGGCCAGGCCTACCAGCCATCAGCCTGCTGTTAGGAAAACCACAGACTGCATTTAAACTGAACCTTATTATAACGTTTCCACAGGTAGGGTCAAGTTCTACCTAAGCAATCTTCGCGTGTGACTCAAGAAATCGTTTTAGGATGAAGCAGGGATCACAAACATAATGGCCTCCAGGCACTTGTTTGCTATTGTACGAATTCCTTTCAGGAAGATCATTTTTAGATTAATTTTTAAGTGCAGATTTCACAAGTTCCTATCATTTAAAGGGTGGAAATCCTCTGCCAATCATGGAGGGGACAATAGGCCTAAAGGAAGGTCTGTTTGAAAAGTCTGAGGAGCAGGCTTCCTGAGAAAGCTGAATTTCTCAAGTGTTTTGACCCCCATAAGGGAAAATGAATAGTGAGTTCAAGGAGACGAACGTGAGAAAGCATATCTCCCTTTAGAGAAACTAGCAAAGAAGTTAACAAATACACAGTTCCTTAGATCAGAGGTAACAGTCGTAGATAAGCTCTTCCTTCAGAAAAATCCACATAGTTAAGTAGACAAAATACAAAAAAAAAATAAAGGTAAGTTTTAGGTCCGTATGCCCCAGCAATGTAATTTCTGTTTCTAGTCTTCATGAAATTTTTCTTTTTTCTATTTAAGCAAACATATATTGAGCACATGTTTCTTTTTAAACAAACATATATTGAGTGCCATCTATATGACAGATCTAAAAAAGGACCATTTCTAGAATGTTCAAAATGTATTTTCCTTATTACATTTGCCTTAACAGGAGTCTGTATGTAAAATGACACATTTTAAAGGGTTATATAAAAGGCATTATTCCAGAGGACTTACTACAAGTCCCTTTACAAAAGAAAGTGTATAAAGGTAACACTGAAATGTATTATAGTTGGGAGAGTCTCTCCAATTATGATACAAATTCTTGAACCCAGTCATTGTGTAAAGACACTCATCTGTTCTAGGAAACATCCACTGAGGAGGAAGGATCAGACTCATCCGGGATCCTGGTATGGGAAATCATCCTGATGGACCTGCTCGGAGAGAAAGTGGTCTGTGGGACAGATGGGCTGCTTTACGCATTTCCTTAATTGAAATATAGTAAAACGACAGTACAACCCAACTTCTCTTTTTATGAACTCTCATAACTATCCTTGTGTGCTGGCGGCCTGAATGAGGCTTCTGCCAATGAGGCCATTTCTCACCAAATCCTTTCAGGATGTCATAATCACAAGTGCAGTCTTCACAACTCCTCAAGGTATAACTTCTTTACTATCAAAGCAATGTGACTAAATATTAGATGTCTAATGTTACTCATATTCTGCCAGCTCAAACAACTCTGTTTTTCCCTCCATCTTTTCCAGACATCTGTCTTTAAGAAGATCTTCAAAGGGATCCCAGAAGTCATTGATCTCTGGGCCTCCCACATAAAGACCCTCACGTTCCTGACCATGTCATGTACCTTGAAGCTCAAGGTAAGGGCAAACTACAGGACTAGGGCCACGGCCACAGACTCTTCTAAGTGGCAACATCTGTCTCGGGACGATGGTGACATAACCCTCAGAAAGCAGACCACACGGTGTTAAAAAGAGAAACTGTCCCCACAAGAAAAGGGGAAAGAGAGAAATGACTCACAACACAGTCTGCACTCCAGTAAGACTGGTGGACAAAACCCGCAGAAAAACGTCTGGCAGGAGGAAGGCGCCAGTCCTAAAGCCGGCTTCTCAGGTTTAAGGCAAACACACGAGGCCTCTGACACCAACCCTCCTGTTCGCTTTTCTACAATTCACTGACAGAAACAGAAAAACAGGATGGGACCAGGGTTCTGATCTTATCTTTAGTTAGAAATGAAGCAGCGAGGGAATATAACGACTGGAAATGATGAAAGACAAGCGGTCCTTGACGATGCCTCGGGGGGTTCATCTTTCTAGGCCTCCATTTCTGTGTCTGTGAAATGGGATAACTAGGCCCGTCTCGGAGGGTTGTCTCCAAGGTTCCATGTGACGGGCAAAGGAAAGTGCTTTACAGATAACAAAGTGTGCTGTGAACATGCGGGATGATTAAAACACCGTTGTAATCAGACATGCTCAATACGTTTTCTTCAGTTAGCTGACGAGATCTTTTCCACTGGTCTTCTCTCCCCAGTTGGTCTCAATGGCGGTGCTTGTACACGCGTCCTCAGTCCTATCCGACTCTCTGTGACCCTATGAGCTGTAGTCCGCCAGGCTCCTCTGTCCACGGAATTATCCAGGCAAGAATACTGGAGTGGGTTGCCATTCCCTTCAAGTTATTCAAATCACTTCTTTTCTGCTCCTTGGCACTAGTTTTCCATCTGCCTGGACAAGTAAGCAAAGGACTATTTCTACAACATTTGCTGTGCTTCCAACTTTCATTTAACAGCTATTTTAACAATGAAAGACACTGTATATGTTCCCAAGAGATATGCACCCAGAGGGCGGTGGGCAGAAGCGCTCACTGAAATCAAGTCCTTCCCCTGCAGCCCTGCTCCTGCTGATAAAAGGCAAAGGAGCCCCTATTGTCCTGAGGTTCGTGTGAGTGCTGTCAACCAGCACAACCCTCAGTTCCCTGTGGCCTTGTGCTTCTCTCATAGCTTCAAGACACTGCAACTGAGACAGAATGATGGCCACAGCTTCCATAACCTGGAAGATGTAACCTGGAAGATGCTTTAAGAAAAGTGACTTGGGACCAATTCGACTTTGCCAAGAATTTTCAGGGGCTTCCTCCAAAAACTTTCAGGAATATAAATTATTTTAGAGTACAGGTCATCAGCAAAATAGTCCGTTGTATCAGAGGTCAGGAATTGTTTGAGGCTTCCTTTTCCAGAACTTAAAGCAAGATGTATAAATAAAGACATACAGAGAAGAACAAAACTGCTTTGACTGGCAGAACGTGAGTGACACAGACAACTAACATTTAGTCCATTGTTTTTACATAAAAGAAGGGATCCCTTGAGAAGCAAAGCCAATAGGCTTAGAGCAGAGGGGCTTCAAGGTTCAAGTTCATTGGAGGTCTAACACTCATTCAAGAAGTAACCACTGAACTGTTGGGAAACCAGATTCCGTCCTGGGCCCCGAAGACACGAGAGGCCTCTAATTCAAAAACTGGTAATGGGACACACTCTTATTTTGACAAACTGTTTTGCAAAGTGTTGAATAAACAGAAGTGAGTCTATAATTGCCACAAACATCCCCAAATTTTGGAATATTCATGTTTTCAACAATTTTGAAAGCTCACCAACAGCACATCAGATTGAAAGCATTCTCTGTCTAGAAAGTGCCACAGAAATATTAAGACACAAATTCCTTATTTCACCTCCTTTCCCCTCATCAACAGAGCAGGCAGGGCTAGCTTGCTAGTCCATGTCCATGTTATTTTATGAAGTCTACTCCAGAATGTTCACAGAGGAGGGCTGAGGGGTGATGACTCAGCTGGAAAGGAGGGGAGATGTGTCTGGAAGCCGTGCTGGCGCAGGAGGCACCCCAGCAATGGAGTGTTGACACAAGGGCTGTGAGACCATGGTGGTGGCAGGGCTGAGACCTTCTAGGCCTTCTCTGGAGACCCATCCCTATTAAGTGTCCACCTAAGGCAGCCTTTCTCCCTGTCTCCTACCCAGGAGCTATTTCCACAGGACTTTTCCAAATGTGCCAACAGGAGTCCCTTGCAGACGGAATGTTTCCCATCGGGCAGGTAGGATGATATCTTCAGCAGCTCTCCACCAGCCCACTACTCCAGCATTCAACAGCCCCTTCTCCAACCATCCCAACACAGGAAATAAGCCATGAGTCAGAAAATGAAAGGCAGAACTGGTGAAAAAAAAAAAAAAAACAACTGTCCTAAGTCGTCAGATGGTACGACTTACTTTGACTTTTTCTGGCCTCTGCAGTCATAGCACATTTGGGCCCTTGACAAAAGATGTGCACAAGAAGATAAATGAAACAAAGGCGGCTGTGATGGGTGGAAAAACAACAGCCCTCCCACCCACAGAGTGCAGCTCCCCCAAATTCACAGAGACTACAGGCTGAACACACAGGAAACCTCCACTGTAAAGAGTCACTTACACAAATCAGGACGCATGATTTCCCACAAGCCCGTGGCTCTCTCACATACCCTCACAGGTGGCTATAAATAACCAGCCCTGGAGGATGCACCTGGGGGAGCAAAAAACAAAATCTTGTCAACCCCTGCCCCCCACCGTGTTGGATTTATAAGCAGCATTCCTGGCCTTTAAAAGTAATGAATTTCAAACCCAACAATCTTGTCAGTGACAACGCATGGTGAGCACCAGGGAAAAATCAGACAGATGGCTCTCCCTCAAAGGGTTTTCCTTCTAAGATGAGATTTAACACACGCACATCTAGCCACAGGGCGCTTCCCTCCAGGGCTGCCCCAGAGGAAGCCAGGCCTGATGGAGAGACTGTGAAGGGAAAAGCAGGACACATCTGACCGCAGATGCGACCAGAGAAGTGGGGTTTGGCCAGGCATTGTTTCAAAGGCAGAGGTATCGTTGGGTATGAGGAGAGGACGGGAAAAGGCAGAGCAGAACAGTCGCGGGTTAGAGAAGCTGAGTGCAACCAGGGCCTAAGGCTGCAAGAGGGCAGAATGGGGCTGAGGGAGAGGCTGGTCCCACCCAGGCCTGCGGCCATCCAACAGATGCCGGGTCCTGTCTGTGCGCCCTAGACCAGGGATGCACCAGACCTCAGGAAGGAAGCGAGGGCCTTGCAGTCACCTTGGATCCATGGAGAGGATCCACGGAAGGCTTTCCAGCAGCTCACCTGTCAACAGGACAGTTGTGGGGCAGAGTTAACTGCTGGGATACACACCGTGTGCTGGAGAGACGAGGGGTGTCCATGGGCAGAGACCAACAAGAAGAGCCTTACAGCTGACAGAAGACAGGAGTTCAGGCTTGCACTGTGGCAGCATAATTTAAGAGCAAAAATGCATTTCTTGTAACTAGGTGATTGTTGTAAATAGTGTCTGATTACTTAATTAAGAGAGTCAGAGGCTTCTCAGGTGGCACTGGTGGTAAAGAACCTGCCTACCGATGCAGGATCCCTGGGTCAGGAAGATCCTCTGGAGTAGGAAGTGGCAACGCACTGCAGTATTCTTGCCTGGGATGGACAGATGAGCCTGGCGGGCGATAGTCCATGGGGCCACAAAGAGTTGGATTTGACTGAGTGTGAGTACACACACACTATACGGAACTCTATTTGAAAGTTAAAGAGCCTCTTGATAAAAGTGAAAGAGGAGAGTAAAAAGTTGGCTTAAAGCTCAACATTCAGAAAACGAAGATCATGGCATCTGGTCCCATCACTTCATGGGAAATAGACGGTGAAACAGTGGAAACAGTGTCAGACTTTATTTTGGGGGCTCCAAAATCAACCAGTCCATTCTGAAGGAGATCAACCCTGGGATTTCTTTGGAAGGAATGATGCTAAAGCTGAAGCTCCAGTACTTTGGCCACCTCATGCGAAGAGTTGACTCATTGGAAAAGACTCTGATGGTGGGAGGGATTGGGGGCAGGAGAAGGGGACAACCGAGGATGAGATGGCTGGAGGCATCACTGACTCGATGGATGTGAGTCTGAGTGAACTCCGGGAGTTGGTGATGGACAGGGAGGCCTGGCGTGCTGCGATTCATGGAGTTGGAGAGTAAAAAGTTGGCTTAAAGCTCAACATTCAGAAAACGAAGATCATGGCATCTGGTCCCATCACTTCATGGGAAATAGACGGTGAAACAGTGGAAACAGTGTCAGACTTTATTTTGGGGGCTCCAAAATCAACCAGTCCATTCTGAAGGAGATCAACCCTGGGATTTCTTTGGAAGGAATGATGCTAAAGCTGAAGCTCCAGTACTTTGGCCACCTCATGCGAAGAGTTGACTCATTGGAAAAGACTCTGATGGTGGGAGGGATTGGGGGCAGGAGAAGGGGACAACCGAGGATGAGATGGCTGGATGGCATCACTGACTCGATGGATGTGAGTCTGAGTGAACTCCGGGAGTTGGTGATGGACAGGGAGGCCTGGCGTGCTGCGATTCATGGAGTCGCAAAGAGTTGGACACAACTGGGCGACTGAACTGGACTGAACTGACAAATAAGTTGAGATCTGATGGGAAAGAAGCAACATGAGACAAGGCTGAATGGAAAGTTTCTTCCACGTTTTGTTTGTTTTTGCCAAGTAAGATGTCAAAAGAAAAAAAAAAGTCAGAAAAGAAAATTATTTGGAAAAATCAAAAAGTTATGAGAATGAGTTGTTTCAAATGACAGGGAGCCACAACTATTGGAAGATAAGAGCAGCTGAGGTGCAAACATTGCCTTTTGCTGCGTAAAATACAGAAGCTCATCAATGAAGAAGCCAGTCATAGGGCTCTCAGAACAGTCTAAAATTAATGTTGAGGGATTCAGGAAAAATGGAATCCTCCCTGAGCATTGACCAAAAACATTTCTCAAGACAATAGATTTTTTTTCCATATTGAAAAGTAGAACCAGTTCCTGAAAAACCTGACATTAATTCATTAATTTATTGGGAACATACTTTATATACAAGGGAGTGCAACATAATTTAAGACATGCCAGCGTATAATAGCTTCTGACTTAATTACGGCCTATAAATGTCAAGGTGTTCTGTGATTAAATACCTAAAGAGTAAACATGGTAAATGCTGAGTTTAGCAGAGAAAAGGATCCCTAGGAGCTACACTTGGTGGTCTTGGGACAGTCAGTGGAGGAAACAGGCATGAAGGATATTCTGGGTAAAGTGAAAGTTGCTCAGTTGTGTCTGACTCTTTGTGACCCCAGGGACTTCTCCATGGAATTCTCCAGGCCAGAACACTGGAGCAGGTAGCCGTTACCTTCTCCAGGGGATCTTCGCAGCCCAGGGATCAAACCCAGGTCTCCTGCGTTGCAGGCGGATTCCTTACCAGCTGAGCCACCAGGGAAGCCCAAAAGACATGGGTTAAAACCTCAATTAATTGACTTGCTTCAGCAATTTTCTTTTCTGCTAGCCTTAGAGCATTACTTACCCTTGGTTAAATCGGGCTCTGTAGCTGAGGATGAGTCAACATACCCTCATAAAATGGGCAGCTACCCTTCGTTGAATTCTTCCTTCTTTTCCTCAGTGATAGAAAAAAGTCTGATCCGACATACTGAAATCTCTGCAGATCACTTGACACTCCTGTGGAAAGGTTTCCACAACATTGCAACAGTGCTTCTCACGCTTCAATGTACACATACATGAATCACCCAGAGATCTCGCTAAAATGCAGAATCAGAATTGAGGCAGTAGGTCTGGGTAGGGGTCCAACATTCTGCATTTCCCATAAACCCTCAGTGACGCAGAGTCTGCTGGCAGCTGGACTGCTCTGAGGGTAGCAAAGTACTGGAGCATCTTTCATTGCTGTTGGCAGGGGATGACAGAAAGGCATCATTTCTGACCTCAAGAATCTGGCCTCATGGCACACTACAGGCCATGAAAGGTAGACGTGGAAAGAGAAATGAGGCTCCTGGAGAGTGAGAAAGGAGAGCTAGCAGGGCTGCAGGGGGACAGGATGGACAACAGAAGAGGACAGCAGACGAGAAGGCTGGCTGGCCCGCTGAGCATTAGTGCGAGCAAGCGGCGACGAGAGAAGCTAGAATAGAAGCGTGCCCGGGCTGGGTTCAGAGGGCCAGAGATTATTTTAAAACAACGAACTGCAAGGGATTGCAGGACAGTGAATACAAAATGTTACTATTGGGTGTTTTGTTTTGTTTTTGCCTTTTCGCATATTTGAAGGCAAATTTTATCATATAGTCTTTCTTTTTTTGCTCAATACTATGAGTTTGAGAGACTAAAACATAAATGTGAGCTGTGATAACAAGACAGTCATCCAAAGCAACAGCCAGAAGATGCCTCCGCTGCTTACTATACAGAAATGCAATTATGGGACTCAGACCGATGCCCCTGCCAAAAAGAGTATCTGAAAACTGCCCGGATGAAGCAGATTCTATCCTTTCTGAGAATGTTTGAGACATTTTTGAAAGGCAAGACAAGACTAGTTATATTCAGACAAGTTTCCACTGGTTTCCCCCAAAAGACAGATGCTCCTTCAGGGTTCTCTTTTCCTAGACGTAGAGAAGCATTTCCTAACTCTCTACCTTAGGAAAACTATTCACAGACCTTCTCACCAACTCAGAGGAAGGGGAGGATGCCAACACTGTAATTAACCAGAGGGAAATGGTGTTCCCACCCAAACCCAGGCCGCCTTTCTTCGGCCAGGAGGAGAAAGCGGGAGTTGCAGGAAACGTGCTCTTTGGTGAGGATGTCTGCACAGGCTGCACTAGGAGATTTCCAAAATAACCGTGGCTTGTTTCTTTTTTTAATAGCATCCATTCCCAACAAAGTCCAACTGGATGTCTGTGGTATTCGTCTGTTCCAATCTGGGATGACTTTCAATAGTTTTCTATTTTGATTAGTTAATGATTATGTTTTCTAAGTCAACATCAATGATTTCCTTTACTAACACCCAGCATTTTCAGGACAGAAAAAGCTGCAAATCTTA
This sequence comes from Aepyceros melampus, assembly GCA_006408695.1. NCBI lineage: Eukaryota > Metazoa > Chordata > Mammalia > Artiodactyla > Bovidae > Aepyceros > Aepyceros melampus. The sequence goes on along the minus strand of SJXQ01003053.1, from coordinate 289,167 downwards.
TCCATTTCAATTCATGTCATTATACACAGAAACAAAATGAGACCCAGGGAGCCCAAAGAAGGCAATCAGGCCCTGAGACACCTTGACGGCCGGTATGAGGGGGTTTAATCTTCATCAGCAGTCTCCTAGGCAGAGACTTAATCTCAAAACCATGGGTCAAAGCAGGCTTAGATCATTCAAGATCAAGGTTCTGTGATAATTACATATTTACAACTTCTTTTTCTACTTGGCATGGGGCCTCTAAACTAGCAAAATGATGAAGACGTTAGGGAAAAAAAGTTTTGGTCTGGTAATGTAACAATGCAGACTTCAGAGTATTTATATGGGATTGGGGGTAGGGAACATTTAAAATTTATTTTCTAAGTCAACAAGCAAACCCTACCATTAGGCACAGAGTCAGGTCTTCTGGAAGCTGAAGTTTATCAATTTTAAGGACACTCTTTAAGAAAAAGAATATAAAATTAAGAACAGAAATTTAGGTATGAAAGGAGTATTTAGAATTTAGACTGGCATCTTACAAATTCCAAATTTTAAGAAGCTGCAGATACCACAAATATAAAATTTAAAAGAAAACAAATTAAATGCTTGATACACCTCTCAGATACATGCTGCTACAGTTTTTGGTTGCACTGTCTTTCATCATCTCTTCCAATGGTATTTCGCAATATCTCTTCAGAGAAAATTTAAAATAACTCGATACTTCCTCTAGAATTGATAACCACAATTTGTAATTTATTCTCCTTTTCCCCTTCTTTCTGGATGCACTGTGTGGCATGTGGGATCTTAGTTCCCCAACAGGCTTGAACCCGCATCCCCCGCAGCAGAAGTATGGAGTTTTAACCACTGAACTACTGGGGAAGTCCCCAGAATTTTTTAATTTATTCTTGAACAACTTGGAAGCATTTTTTTGGCTTCATAATTAACTCATGTAATTAGTATCATATGAATGTTTGGAGATGCCTCTAAATTTGGGAAAGCCTCTCTATCAAGTTTCTTCTACAGATGAGCTGTAATTTTCAGGGCATTGCAAGACGTCTTAAATATTCTTTACCTTGATGACACTTGTTAACTGTATTGCCAGGGTCCCTCCTAGAGCAAGAAGGCAGGCCTGTACCAGGGAGAAGCCTTGAGGTTAAGTTCTATCCACATCATGGTAAAACCACCTTGGCATATCATATATATCCCCCACCTACTTATACATCCTTAAATTTATCCTTAAATTTCCCCAGTCCTTCCAAATGAAGTGTCTGTTTTGCTCAGAATACCTAAACTCCTGGATGGCCATGATTCAGCCAGGGCTATTTCATCTGATGTGTATATTTCATTTTCCCATTAAGGTCACTGCTGCTGCTGCTGCTGCTAAGTTGCTTCAGTCGTGTCTGACTCTGTGCGACCCCATAGATGGCAGCCCACTAGGCTACCCCGTCCCCAGGATTCTCCAGGCAAGAACACTGGAGTGGGTTGCCACTCCCTTCTCCAATGCATGAAAGTGAAAAGCGAAAGGGAAGTCCTCAGGCGTGTCCGACTCTTAGCGACCCCATGGACTGCAGCCCACCAGGCTCCTCCGTCCATGGGAGTTTCCAGGCAGGAGCACTGGAGTGGGGTGCCATCGCCCTCTCCGCATTAAGGTCACAAGATATGCCTAATATCTGACTACCTGGTGCATGGATTAAACATTCTTTTATTTAAAGAAATTAAATGGGATCACATATAAAGAAGGCCAAAGCATTAGGCAAATGTTGGCTATCACCATTATTTCTCTGAACTCCCAGAGTCTCCCAGCAGCCAGGCTATAAAGGAGAACTGGTCTGTATCAATTGAGGTGGCCTGTTCAGTACAGCATAACACTTAGGGTCTAGGTACCCAAACCAGACCATCCAGGGTTCAACCTCAGTCTAACCATTTGCTAACTCAGCGGCCTTAGTTAACTTCCCTGATCTCTAGAAGACTTACTACGAGCATTATAAAGTTTGCCTGCCTGGAATTTAAATAATACACATTAAGTGCTCAGTGTGGTCCAATGAGTGTAACTAAAGTCATAACATTATCAGGAAACCTGTCCATAAAATCTCTCACATGAAGCTTCCTCAAGATGAAACACTACAGCGGGAGCTTGAGCCACCGTCACCTACTTTAGCAAAGTTCTGCAGAGTTCAGGACGACCATCAGTCATCCACAAAGCAGCGGAGAGATTTGCGAAGCTACCAGTTCCCCAAAATGCACAGTTTTGACAAAAATACCTTGTACGGTATCCTAACGGCTTTTTATTTCTTTATACTGTACTGATATTCCTGTTTCCTTAAAAAGGCTTGAGAAGGCCACAGATCACTCAAATAAAATATTTACAATAAGAGAAGAAAACATCCAGATAAGCTGCACTGTGCTTCACGTTCCCAAGACCAAGAGGAAACGCAAGCAAGACACTGGGAGATCTTAAAGAAGCCGTGCAAGTGAAATCCTGGCTAGAAGAAGTCAAATGAGTAAAGCTTAAGTTTCCTGCAGCAAAAGACAAGCCATGAAAAACTGAATTTCTCGAGGAGATACAATACTATGATTACAGCCAAACTCCTAGCCTTTTCATTAGTGAGCAATCTCTTTACTCCAGGGAAAATATGATACGATCCACAACTAATTTTGTACCTAACACCTCAGCAAAGGCATGTGGTTTGTAGAGATCTACCCCCAGCATCGGAACACCCAGGTCAGCAGTATACAAAGGGTGGCCCCCAGATCACAGGCCAGAATACTGCAAGCTACAGACCACACTACCAGACTGTCCAGGAGAACAGGTATGATTCTTCTGCCTCAGCTGACAAATGCACCTTGATAACGTCTTAGAAAAGACCCAGTTTGACTCTCAAACTCTTGACCTGCTCAGAATCCAGCCCAGGAAATGGGGAAACACCGTCCCAGACCCGGCCATCGATCTACCTTCCTCTTTCCACTGGCTGCTCCATCTGGCACCAAGAGAGGCCTTGTGACATGTAATCTCCCCAGTTTTAACGTCCACACCCCCGACAGCCCATATACACGCAGCTGTGCCTTCGCCACCGCTCAGGCCCACAGACCAGTGGCTACAAAGGCCCACAGGAAGATGGGCCAAAGGTCCACACGAGCTGTACAAGCTGGTCCCCAGCCGTCCGAGCAGCATATTCTGGGTTGCCAGGCACCTGAAACTGATCTACAAAGGGGAGGCTTTGAGGACTTCCCTGGTAGTCCAGTGGTTAGGACTCCAACTTGCAATGCAAGGGATGCGGGTTCGCTCCCTGATCAGCGAACTAAGATCCCACACGACATGGAGCAACAAGCCCACGTGCCATAAATACTGAGCCCACAGGCCACAGTGAGGGAGGCTGTGCACTGCGATGGAAGATCCCACGTGATGCAACGAGGACCCCGCGTGCAGCAACTGAGACTCGAGGCAGCCAACTAAACAGATGAATATTTTTAAAAAATAAAAAGAGGAGACTTTGGACTCACGGGCCCAGGGGTTTCCTCATCCCATGGACAGGGGCCAGACCAGAGAAGAATAAAAGCAGTGCCCTTTAAATCCCGGGTGGAGGCTCCTGTTGCCTGTATGTGTGTGTGTTAGTCGCTCAATTGTGCCCTACTCTTTGCAACCCCATGGACTGCAGTCCACCAAGTTCCTCTGTCCATGAGATTTTCCAGGCAAGGATACTGGAGTGGGTTGCCATTTCCTTCTCCAGGGGATCTTCCCCACCCAGGGATCGAACCCGGGTCTCCTGCACTGCAGGCAGATTCTTTACCGACTGCGCTCCAAGGGAAGCCGTGTCGCCTGTATACTAGGTCTGTATTTTAACTAAGCAGAAAACCTTGGTGAGGGGCAAATATCTTACCGGAAAAGAGCAAAAATAAATTTAAAAAAGAGCTGCATACGATAAAGGGCAGCAACTTTCCCCAGATACAATCTCACCATCCCACACACTTGTCCCAAGATAAATCCATTCTAATGATCTATAGCTTCAGCCCCGAGAACAGACCCAGGTACCCTGAAGAGGCTAAGCAGGAAATCCTAAGTTGACCACAGGCAAGGAGGCAGTTGAGTGCCAAGACTGAAAATGCTGATTACGGCAAGTAAAAGAGAGATCCTTTCAGGAAGCAAAGAATATTAACCATTTACAAGTTTTCCAATGAGTGAGACACCAAAAATCAAGTCATCCCCCTTTGTGATCCGGGATAAATCTATTCCCACCCGCTTCAGCAGCTGCTGGAGGTCTGTACACAGATGCGGGTCCTACACGCCTGGAATCTGGGGTTGGCAGAGCCCATCTCGAGGACAGTCGGCCCAAGTCCAACTGCTGTCAGTGGTCAAGGGAGGGGTCGCCGCAGGGCGTCCCGCCACTCAGAGGCTACTATCAGGAACGGCCGAGTTTCCCTGGGCAAAGAGACTCTCCCTATCCTGATTTTCTGTAGCACAATGACAATCAGGTGACGATCAGGAAGGAGGCAGATCACAGGAGCAAAGCAAGTCATGCTCTCCGGGGCACTGCATGGACCAGCGCAGTTCAGTCTCTCACTTGTGTGCGACTCTCTGCGACCCCATGAACCGCAGCACCCAGGCCTCCCTGTCCATCACCAACTCCCGGAGTTCACTCAGACTCACGTCCATCGAGTCAGTGATGCCATCCAGCCATCTCATCCTCGGTCGTCCCCTTCTCCTCCTGCCCTCAATCTTTCCCGGCATCAGGGTCTTTTCAGATGAGTCAGCTCTTCGCATGAGGTGGCCAAAGTATTGGAGTTTCAGCTTCAACAGCAGTCCTTCCAATGAACACCTAGGACACGTCTCCTTTAGGATGGACTGGTTGGATCTCCTTGCAGTCCAAGGGACTCTCAAGAGTCTTCTCCAACACCACAGTTCAAATGCATCAATTCTTTGGTGCTCAGCTTTCTTTATAGTCCAGCTCTCACATCCATACATGACCACTGGAAAAACCATAGCCTTGACTAGACGGACCTTTGTTGGCAAAGTAATGTCTCTGCTTTTCAATATGCTATCTAGGTTGGTCATAACTTTCCTTCCAAGGAGTAAGTGTCTTTTAATTTCATGGCTGCAAGCACCATCTTCAGTGATTTTGGAGCCCCCAAAAATAAAGTCAGCCACTATTTCCACTGTTTCCCCATCTACTGAATGGATATTAGATGGTAAATTCCCCTTTCCTATGACATCTCTTGACTCACTCCATAACTTCCACACATACACACAGATACACCGAGAAGGGCCGAGCAGAACACAAGGAAGACGAGGTTAGAAACACACACACACACACACACAGGGAGGCTAACTTCAAGTGGCCTTGTACAGACGCCACCTTCCCCATTTATAAAATAAAGATCATGAAACTTATCTTCTCCATTTTTTCTGAGGATTAAATTAGATAGTAATGTCAGGCCACTGGCTCAGAGCAGCTTCTCAAATGTTACTTCTCCCTTCTCCTTACTTGTCCTTGAGATGAGCCAGCGTGCCGGCTTGGCCTCCCAAACCCCATAACATGCCAGGCAAGAAGGACCATCATCGTTATCCCACCTTGGTCAGAAGCCACAAGTGCATAGAGAGCAAAATATTACGAGGGAAAGGAGGTGAGACACGTGGTGAGCATTCCTGCTGCTAATGCCTATCTGTTAAATCACTTCTACTGAAAATCATGAGTTATTCTGGAACGCTGTACCAAAGGCCCCCAAGGGCAGGAGCCAACAAGGTGACAGAGTTATGTTTTTCTGTGGAAATTGGCTAAATAATGCCATCCTGCAGCCAGGAAGGACATTTCCTCCACACCCTATTTTAAACTGTTTTGGTGGTTTGCATCAGACCTAAATAATACCAACACTGCTCTTCTGCAGACAGCAGCTGCCCCAGGGCCACACTTCCCTTAGACAGACTCTGCTTCACTGCTTAAAAACCCAAACAGAAGACCCTGATGAAAAAAGAAACTTCAAAGCTAAATTTAGATTTCTGCACTTCATTTTTAATGAAAGTCACCTTTCGACAATTTTCTAGGGAAAAAAAAAAAGGAGCGGGGAATGGATCTGTATTTCCAGTATTCACTGGAAACTATCTTTGGGAGAAAGTTTTGCAATGGCTTTGAATGCCCTACACAAATTCAACTGAACAGCTAAAGAGGCTGGAAGAAAACTCGCAGCTTTCCTCCATGTTTGTCAGAAGTTAAAAGCAGCTTTTCCAATAGATCATCAAAATAGAAAGACCAATGACACAGTATAAAACAGCAAAATTGCCTATTGAGATCAGAGCCAAACGATTCGCACTAAAAGTAAAGATTTGATCATTCAGACCAAACACCCAATAAACAGTGACTGCCTGGCTGTGAACACGCTCGCCTGGCCTGCCCTGCCTCCCGGAGGATGAAGTGGAGGCTCAGTGCAGCGTCTCCTGGGTGCTAAGTGGTGCGCCAGGTGCTGCTGCAGACCTGGAGACAGAAAAACAAGGAAGACAAATCCAGCGCCTTTGAGAGAGTCCCATAGAGAATCCTGCCTTACTACTGTTACCAGCAAGGCCTGCCCCCTGGAGGGAAGCTTTCGCTTCTGAAAGCAGGTTTGCTTAAGATGACCCTAGAGGTAAGTCTTGAAAGATGACTGTAAATTATCAAGGCAGCAGGAGTTCCAGGGAGCAACTTGAACAAAAGTGGGGTGACCCAACTGAGGGCCTGGAACAAGGCAGGTATAGACAAGCATGGATCAGTGAAAAACCTATGTTCAGAGGGACAGTGGAGGGAATGGAAGGAAACACTCAACACTCAACAAAGTGGGCTTCTGACAAGGGGTCTCGGGTCCATAATGCTTCCCAGGACCCAGGGTTAAAATATGTATCCTTCTCTGGGTCTCAACACACTCCTGTATCTTAGACTCAACAGAGGCAAAGACCAGGCCTGTCTTATTCACTCAAGAGGCTGTTTCCAGGTCTGAGCCACCTGCCTGGCACCAAATGACATTATGAATACTGTTAAGAAGGAAGAAAGGGTAATGGACATTTTCTGTAGCAGCACCAATGAAGTGTCATTCTTAATTGGAAAAATAGGGTTTAAAAACATTTTTTTAAGTTGTGTTGATAATGGGAATGGAGACCATGTGGCAGGCATGCCGGGTCTGCAGCAGCAGTGTCTCAGGTGGGGTGCCGCCCTGAAAAAAGAGACCAGGGATCCAGAACGAGGTGAGCATCTTATGCAGACAGCAGTGTCTCAGGTGGGGTGCCGCCCTGAAAAAAGAGACCAGGGATCCAAAACGTGGTGAGTATCTTATGCAGACAGCAGTGTTTCAAGGTGGGGTGCCGCCCTGAAAAAAGAGACCAGGGATCCAAAACGTGGTGAGTATCTTATAAAAACCGCAACTGCTTAAAAATAAGATGTCATTAATGCAAGTGGCCTAGAGGTAAGAAGTGTGCTTTCGGGGAACAAAAGCAAAGGCCTCGTGGTTTCCAGAACCCTGACAAAATCAGCAGTGATTTGGGAAAAGCAATTTATCTGTACTGACATTTTCATCAACACTGAGTCCTCAACAAGGATATCCTGTTAGGTATTTGAAAAGTAAAAGTTATATTTTTCAGAACTGAAGAGTTTTCAGACATTTAAAGTTCTCCTCCAAAGAGCAATTGCTTAATTTGAGGCATTTTGATAAGTGGGTCTACCAAGTCAAAAACAAAATCTCAGATACCTTTAAGTATATAGCTTAGTGAAGTTTGTCTGTGTACTGAAATCCTTGGCCTCACCTGTCAATATCCTAAACATAAGATGGAATTTTTTTTTAAGTAACCCAAAAGAAGGCTATAAAAAAATCTTATTTCTTCCCTTACTATGCATTAAGATATTTTGAAAAATGTCATGACAGGTTACTAATTATGTTAGGAAAATCCTGAAACCACTGACTTCCATGGAAAGTTAAATACAAGTGGAATTAGGTTTCCTATCTTGATTACAGCTACCTTTGACCTTTAACTATCTTCAAAAACGTAACTTCAAATGAATACCAATTACAAGGGTTAAACCATTTTGTGGCTTTAATTCCATAAAAATATGAAATCTGTGGGTTTTGTAATGCTGTTTAAAAGCCCAAATAAAGAGCCTGTTGGCTTTTAAGCTAATTGTTTAAAAGTGTGTATATAGATGAACTGAGACTGACTCATGAACTACTGAGTCTGGAATTTGCAAATCATAAATCTGATCCTTGTAAACAAACCTGAACAGAATCAGGGCCCACTAATTTCCTTCTTTCATAAACTGAAACAAAAGTTTTAATGATTTCTAATGTAAACTGAAAACTAAGGGTGCCATTTAAAATATTAGCAAAATATAACTTGGTTTTTTAAGAGTCTGGGGTATAATCAGAGAGTCAAACATTCTGGTACTGCAATGTAAGAGAGCATCCAAGAATAAAACAGCGGACTGTTAGTAAACTGTAGAACTCACTCACATTTGAGTTAGGATCTTTTTGTTTACAATATTGCTTCTTCCTCATTCTGTTAAAAACTCCCATCTCCATGCCACCTTCAACATAAAACATAATTCTTAAAAGTTGTCAATCCACTTCAAGGACTGTGGAATGTCCTATGTAGAAACTCCTCCACATTTCTTCCAGACAAAACCAAAAGTGGTCTGCCTCTGGCCCTCGGTAAACAGAACGTGTCCCCAAGAGGGAGGGGGCTGTCCGGTCCTCTACATTTCATCCCTAATCCACGCGGGGCCTCTCCAAGTCATCAAAAGGAAGGAGAGAGACATAAGATGATAAAGATGAAGGGAACTAAAATGATTCAGACCTAACCACGTCCTTTCGCAGATGAGGAGACTGAGGCCCACGAAGGTCCAAAGACTCTGGGTCTGTTACCAGATCCCGGATGCATATACTCAGTTCTGCAGCTAAGAGCTGCAAAATTTCTAACTGTCCAGGTCTCAGGGGTTGGATACTTTCCATAACAAATCCTTAAGAGCGCAATTTCTGCATTTTCCTCCCCTCAAAACCCTCTAGGCAACAAGATCAGGTGGGCAGGGGGATTTAAGATTTTAACCCCTCTGTTTCCACCAAACCACTGCAGAGAGCCTTCAAGCCCGGAAGGCGGGGCTGTCCTGCTCCCGGCAACATCTCGGGCACCCAGCACCTAGCAGGCACTCAGTAAACACTCTGCCTTCCACCTGACAAGCCCCCCGCTCTGGCCTCATCCATGCCTACCCCAAGTGCAACCAGACAACTTTCCTCTGGCAATCGCTCTCTTCCTCGAAACTTTGCTAAAGTTACTCCGGGCCAAGAGGCCCGTCCGGGGGCATGTGACCCTGGGAAGGAGCAGAGAATGGGGGGCCCTGCCCTTTCGGGGCGCTGGGCCACCCCAGGCCCGGGCCAGGCGCGCCCCCCGCTCACGCCGAGGCCCGCCGCGTCCTGCCTCCGCCGATCACCAGCTTCTCAAACTTCCCTTTCCGGGGGTGGGGGCGGCCCGGGACGCAGCGCCCTTCCTGCCCGCACAAAGGGGACCGGGCGCCCTGCGCGCCCCCCGCCGAAGCCACTTTCCTGGCCTTTGGAAAGAAAAGCCCACCCGTCCCAGCGCAAGGCACGGGGGCACGGGGACCCAGGCCACGTCCCGGCTTCGGCCCGCCTCCCAGGCCGACTGTCAAGCGCAGCCCGGCGGGGCCCCGGGGCCCCCGGCGCCAAGTCCCGGCGGGGAGCCACTCCCCGGCTTGGGAACGTGCGGCGGGATCGTGCTGGCGATGCGCGTCCACAGGACGACGTGCAGCGGCCACAGGCCCCCGAGCAGCCCCCGGCCCATGGCAGCCCCCGCCGCTCCTCATAGACCGGCCCGAGCGCGCACGCCGCGCCTCCGCGCCCTGCGGACCCGCGCCGGGCGCCCAGCAGCGGTGCGGCCAGATGTGGCGCCGCGGGCCGCGGGGAGGGTGGCGGCGGGCGAGGCGCGGGGGGCCCCGGCGGCCGAGGGGAGCGGAGCTGGAGGCCGGCCCGGCCGGCGGGTGCGCGCGCGGAGTGTCGTCGGGCCGGCGTGCGAGTGACTCACGACTTCGCCCGGGCGCCGCGGGGGAAACAGGAAACTCCTCGCCAACAGCTGGGCAGGACCTCTCGCCGCCCGGAGCCTGCTCCCGGCTCGGCTCCCGGCCCTCGCCCTCTCTCGCAGCTGCCAATCACGGCCCCGGGACCGGCCCCTCCCGGGCTTTGGCAAACTTTCAGCGGCCCCTCGCTGCCCTCCACGTTCCCCGCTCCGAGGACTGCTGAGCAATAAGTGCACAAGTTCCAGAAAGTCACTGAGCGCAGGGTGTATGCGCACTCTCCAGAGCACCCCCAACCAGCATCCTCCCACTTCCCTACAGCCCTCTTCGGGCTGCTCCTAAGCGCCGCAGAGCGGGGGTTTTCAAACTTCAAGTGGCTACCCAAGAGTAGATGCTGAAATCCGAGTTGTTGGCACAAGTTGTTTTTTCCCCAATAAAGTAGTATTTCCTCATTAGACTTTTGTTTCAATTAATTGTGTTTGCCTACATTATCACATTGTAAAATGTTTATCTTACTGCAGGTGGAAAACTTCAGTGTACCCGCGGACCCCCTGAAAATCGTGTTAAAAGGCGGCTTCTGCTTCAGCATGTCTTAAGAGGCAGCATTTCTGATGAGCTCTTGGGTGATGCCTCCCAGTTGGAATCGACTCTCTTTCTGAGAGTGACTCAGTGAGCAATTACTAATACAACCCATCACAAGTGATAACTGTAACAGGAAATGTTATCTTCAGAATGTATCGGGTATGGCAGAAAGTATGAGAGTAAAAGTGGCCTGGGCTCAGCTAAGTGCCAGGGTTTGCCTTCCAGCACTGTCTGTGATCGGACAGGACCCTGAGCCCCTCCCTGCAAAAGGGGGCATGGGTGAGAACTTCCAACTTCTCCATCTTGGTAAGGTGGCCAGGTTTGCCCCCAAACAATCCTGGTGTATATTTGCTTCAAAGTTGAATTATTAGCAGGCCCTCCTTCTCTTTCCCATGTGTCCTGGTTAGATATGCTCACCCTACTTCGAGCCCTAAAAGATTTAGATTCAGTACAGCCCTCTGGTCAGGAGATCTTCCAGCAGGTTGCACAATAAAACTCTTATCTGAGAGAAAGCTTGTTTGCAGAGGCAGGTGGCCAGCCTTACTGGGAATAAAGGCAACTAGCTCTCCCTGGAAACCCAACACCCTGCCATCTTCCCTGTCAATCTCAAGAGTTCTTTTGCGTGATCCTGGAATAAACTTAAGTCTTGCCACCACTGCTTCGCCCAGCATAGAAGCTGCCTCTGCATGCATCTTTTAGGAGAAGACTACTTCCTCGCTCTAGAATTTAGGATGCAGGAAGTGGGATGAAATCAGCAGGGCTGGGCATCTTCCTTCCCACCAACGGCCTTGCCAAAGCCACTTGAGTGATGGAGGGAAGTTGAGTTCAAAATGTGTTTCTCCTGTTTCCTCTGCAGTCACTGCCCAGGCCACCACCATCCCTTGAGTAGGAGTTTCCCATCCATGCATCCCCAGTGAGGGCCATTCTGAGACTTTTCACTCCATTTCTCAAATTAGAGTGGAAGTCAGTTTTCCAAAAGGCAAACCTGATTGTACAAACCCTTCTATTAAAATCACTTGAAGACCTCCCGTAGCTCTTGAGCTAGAGGATAGGAACAAGCTCCTTTAAGGTATCCTGGAGCCCCTTCCTCTCTTGTGACCTTCCCCGGTTTCTCCTCTTCCACTGAGAACATCTCTAATTCCTAGAACTTGCCCAGGATGTGTTGCTCCCCACTCCACCAGAGGGGTGTGCACTCCCCTTCTTCTGCTTCCTCTGTCCTCCCTTCCACCCAGCCTGCTCCTGGTCTTCCTGGGTGAATCCTGACTTCCTTGATGGGCAAGCTTTCCTCACCCTCCCTTTTATTATAGATTCACTTGGCACCATAGGCCTTTCCTTTTTAGCACTTACTACACCTGCAGTTTTATAATAATTTGTGTCCTTTTTTTCCTTTCCATTCTCCCAATTCATGTCCAAATTTCACGAGGACAGGAATTATATATCTTTTCCTCTGCTCACTACTGTATACTCAGGACCTAGCACAGAATAGGTGTTTAAGAGACATTTGTTATGTGAATAAATGAATGATGTAATCAAGATTCAGAAGAAAACTGTACTTAATCATCCTATTTAATCACTTGGGACAAGGCATTCTATTACCTAACAAACTGAGATATAAACAAGCTAGATTTTAGCTGAGGATGATGTCATACTATTTCCTTTTCTTACAAATGGAGAAGTATGTGGTTTTGTTTTTTTCTTTTTTTCTAAACTCACCCAAGTTCCTCTGGCCAGTATACATACACTCACTTCCTTACTCCCAGAAACACAGTGAGGCAAATAAATGCCCAATCAATTCCAAAGGCCTTCTTTTCTATATTTATTGCATGCAATGAACAGATATTCTACATTCTTAGAGGCCAAGTTTAAGGTATTTGAATCCAGGATGGAATATTTAACTGGTGATCTCTGTCATTGTATATGATTAATACTGATTTTAATTTTGTTTGCCTTTAACTTTTCTGATATCATCCTCAATCCCCTGTGAAACTAAGAGTCTGAATTCAGCATTGCCAAGTGCAGACTTATCTTTCAGAAACCACCGAGGTGAAATCGGAGTCATGTAAACTCACATATACTGCAATTTGACAGTCTTACAAATCTGTCAATATGACCTTCCTTTGGGGATTCTCACTGTAAGAACAGTCTGATACCCTTAAGCCAGGTCCTCACTCATGCTGCTGCTACTGCTGCTAAGTCGCGTCAGTCGTGTCCGACTCTGTGCGACCCCATAGACAGCAGCCCACCAGGCTCTGCTGTCCCTGGGATTCTCCAGGCAAGAACACTGGAGTGGAGTGCCATTTCCTTCTCCAATGCATGAAAGTGAAAAGTGAAAGTGAAGTCGCTCAGTGGTGATACCCTTAAGCCACGGTCCTCACTCATAGTTGCATATTTAACTTAATGTCATCTACTGTGCATTCACACAAGCAGTTAAGATCCAGTGGCAAAAACTAGGCCTTTTACAGATGGAAACAAAAGCTAAAAGTATGACTCCTGGCTTGAAAAACAAGGAGGAGGGGTTTTCTCTGGTTGGCTAGTAGCTAAGACTCCGAGCTCTCAATAACAGGGGGCCCAGGTTCAACCCCTGGCCAGGAAGCTAGATCGCACATGCAGCAACTAAGACCAGCACAGCCAAGTAAACAAAGAAGTAGAAAGCTGGAGTAACTATGTTAAAAAAGGAAAACAAGGGGGAAATTTTTATGCTCTGTTCAAATTGAAAAACAGTGAAAACCAACTGGAACAAAAGTTACACGGCTTGCGTATCTTCATTTTTCCAGCTTCACAAACTCTGAACATACACACAGAAAACAACTGGACTGGATCAAAATGTGGTTACTGCAAGTCTTGCATCTCCCAGCTGTGATGAGGCAAGAACTTTCCACTCCCCTGAATTTTCTGCCATGCAGCTGTTGAGGTTACTGGAACTAAAGCAGTGGTCAGGGAAATTCCTCTCCATGTACCTTGGCCATTCTGCATCCTCAGCTCTTACCTCTGGGCCAATTTTCCTTCCACTGTGAAGCTGACCCATAGCACAGCAGTGAATGCGTGAGGGACATCCAGCCTCTCAGTTCATCCCAGATGCTACCTCCTCCAGGAAACACTGTGATTCCTCCAGCCTAATGCCATCTCTCCTCCCCCAGGGAGAACCCTAGGAACATTTAGTTTATTTAACCTATCAGGCTTTCTGGTGGCTCAATGGTAAAAACTTTGTCTGTCTCCCAGTGCAGGAGGCTCGGTTTGATCCCTAGGTTGGGAAGATTCCCTGGAGGAGGAAATGGCAACCCACTCCAGTGTTCTACCCTGGGAAATCCCATGGACAGAGGAGCCTGGCAGGCTACAGTCCATGGGGTCTCAAAACAGTTGCACACGACTGAATGATTAAACAAAAACCTATTTTTAAAATGTTTTGTCCCATTTTGACATGGAGCATATTCGTTTATTTAGAGGAATTCTAATCCACCAATTACAAAATCTTTGCAAACACAGATTTTTCTCAGCTGTGAACCCAACACTGTGCCCTACAGAATTCAGTGCATGTCTGTCCTCACTAAAGAGAAAAATGAGCCTCTTTCTTGACTCCATTTTCATTTCCTTGTTTGCAGTTCTCCAGATATTCACAGAAACTGCAATTCTGCCACGTTTACAGAAAGCATGAACAGCTTCTTTTGGAGACAACAAAACCTTTTAAAATCACAAAAGTAATATATGTTCATTTTAGGTAGAAAAATTCTGAAATACAGATAAGTCAAAGGCAGAAAATGAAAAGGATCCTTAACAATGTCACCCAAAGATAATCCCTTAACTTCTGAAGCACGTCCTCACAGTATTACTCTACTTTTCAACTTGCAAGTAAGCACACATAAGCAACTGAGGTTGAGAAAGACTGTATTTGGCCAAGGTTGCAGAGTAGTACGGAGAAGGAGATGGCACCCTACTCCAGTACTCTTGCCTGGAAACTCCCATGGACGGAGGAGCCTGGTAGTCTGCAGTCCATGGGGTCACGAAGAGTCAGACACGACTGAGCGACTTCACTTTCACTTTTCACTTTCATGCATTGGAGAAGGAAATGGCAACTCACTTCAGTGTTCTTGCCTGGAGAATCCCAGGGATGGGGGAGCCTGGTGGGCTGCTGTCTATGGAATCGCACAGAGTCGGACAAAACTGAAGCAACTTAGCAGCAGCAGCAGCAGCAGCAGCAGCAGAGTAGTAAGGACCAGAGCCCAGCTGCGAAAGAGGCCTGTCCAGCTCTGGAGTCTCCACTCTAGAGTAAGCTGATCAGGTGGTTGATCTACCTGCACCCTGTATTATGAGAAGACTCTGGAATGATCAGTGCCACCCTTTGCTGTTGCTTCCTTGTCACTCATTAATCAGCCACTGCAGCCCCCTGTCTGCTGGAAACTCCTTTTGTTTGGCTCACACCTTGGTCCCAACCAATACATTGGTTGCAACCAATACACCTGGTCAGCACAATTCAGTGGGAGTCTTGTCTAACGCTGTAGATGCTTGCACGTCATCTCCTTCCTTTGACTGCCGTGTTGCTTCTGTATCCCCTGGTACTGACTGATTGTGTCCCCAGCATTGACAGGTTGAAGCCCTACCCTACAACATGGCTGTCTTTGAAGGTAGGATCCCAACCCCCTGTGACTCACGTCCTCAGAAGGAGAGGATGTTGCTGTGAATACACAGAGAAAAAGCCATGGGCGCTTACAGCGAGGAGGAGGCTGCCTGGGAGCCAAGATGACAGGCCTCAGCAGAAACCAGACCTGCCAGCACCCTGACTTTGGACTTCCAGCCTCTCGAACTGTGAGAAATAGATTTCTGTTGGGTGAGCCATGGAGTCTGCGGCATTTTGCTATGGCAACCCTAACAAACTAGTCCAGCCCACTTTCTGCCTGCTTCTCCTGCTGCTCCTTCTCAGTATCTTCACAGGCTTGTTTCCATCCAGTCATCATTGGTCAGTGCTGGTTCTTACTACGTTTGGTCTCTGCCCCTTCTCTCGTTCCTTCTGTGGAACACAGCTATTTCTACGACTTTACTAATCTATGATTTCCAAATCTAAGTATCAGGCTTCGGTTTCCCACTTAAGCTACAATTATTCCAACTGCCTACTCCACTCTTTTCATGGGTGTTCCACTGGTACCACCTGCTCATTATTCTAAAATTGGACTCCAGAATATCTTTCCTGTGGTACATTTCCAATATGAAGAAAAGGCGCTATCTTTCATGGCTAACCCAAGCCAGAAACATAAAAATCAACCAAGAGTTTGCCTCTATTTTGCCCCCCAGAACCAACTGGGAATTAGGATCTTTTTATTTTCTAAATATTGGGTCTGCTCCGCTCTCACCCTCAGCACTGGCGTTATTTTAGTTCTATCTCTCATTACTCAGAGAGTCTTATGTCAGTTTTCTAATCTTTTCACCTCTTCAACCTCACCCATTCTACTACAGTCTTCACTGCTACCAAACTGTTCCCCCACCGAAATTACAATAACAATCACATTTAAAATTATCCAGTGGCTTCCTCTTGCCTTCAGGATAGAATTTCAGCCTACTGTCCATCCATTTACTCAACCAGCATTTGATTCTCTACTGGGACCCAAATATTCTTTAAGCACTGAAGATATGAGGACTCAGAAAATGTTGAAACTAGCTTTAGTTGAAGGGCATTAGACTGTCTTTATGATCTAATGTGAAACATATATAAGTAAACACACAATATTAATAAATCTGATAATACGATTAGCACAGTGGTGATGAGCTCCGAGCACCATGGGAGCAGACAGGCAACAGACGCCATTAATCTAGCTTAAGAGCAAGAGAAGGCCCAGGAAGGGAAGAAATGCCTTTTGAGCTGAATCTTGAAGGATGGTCAGGTGAAGGCATAAGGAAAGAGGTTACAGGTACACGGACTGGCAGCATGAAGACAAGGTGTGTGACCTTGCAGTGCTTCAATTCCGTTCAGTTGCACAGTCGTGTCCGACTCTCTGTGACCCCATGAATCGCAGCACGCCAGGCATCCCTGTCCATCACCAACTCCCAGAGTTCACTCAGACTCACGTCCATCGAGTCAGTGATGCCATCCAGCCATCTCATCCTTGGTCGTCCCCTTCTCCTCCTGCCCCCAATCCCTCCCAGCATCAGGGTCTTTTCCAATGAGTCAACTCTTCGCATGAGGTGGCTGAAGCTTCAGCTTCAGCATCATTCCTTCCAAAGAAATCCCAGGGCTGATCTCCTTCAGAATGGACTGGTTGGATCTCCTTGCAGTCCAAGGCACTCTCAAGAGTCTTCTCCAACACCACAGTTCAAAAGTGTCAATTCTTCGGCACTCACCCTTCTTCACAGTCCAACTCTCACATCCATACACGACCACAGGAAAAACCATAGCCTTGACTAAATGGACCTTTGTGGCAAAGTAACGTCTCTGCTTTTGAATATACTATCCAGGTTGGTCATAACTTTTCTTCCAAGAAGTAAGCGTCTTTTAAGGACAGGCAAAGATTTCAGAATGCTAGATTATAAATACGAGGGGATTTTAGATGGAATGTTTTGGCCCCAATTCTGCACGCCTCCCGCAGTTTATGCTCTTTGCCTTGGATCTATATGGCTCTTCTCACTAGAGGCAAATAGTTCTTAAAGTCAAACCCTGGTCTGAGGCTTGTTATGTGGATGGTGGATGGTAAATACCTAATGTGAATATTACAGTGTTATGTGAAGTCATAGACAATTATGTAGCTGTTCTACAATGTTGATTGTAGTATATAAGCTGTATATAAGCAGTTACAGAATGTGGCCAACACTGTTGCTTGTATGAAATCTATTCTCCCCTTTCCATACTGCTCTCAGAAATCCAATTTTGATTAGAGTGTGACTTTAACTACAACTTAGGGAACAGACTCATCCTTTCTCTTGGTAGATATATGATCCAATTTCCCACAAAGACATGTAAGAAGAAATCTGATCGGAGCTCGTGAGAAATATTTTTTCTTTATGTGACTACGAAGAAGTGCCCAAGGAAAGGCACATGCCCTCACCACTTCCATTTCCTACCTCTGGGCCTGATGAGGAGAGCCTGGCACAGAGGGGATGCCATGGCCTTTCAACCGTGAGAGGGATGCCAAAGGTATCACAGGAGAACCCGTGAGTCAATACGGCAGCTACCTCCATATGGACGTTACCTGACTGCGGGAGCCAAGCCCTCAGAACTGGCTGTGACCCCTCCCTCCCCTCACTGGACTCACACGTTGCTTCCTGCATCCAGAGGTAAGATGGGGTCTATGTTCTATTTTCCCTCTCCTTTAAAGGGCTGGCTTTGTATCTTACTTTCACCAACAGAATATGATGGAAGTGGCACACCACCAGTTCAAGGACTAGTCTCACAGAGGGACTTCCTCTCTCAGAAATGAGTTACCAGGTTAAGAAGTCTACATACCGGAGACTGTCATGCTCTGAGGAAGCCCAAGCTAGCCACGTGAGACCACATGGAGAAAGAGGCCCCCAGCCAGGCACCAGCTATCCCAGCAGCCCGGCTGAAGCACCAGACATGTGAGTAATGAAGCTATCGTGAACGTTCCAGCCCCAGAAAACGTAGAGGGAATAGGCTCAGTGAGTTCAATCCAGATGGCAGAATCAGGAGACATAACAAACTGGTATTGTGTAAGTCATTCGTTCCAGACAAAATCATTCCTAACTAACACCAGACAAGTTCACTGATCATAAGGAAAGAGGAAGATGCTCTAGTCACCATATGGCTGTTAATCTGTGTACCAAATATGAATCATATCAACTATGAATTAAGAACTGTAGAATGTCTCCAATTATCTTGTGAATTACACAATTATATTTATGTATTTGTTCTCATAAATACATATGAACATGTATTTGTATGTTTCTTATACATTGCAGGCATGTAAATGTACCGAAAATTTTTAGTTTTATTTTAGCAGTTCTCCATTTTCACACATTTAAAAGGCATTTCACAACCCTAAAGGGGGGACTTCCCTGCCAGTCCAGTGGCTAGAACTCCGTGCTCCCAATGCAGGGGACCCAGGTTTTATCTCTGGTTGGAGAGCTGGATCCCACGTGCCCCAAATAAAAGATTTCACATGCCACAACTGAGACCCGGAGCAGACAATAAAAATCAGTATTAGGTGTCGTGGTCCAGGCGCAGGTTGGTAAAAGAATTTCCAGACATGAGACTGCATGAGAGGGAAATAAAGTTTATTAGAGTGGGAGACGCTGTTAGAACAGCGAGCTGGCTCAAGGGAGAACCAACGTTGAATGGGGGTCCTTCGTCTACTTTTATACGCAGGGTACAAGGAGTGGGATAGAGGTCTTGTGGGTCATTTGCTTATTGGATGAGGCAGGTATACTGGGTGGGCAAAAGAGTAAGGCAAATACCTCCTCCCTTAGGGTAGGAGGGGAGACAGGTTACATTGTTCCATTAATAGTTAAACATGGGGGAGGGAAGGACGAGAAGGGTCTGGTTTTTCCATTCCTGCATTCCAAAATGCAGGAACAAGAGGTGCTCCTCTCGTCCCAGAAGCCTCCTTGGTTTAATCTGCTCTTTCGTCCTCAGGTCACCACGTGCCCCTTTTGATATCCTGCTCATCTCTAACTATCTACTTATTTCCCTTCGCAGGCATTTGGGAACCCAGTCTCAAAGGAAAGGGGGCGATGACCACTCTGGCTTCTTCAGGCTGCACTGGGGCATCGTGGGGCTCTGGGTCCCCTTTGCCTGCTTTCTGTTAGGATGCATTTACGGAGGGAGATGAGAGTCCACTGAATGATAAAGTCGCTTGTTTCAGCATTGTGTAGCTGTTGGCCAGGGAATATTGTCAAACTATCACTTGGAGATTTGTTATATTCTAGAAGAAACAAACTTAACAAGAAAGTTAAAGATATTTGTCCCAAAGATGAATAGAAATAGAAAAGCTGCTCAGGGGCTAGCCAGGAGAACTAGGACCAGACCTTGGTTTGTGACATCAGTGTTTCTCTCGGTACAAGACGACGCAAGGATTTGGGCTCATAAAATCTTTACCTGAAAACATCTGACTATGTGAAGGCCGGTTCTTCTGGGTTTTTCCCAGAGCTGCTGCTGCTGATGCTGCCAGGTTGCTTCAGTCATGTCTGACTCTCTGCGGCCCCAGAGACGGCAGCCGACCAGGCTCCCCCGTCCCTGGGAATCTCCAGACAAGAACACTGGAGTGGGTTACCATTTCCTTCTCCATTCCCAGAGCACAGGGTGCCTTATTTCTCATCTCCACCCTGAGCTCCTTTCAGGGGGTGTTGAAGGTCAGCAGCTTGCAGTGGTCATGATGTAATCTTTGCAGAGGCAGCTGGCAAGTGCCCACTTCCAGTCTCTTCCTAGCCCCATATTTGACCATGCTTTGGGGGTATTTCCTGGCCACTGTGTCCTGTGGGGCTGGGAAGGCTCATTCCCAGGTTTAACGGAAATTCCACTGACAAGCCACTCATGTGCTGTTATTGGACCAGGCATTGCAAGTAGCAAAAGTCTCTGGACCATACCTGTTTTACTAGCCTCTTGGTCCAGGAAAATATTCCCTCTTGTTGCTTCTTCCCATATCTAGAGTTATATTATTACAATCCTTGATTTCATATGGAACTGCATATCAGCATTTTATCACAGGCTCAGGCACATATTTGGTAATGTAAGAAACAATCTTCTGAAACAAGTGACATAGAAAATAGTATAGTGAGCAGTTATTAGTAAGGTCACAAGCAAGATTTTAAGTCAGGAACCTTCATTAGGTAGAGCCTAGGATACCCCAGGTCATCTGATTTCACTTGTTAAATGCCTATGGCCTGGCGTTAATCTCCTGGGTGTACATCATGGAGCATCTGATCCTTATCTGAAGATTGGTAACTATCTCAGAAATGAGTCTTAGTCAACACTAGACCTTAATTAACAAAACTAGAAACTTAGTTTAACAATGAACAAAACTTAATATTCAGTGAAACATGATTTTTTTCATTATGAGGGCATTAACCCTGTAGCCAGGGAAGGCTTTAATCCATCAAATAAAAATGAGGTTTTTCAGGGAGCCGGGAAAAGCCAAGCGGCTGTCTTGGATTTCCCATAGCCCTGACTCTTTGATTTACAGCTATTGTTCACCCATTTTTAATTCCCCCATTTAGGAGTAGACCGTTGCCATGTTTTAAGGACATCAGGATAGCAAAAGTTTAACCGTGAGGGCTTATTTTTTGTAGAAGCAGAATGAGCTTTGTCTACATGTACTGTAATCTTAAATAATGCTTCTTTACTTTACCAAAGTAACAAAAGATTTAAAAAACAAATATAAATCACTTAAAGGCAAAGAAATTCATAATCTGTTATTGAAAGCTGCATTCTAAGAAAACTTTGTTCTCTTAACATAGAGAGTAGACTAAATTACAGTCTGTTACCAGTTTACCAGATAACAAACAAGCAAAATTTGTTTACTGGTTAATCTCAGAAAAGTCTTTTCCATAAATCTTAAGTATCAGTATTCTTGCAAAGGCATCAGAGTGAAACCACATAGGGCTTCCCTCATAGCTCAGCTGGTAGGAAGGAAGGTCTTCCTCAGCTGTGTCAGGAAGATCCCCTGGAGAAGGGATAGGCTACCCACTCCAGTATTCTTGGGCTTCCCTTGTGGCTCACCTGGTAAAGAATCTGCCTGCAATGTGGGAGAGTTGGGTTCGATCCTTGGGTTGGGAAGATCCCCAGGAGAAGGGAAAAGCTACCCACTCTAGTATTCTGGCCTGGAGAATTCCATTGACTGTATAGTCCATGGGGTCGCCAGAGAGAGTAGACTAAATTACAGTCTGTTACCAGTTTATCAGATAACAAACAAGCAAAATTTGTTTTATCGGTTAATCTCAGAAAAGTCTTTCCATAAATCTTGAAGTAGCAGTATTCTTGCAAAGGCATCAGAGTGAAACCATATAAGACAAGTTTAAAATCTGATTAAATTGCAATTGCCCAAGTAGCCTGGTCATTGCTGTGATATGTAACACTTTAATATGATAACTAGAATTATAATGACCACATTTTATCAGGGCATATAAGATCTATATGAATTCCACATAATTTCAGAATATCTGTATTTAGTAACATCAACCATACAGTATAACCTGAGAAGATTTATCACCCCTTCAACAGTACTTCCCATTTAATTTAACATATCCAATGAACCCAGGTAGTTTAATAGCTCTTTGGGATGTCTCAGGGGCCCTCTGAAGCATCCCAAAGTCAGCCAGAAGTCAAGTTATCTAGGAAGTTTTGTCAATAAATAGCGAGGGTTTATAACACTCAGATAGAATCATATAGATCACTGTGAAACTATATATCCACTTAGCCAAAGTAACAAAGAAGATTTCAAAGGTAAACATAGAACAGATCACTTCAGAGGAAAAGAAACTTAAAATCCATTATCAAGGGCAGTTCAACATCTCAAGAAAACTTGTATTTATGTGCAAAAGTCTTGCCTTGGGGTCCACTTTCCATAAAATCTTACCACTTCTGCACCCATTACTTTGTTCTCCCATCCTGAAACAGCCACCCGTAAGTCAGACCTACTTCCTTTTCCCTTTATAAAACGTAATTCCATTCCTCATACCTTCTTTACTGAAAACACACATCCTACTTTCCTTAAGCAGCCAAGAACTGACCTTTATATTAGCATTCTATTGATTGGTGAACATAAATACCAGTGATAATTTCTTTAAAAAAATGCCATGTCAGGATGGCATCAAACAGTATTCATTAATAGTCCAAAATCTCTAGTTTCTCTGTAACAGGAGGTTAGTACTACCGCTAAGTGAAGATTTTGAACAGGGGAGGGGATGATCAAAGACAATTTTATAAGATTTTCAAGTTAGTGACTAGGATGATGGAAAGATGCATCGGAGGGCCCAAGACTCTTGTCAGGGAAAGCAGTGTGAAGTAACAGCTCTTACTAGAGTCACGGTCAGGCGCGGAAGGAAATACTGTTAAATAACAATAGTTAACTTATAATAAACCTAGGCACAATGAAAATACTATGCTTAATGTTAATAACTCTTAGATAGCTATATTACATTAGCAAAACAAACATTAATACTAGATATTTAATATTGAATATTTTCCAGTTCACATGAATCTGACATTCTTTAGGTTAATTTCTCTTGTATTTAGAATTGTCTGATTTGTAAGAGTTTATTTTTCTTTAGGCCAATTAAATTAGAACTCATTTACAACTTCAGCAATATTATTTTTTAAAAAAAGACACATATTAAGACATACATAAATCCAGACAGAGGAAGATCTCATGGTTTTCCACTTGATATTAAAATATTTGACACCCCCCCTCCTCTTTTTTTTTTTTTTTTTGAAGTTCTAATTTGCCCAAGGCTGAGGTCTCAGGCAAAGTGGGCCTTTCAGGGACATGGAAAGGGTTAACTTTAAGCTTTTCCCTAGATAGGCTTTTTAACAAGCTAGCTGCTTTTAATTGCATACACAAAAAGAACAGGTTATCAGTTTCCAAGAAAAGAATTTAACCTTACCAGTTTACTCCAGATTCTAAAGAATCTAATGGCCATCCTGTGTCAAAAAGTCATCTTTCCTTTCTGTAGTCATAGTTTTATACCTAAATTATAGACCAAATAGTGCTCAAATTAACTCCGATATCAGGAGCAGATCAGCTGATAAAAATCTTGGATTGTCCCTTTGGTGCAAAGTGAGGTCCTTGTCCCATCAGAAGAATCTGAGGGTTAAGGGGATTTGCAGGAGTTGGGGAAGCTGTGTCCTTGCCCTCCCTGAGAAACAGTAGTTAGAAGGGAATTCTTTAGAATGTTCAGGAGTGGGAAAAGCTTGATTCTCTCCCCTTCTGATAGATAAGCGTAGTTAGAAGGGGATTCTTTAGAATGTTAAGAGAGTTTTTGATCCTTCAGGCTTTTGAATATAGGAGAAAGACCTGGACCAAAAGGAACCTCAGAATCCTTTCCTAGAGAGCATGTGGATATGAAAGGTCCAGAAGGGCTGGTCTAGGAAATCTGATGGAGAGAGACAGAGGGGGATGGGAGACTGGGAGGCAACTGAAAAACATGAGGCATGAGTCCCTCAAATCCAGATTCTGACTGAGGGCCATGAAGGACTGAACGTAAGGAAATTCTGAGTCCTTTCCCTGCTTTTGGCAAAAGCTGGTGTGCCATTCAGAAGCCATTTTTGGGGGGTCCACCAGTTTGTATTGGGGCCAGGCCTTTTGCAGGGTCAAAATTTTCCAGTTTCTGAGAATGTAGCCAAGGGGTGAGTCTGAGAGAGGCTCCCAGGACGCACCAGAACCCAGTCTTAGCCTCCCGCCATGGAATGGGGGCACCGAGAGCCCCCGGCTGACAGAAGGGCGTCCCTTTCGCCCCAGTCATCTCTCCGTGCGACTGATGGCACAGAAATGGCCAGCCCGCCCAGCAGTCGCGCCGGCAGTGAGAGGGGAGCCTGGGGACCGTGCGGCCCGGCGCCGTGTGACCCGGCAGAGGAGGACAGGCTCCTGGGAGCCGCGCGGGGACCCCGTCTGGAGAGTCCCTGGAACGTGGGGGCACTCTCGGGATGGCGACACCTAGGCTCCTGTAGGTCAATCCGCCGGCGGCGGGAAAGCAGCGGAGTGACGGGAGGAGGCTGAGGAGTCCCGGGCGGGCCTGGGGAGGCGGGGCGGGGTNCGGAAGCTGTCTCCTGGGGCGGCTGCCCTTGGGGCCGCCCTGTGCGCCTGACCCGGAAGCTGTCTCCTGGGGCGGCTGCCCTTGGGGCCGCCCTGTGCGCCTGACCCGGAAGCTGTCTCCTGGGGCGGCTGCCCTTGGGGCCGCCCTGTGCGCCTGACCCGGAAGCTGTCTCCTGGGGCGGCTGCCCTTGGGGCCGCCCTGTGCGCCTGACCCGGAAGCTGTCTCCTGGGGCGGCTGCCCTTGGGGCCGCCCTGTGCGCCTGACCCGGAAGCTGTCTCCTGGGGCGGCTGCCCTTGGGGCCGCCCTGTGCGCCTGACCCGGAAGCTGTCTCCTGGGGCGGCTGCCCTTGGGGCCGCCCTGTGCGCCTGACCCGGAAGCTGTCTCCGGGGGCAGCTGCCCTTGGGGCCGGATGCAGTCCTGTCCCCCGTCCTCACACGGGCGTCTTCCCGGGCAGGCGCCCTCGTGGCCTTCAAGGGCCTGGCCCGGCCCGCAGTGCGGACCGGCTCAGCCGAGCGCTCGGCCGGGAGAGGACGAAGGCGAGCCCCGCCCCGGCGCCCTCCCGGGCAGCGGGCCTGCGGCGCCGCCAGAGGGTGACCCGGCCAGCGCTCCTCAGCTGCTCCACGGCACCTGCCTGGGTCCCTGTGGGAAGGAGAGTGAGGAGATGGGAAGACCCAAGGTCCCCTACGGGCCACCAAAGTGTCGTGGTCCAGGCGCGGGTTGGAAGAGAGTTTCTAGACACGACACAGAATGAGAGGGAAATCGTGTATTAGAGTGGGGGACGCTGTGAGAGCAGCGGGCCAGCTCAAGGGAGAACCAGCGTTGAATGGGGGTCCTCAGTCCACTTTTTACCCAGGGAACAGAGAGTGGGATGGGGGTCTCGCGGGCCATCTGCTGATTGGATGAGGCCTGTATACTGGGTAGGGGAGGAGGAGGGCAAAGCCTTTCCCTGTGGGGTGGGAGGGGAGACAGGTCACACTGTCCCATCAGTAGTTACAACGCGGGAGAGGGAAGGACGAGAAGGGGCTGGTTTCTCCGTTCCTTCATCCCCAGACTCGCCTCGGTTCAATCTGCTCTGTCACCCTCGGGTCACCGCAGGAGGGGAAAAAAGGGGTCCCCAAGAGGAAGACTCTTGAGAGTCCCTTGGACTGCAAGGAGATCCAACCAGTCCATTCTGAAGGAGATCAACCCTGGGGTTTCTTTGGAAGGAATGATGCTGAAGCTGAAGCTCCAGTACTTTGGGCACCTTATGCGAAGAGTTGACTCATTGGAAAAGACCCTGATGCTGGGAGGGATTGGGGGCAGGAGGAGAAGGGGACGACCGAGGATGAGATGGCTGGATGGCATCACAGACTCAATGGACGTGAGTCTGAGTGAACTCCGGGAGTTGGTGATGGACAGGGAGGCCTGGCGTACTGTGATTCATGGGGTCGCAAGGAGTCGGACACGACTGCGCGACTGAACTGAACTGAACTGAAGAGGAACCCAGGACTACTTGATCTCCAGGAGACTCCGTTTTCCATGTCGGACTAAGAGTGTATTTTATACTCAAGACGATGATAGACACTGAAGGAGATTTTGAATAGGGGAGGGAGATGATCAAAGACAATTATATAAGATTTTCAAATTAGTGACTGGGACGACTGGAAGAAGCATCTGCTGAGGGCCTAAGACTCTTGACAGGGAAAGCAGTGTGAAATAACAACTCTTACTAGAGCCATGATCAGGAACGGAAGGAAATCTGAGAGAGGAAACGTAACCAAGAGCTCAGTTTGGAAGGAACTGGTGTCTGAATTGATTCGGATAAACCACAGGGATTTCTTGTGGAAGCAGCTCCCAAGCACCCTACACTTAATAATAACTACAACCAACACATGTTGTCCACACATGTCCCTATGTGATGTGTACTCGTTTCACAGGTGGTGATGCTGAACCACAGGGAGACCAAGTAATGACAGGGCCAGAATTCCAGCCCAGCCAGAGGGCTGCCGAGCCCAGGCTCTCGACAACCTTGTCACCTACTGCCAACACACCAGCCCCTGCTGGGCTCCCCGCCAGACTGAGACTTCTTAAGGTAGGGACTGTCTTTTTCAGATCTTTAGCTTCTTTTACCTGATCCATATTTGTTGTTCAATAAATACTGTGAAAGTGAAAGTGAAGTCGCTTAGTCGTGTCTGACTCTTTGCGACCCCATTGACTGTAGCCTACCAGGCTTCTCCAAACACAGGATTCTCCAGGCAAGAATACTGGAGTGGGTTACCATTTCCTTCTCCAGGGGAATCTTCCCAACCCAGGGATCAAACCCAGGTCTCCCGCATTGGAGGCAGACATTTTAACCTCTGAGCCACCAGGGAATACTGTGAAGGAGAGGCTGATTCAATGGATAAATTCCATACCATGTAACACTCGAGAACTGAGACTCTGCACGTTGTGACATTTGGGAACTAGAACCTGTGGTGCCCTTGATGCCTGAAGATGAAATGAGACGAGAAATGCTTGTCAAGAGATCTGAACACCAGCATAATCTTCCTTTTAAAATGCTGAGAAACACTTCCCAAAGTGAAAACAGTACAAAAGAGGATAGATTTCACCCAAGGGAGAAGATTTATGTGTTTGACAATTATGTTAACCAATTCTGTCTAACAATCTTTTTGTCTAACAATACAGCAGTCTTTGGTAATCACAGGGAATTGGTTTCCGGAGCCTCCCAGATACAAAATCCTCAGATGCTCAAGACCCTTACATAATACTGCTAAATATTTGCTTATAACCTATGCACATCCTCCCTTGAGATATAATTTAAATCTTATTTCAATTACTTACAATACCTAATACAATGTAAATACTATGTAAATGGTTGTAAATACAATGTAAATGCTATGTAAATAGTTGCTGGTAGATTAGGAAAATTCAAGTTTCGCTTTTTAAACTTTCAAGAGTTTTGTATATCAAGCCTTTTTCATCTGTGCTTAGTTGAAATGCATAGATCTGGAACCTGTGGATACAGAGTTGATTATATTTACTTTCTAAGAAATGTTAGATAACTTCCCTCTCATTTTGACATCATTTTCCAAGCTTGAAAATCATTAGTTGAATAGTTTATTAGTTACATTACAGGACTTGAAAGTTAAAAACTTAAACATAAGTTATGACTTTACAACCAACTGTTCTAATTGTTCATTTCACAAAAGTACAAAATCACTTAACAGTACATGTTGAATGACCAAAAAAATTAAGTATCTTAAGGAGGATTTATTTAGTTGGGGTCAGAGAAAACGTAACCATTTTAACAGCTGCATCATTTAATTTGTACTCAAAATGCATGCTACTTCACAGCTTAGAACATAAAATAATGCATGTATGCTAATTAGATGTAATGCATATTTGAGATTTTCTGGTAAAAACTTTGTATGGTAAAGTATTCAGAGGGTAATGGTAGCTTTTAGAAAAGAAAGTGAAAGTTGCTCAGTCTTGTCCAACTCTGTGACCCCATGGATTATACAGGCCATGGAATTCCCCAGGCCAGAATAATGGAGTGGGTAGCCCTTCCCTTCTCCAGGGGAATCTTCCCAACCCAGGGATCAAACCCAGGTCTCCCACATTGCAGGCGGATTCTTTACCAGCTGAGCCATCAGAGAAGCCCTTATCAAATGACTGCACTCAGAGGCAGCTTCCCAGGTGGCCCTACTGGTAAAGAACCTGCCTGCCAATGCAGAAGACATGAGATGTGGATTTGATCCCTGGGTCAGGAACATCCCCCGGAGAAGGAAATGGCAACCCACGCCAGTATTCTTGCCTGGAAAATCTCAGGGACAGAGGAGTCTGGAGGGCTATAGTCTATAGCGTTGCAAAGAGTGAGATACGACTTAAGTGACATAGCACACATGCACTTCTATTATTTAAGCCTTTTTTTTTTTTTTTTTTTTTTTTTGGCTGTGTAGCTTGTGGTATCTTTGTTCACCAACTAGGGATCAAACCCAAGCTCCAGCAGTAGAACTGCAGAATCCTAACCACTAGACCACCAGGGAATTCCCAAGCCATCTTTATCACTAATCCCAGAAGTTTTGTCAATTGACAAAAGGAGATGAGAAATGAATTTTCATTGGTTAATAACTGCTGCTGGGACATGGAAACTGGTTTAAAGGAATGGTCCCTTAAGCCTCACCCAGTGTCTTGTGTTTGCCGCTTTTTGGAGAATTGACCGTTAATCTCAGATTAACTGAATTCCACCGCTAGAAAACAGTCACATTTGCCTGAACTGGCTATTTCCTGCAAAATACTTTCAGGATATACAAAAGGACTGAGAGCAGAGTCTTTCCCTTCCTACAGAAGAAGCCAATGCTAGTTTGCTGACAAATATTTGCACACATAGCAGAATTCAGTCTGAGATCCACTTTCATCGTGAAGCATTACCTGGTAGCCAGGAGGTGGGGAGACCTGGAGTTCTGATCCATCTCCAACTTGTCTCATCAACCAAAGGAACCAAATATTTGTCAATGATAAATTGGTGGGTCCACAGCAATTCTATAAACAAAGAAACTTTAGATTAATGACTAAGAATGACTGCAGGGAGTATTTGGTAACAAAACACTTACCCTGAGCATATCAGGGGTGAAGAATTCACAGTGAGCTGCAGTGCTCTTGTGTAATCAGTTGCACAAGACTCAGATGTTATTAATTATTAACCTGCTGAATCACTGGGAAAGCATGAGTCACTTGCGCTGCAGGCATTTCAAAGGGCTGCCTCCTTCCTGAAGCTGACCATAGACTCATTGGTCCTTGTTTAGAGTTGCCAAGGCAAATGCTTATCGCCAAGTCATAATAACATTAAAACATCTGCTCCATGTCCTTATTCCCCATCTAGAGGCTATCAGAATGCTACCAGTTCTACAGATTTCACAGGAAGTCATTTAGAGAGGCTGCCTTTGAAATTTACCGTTATCATTCTCCCTCCACACACACAACAAACTTCTGAAAGACAATTAAAACCTTGAGCTCTTTTCGCAGCACTTAATGTTTTGCTTGACTGATTTTATAGGCACCTTTTATTATGCTGGACTCTTTCATCTCACCCATCTGCTCCAAGAAAACATAGTTGCTTCTCTTAAGGGGAACACCCATGTTCCCTATGAATTTTTCTTTAACTTGAGAAAGACAAGATTATGGTTTTACCACTGAACTTGTATAAGTTTTCAAATCAGGTCTTCTACGTAAATGTTTAACAGAAAAGTAACAACTCTGTACAGAAAATTCTACTTCTGGATGAAGTGTACAATACATTCTTTAGTTAGACCTTAATATTGGTGTAGCATTTGCCAATTTGCAGAGTCTGTGTCTACACACACACACACACACACCACACACACACACACACTGTATCACCTGTTTCTCATCAAAACGACATTATGCTGGGGAGAGGGATAAATTAGGAGTTTGGAATTAACACACACACAACCATACAGGTAATCAACAAGGACTTACTATATAATGCAGGGAAATCTACTCGATATTCTGAAACCTAAATAGGAAAAATAGAAAAAGAATAGGAATATATATATACGTATAACTGACTCTCTTTGCTGTACACCTGAAACTAATACAACACTGTAAATCAACTCTACTCCAATATAACATAAAAATTAAAACAGAAATTTAAATAAAAAATAAACCCACATGAGGCACCATTCCTCTGGTGAAGCGGCCGAGACGGCGTACACGTGCTGCGCTGGAGGGGGAGTCTGTGAGCCTAGCCTGGCTGGGCGTCCTCCCCTCCGGAGGTTGCAGGAGGCCCACTCCGGCCCTGAGGGCTTGTGCTGATGGTGTTGAAGGCGCTGGGTCTGTTCAAGGGATTCACCCCTGAGAGACGCAGAAGTCAGAACGCCCCAGCTTGTAGACCTCGACCCAGGAGGCTCTCCCAGTACCACCCACTGCGGCTTCGACCCGCACGGCCAACTGGCTAAGTGTCCGGCACCTGCCGCTTTGGGGAGTGTGCCGAGCCCAGCGAGCTCGCCACTACGTGATCACACTGGTGGGAGGACCCACAGAGCTCACGCGAGACCCGAGCAGGGCGCCACAGAGCACGTAAGCGACGCTTGACGCACAGCGGCTCCAGGCTTGGGCCAGCAGCTGTTCTGGAAAACTCTGCCTGGTACCAAAGCAGCGCCTGGTGGGTTGCCTAGCGGCAGTGAGCGGCCACTTCCTCCTGAGCACGCACCTCCACAGGTGCAGCATGCTGACTCGCCTCAAGAGCCCCAAAGGCAGGAGTTTGGCAGTTTTTAAACCAGGTGCTCCAGGCCTCTGATTTCTCCTCCCTGTTCCTGCGTTATGGATGTCGGGTCTAGCTGGGTGGATATGATCAGATGGGAAGGACCATATCTGCGTCAAGTTCATCTGCAAGTTGAGTGGCAAAGATGTGTTTGGAATCTCTGTTCCTCTAATTACGACTGAAGCAAAACTGGTAAAGTCCTCTGGCAATGCTGTTTGGCTGAACAGAGATAAGACATCTCCATTTAAATGGTATTAATTTCTTGTCAAGCAGCAGAATAATTGAATAGTAGGTCCCTGAAGGAGAAGGCAATGGCACCCCACTCCAGTACTCTTGCCTGGGAAATCCCGTGGACGGAGGAGCCTGGTAGGCTGTAGTCCATGGGGTCAGGAAGAGTCAGACACGACTGAGCAACTTCCCTTTCATTTTTCACATTCATGCATTGGAGAAGGAAATGGCAACCCACTCCAGTATTCTTACCTGGAGAATCCCAGAGACGGGAGCTTGGTGGGCCGCCGTCTATGGGGTCACACAGAGTCGGACACGACTGACGTGACTTAGCAGCAGCAGCTAAGGCCCTTGCAGAGGTTGACCACATAATGCAGCTGTATGTCAAAGGGCCAAAAGAGCAAGATCCTAAGAGACAACTTGCTGCAGAAGTCAGAAAACTCGTTCTTGGACAAGGACTCTGGACTCTGCTCAAAGGTGCACACAATCCCTTTAGCAGTATAGCTGCACTGGAAGCCATGTCTGACCTAGAGTTACAAGAGTCTTGAATGAACATTCATCTTCTGAATTCTTCATTGTGGACTGAGCATCATAGATTTGCTGCAAAGCAAATGCCATTTCTGATGATTCATGAGGGTATGAGATGGTCACAGGAGGTGGAGTCAGAGTATACCCCAGTAACAATGCTGAGAGTTGGTTTTGGTTGTTGGACCTTGTATCTTTGAGAATGGCCTTTCCTTACTTAAAATGGAAAAAAAAAAATTCCACATGATACAACGGCTTCAGCTACGATGAATATCCTTCTGGTGGTTCAGTTTTATCCATCATTCATTCTCAAGACATAAGAACTTATACCTTGGCTTATGGAAATCCAAAACAGTATGGAGTATACTCGAGGCCTGACAGTGTGAGTTACTTTATTATTTATACAGGTTGGTTATGTTTGTGTAATAGTGTGCTATTTTATTTCCTAATCCTTGAACATTGAGGACTACAATAGAAAAGCATGATTTCCAGGGTTAATCTCTTTCAATAATAGTTTTTTTGTGAAAAACTAAATGCTGCCTTTCCCATTCTGTTCCCTCTTTTGGAGATGAGGAAGAACAGTGAAAAAGAGGTATAATATGGAATTGTGGATACTTTTTTTAAAAATTTATTTTTTATTGAAAGATAATTGCTTTATAGAATTTTGCTGTTTTTTTGTCAAACCTCAACATGAATCAGCCATAGGTATACATTTATCTCCTCCCTTTTGAAACTCCCTCCCCATCTCACCCCTCTAGGTTGATACAGAGCCCCTGTTTGAGTTTCCTGAGCCATACAGCAAATTCCTGTTGGCTATCTGTTTTACATATGGTAATGTAAATTTCCATGTTACTCTTTCCATGCATCTCACCCTCTCCTCCCCTCTCCCCATGTCTATAAGTCAGATTTCTATGTCTGTTTCTCCATTGTTTCCCTGTAAATAAATTCTTCAGTACCATTTTTCTAGATTCCATATACATGTGTTAGAATATGATATTTATCTTTTATTCCTGACTTACTTTATTCTGTATAATCAGTTCTAGGTTCATCCACCTCATTAGAAATGACTCACATGTGCTCCTTTTTATGACTGAGTAATATTCCATTGCAGAGAAGGCAATGGCACCCCACTCCAGTACTCCTGCCTGGAAAATCCCATGGACGGAGGAGCCTGGTAGGCGCAGTCCATGGGGTCACTAGGAGTCAAACATGACTGAGCGACTTCACTTTCACTTTTCACTTTCATGCATTGGAGAAGGAAATGGCAACCCACTCCAGTGTTCTTGCCTGGAGAATCCCAGGGATGGGGGAGCCTGGTGGGCTGTCATCTATGGGGTCGCACAGAGTCAGACACGACTGAAGCGACTTAGCAGCAGCAGCAATATTCCATTGTGTATATGTACCACAACTTCTTTATCCATTCATCTGTTGATGGACACTGAGGTTGCTTCCATGTTCTAGCTATTGTAAATAGTGCTGAAATGAACAATGGGATACATGTATCTTTTTAAATTTTGGTTTCCTTAGGGTGTATGCCTAGGAGTGGGATTGCTGGGTCATATAGTGGTTTTATTCCTAGCTTTTTAAAGAATCTCCATACTTTCTTCCATAGTGGCTGTATCTATTTACATTCCCACCAGCAGTGCAAGAGTGTTCCCTTTTCTCCACACCCTCTCCAGCATTTATTGCTTGTAGACTTTTTGATGATGTTCATTCTGACTAGTGTGAGGTGGTCTCTCATTGTAGTTTTGATTTGCATTTCTCTAATAATGAGTGATGTTGAGCATCTTTTCATGTGTTTGTTAGCCATCTATATGTCTTCTTTGGAGAAATGTCTGTTTAGGTCTTTTCCCCACTTTTGGATTGGGTTGTTTGTTTTTCTAGTATTGAGTTGTATGAGCTGCTTGTATATTTTGGAAATTAATTGTATATTTTGGAAATTAATCCTTTGTCAGCTGTTTCCTTTGCTATTACTTTCTCCCATTCTGAGGGTTGTCTTCTCACCTTGCCTCTGCTGTGCAAAAGCTTTTAAGTTTAACCATGTCCCACTTGTTTACTTTTGTTTTGATTTCTATTACTCTAGGAGATGGGTCATAGAGGATGTTGCTTTAATTTATGTCGAGTATTCTGCCTGTGTTTTCCTCTAAGAGTTTTATAGTTTCTGGTCTTACATTTAGGCCTTTAATCCATTTTGAGTTTATCTTGTGTATGGTGTTAGGAAGTGTTCTAATTTCATTCTTTTACATGTAGCTCTCCAATTTTCCCAGCACCATTTATTGAAGAGGCTGTCTTTGCCCCATTGTATATTCTTGCCTCCTTTATCAAAAATAAGGTACCCATAGGTGCATGGGTTTATTTCTGGACTTTCTGTCTTGTTCCATTGGTCTACATTTCTGTTTTTGTGCCAGTAGGATACTGTCTTGATGACCATAGCTTTGTAGTATAATCTGAAGTCAGGAAGGTTGATTCTGCCAGCTTCATTCTTCTTTCTCAAGACTGCTTTGGCTGTTTGGGGTCTTTTGTGTTTCCATATGAATTGTGAATTTTTTTGTTCTAGTTCTATGAAAAATGCCATTGGTAATTTGATAGGGGTCTCATTGAGTCTGTAGATTGCATTTGGTAGTATAGTCATTTTCACAATATTGATTCTTCCTACCCAGGAACATGGAATATCTCTCCATCTGTTTATGTCATCTTTGATTTCTTTCATCAGTATCTTATAATTTTCTGTGTATAGTTCTTTTGTCTCCTTAGGTACGTGTATTCCTAGATATTAATTCTTTTAGTTGTAATGGTGAATGGGATTGATTCCTTAATTTCTCTTTCTGATTTTTCATTGTTAGTATATAGAAATGCAAGTGATTTTTTTATATTGATTTTATATCCTACAACTTTGCTAAATTCACTGATTAATGCTAGTAATTTTCTGATACTATTTTTAGGGTTTTCTGAGTACAGAATCATGTCATCTGCAAACAGTGACAGGTTTACTTCTTCTTCTCCAGTCTGGATTCCTTATTTCTTTTTCTTCTCTGATGGCTATAGCTAGGACTTCCAGAACTATGCTGAATAATAGTGGTGAAAATGGACACCCTTGTCTTGTTCCTGATCTTAGGGGGAATGCTTTCAGTTTTTAACCATTAAGAATAGTGTTTGCTGTAGGCTTTTCATATATGGCCTTTACTATGTTGAGGTAGGTTGGAGTGGATACTTTTTATCAGGTAAGATCTCATTGGATTTTTTGTTGTTCGGGAAGCAAATGCAGTTTTCTGTAAAAAAAGGAGAAAAGTCAGAAACCACAGTTGGCATTAGAAGTTACAGTAGAAATAGTTTCTTTTCAGGGAAAAGAAAAATCAGTACTTGACTTTTCAGAAAATTCCTAATCAATTTTCCAGTCCCTTGCTTGTGTTTCCATATAATTAAACTTACTCATAGCTTTGTTTTTTGACTCAGTATAAAAGGTAGCAGTGTCTTAAAGATAACTTAAAATTGATAAATCTATCTGAAATCTGAATCTATTTCAACTTCTGTCCCCAGATTGCATCTTGAGATCAACCGGAGTTAAGTAGCCAACAAAATTAAAGCAGCAAATATTATTGCTAGATATCCAGCCATATCTTTTGGTGTCATACCAAAACATATTCCAATCAGGGACGTTTTCAAGTCAAATTTAAAGGTTTAGAATCAAGACTTGGTTCAGGGTTCAGTTAAAACTTGCAATCATTAGGCAGGTTTCTACAGAACTTTTTCTAGCATCTGAAAAATCAAGTTAATAGCACCCTTATCCTATTTTCCTCTGAGGATCAAGTGAAACACAAACATATACCCAAAATGACTTAGAACCAGATTTGTTCTAGAAAATCTTACAGGAGGCAGCAAAGCATGGCTTCTAAGTTCAAATTCTAGCCTTTTTTTTTTTTACCTTAATTACTTGGAGCAAGTCATTATCTCCATATACAAAAATGGAGATGTAAGAATATCTCAATTACAAAAATCTACAAGGAAAATAGTCATAAAACTTGCATATAGTATAAACTGTTTTGCTATTTTCCAAAGTGGATTCATATAAAAGCTGTGGTTTTTAAAATATCTTCTGGGAGTAAAGTTACAAATAATTCCTTTATTGACAGACTCTAATGTCACTTCATACTAGCAATTTTATTTACACCATAAAAACATACAGGCATCCATTATAAATGTCAGAGATCATCTCTGCATTTCGTAACTTCACTCAGTTTAAGGGCCACAAAAGGTGGTTTTCATTTGTTGAAAGTCATCCGTGTTATTTCCAGCTTGGGGCTTATTATGAGCAAATCTACTATAAAAGTTCTTTATCATTTTTTGGTGTGAACAAGTATCTTCATTTTTCTGGGATAAAATGTCCAGGAGTTGAATTGCTCAGTTATATGATCTCTGTATGTTTAATTATTTAAGAAACTGTCAAGATTTCCAAAGTGACCACACCATTTTCTGTCTTACCAGTAACATGTGAGTGACCCAGTTTCTCCACAGCCTCACCCGGATTTATTGTTGCCTTTATTTTTTATTTAACCACACTCATAGGTATACAGTGATAGCTCCTTGTGGCTTTAATTTAATTCTCCAATAAATATTGATCTTGGACATCTTTTATGGGCTTATTTGCCACCTAAACATTTTCCTTCCTAAAACATCTTCTCATTTCGTTGGCCTATATCCTCTGATTGCTTTGTATTGTTGAATTTTGCAGATTCTTTTTGTATTCTAGACACTAGTTCTTTATCACATGTGTGGAATGTAAAATTTTTACTTACCCACAGCTTGTCTTTTCATCTTCTTAAAGCATCTTTCACAGAACAAAGATGAAATTCGATTTTGATGAAATCTAATGTATCCATTTTTTCTTTTCTTTACTCTCTCAAAACTAAGAACTTTAATCTACAGCTAGTTCTCAAGGATTTTTCCTCTGTTTACTTTTCTAAAATTATTGTAGTTTAATGTTCTACATTTAAGTCTGTGATTCATTTTGAGTTAATTTTCTTATAAGAGAGTTCCAGCTGAGCCACCAGGGGAAGCCCAAGAATACTAGAGTGGGTAGTCTATCCTTTCTCCATTGGATCTTCCTGACCCGGAAATCATACCGGGGTCTCCTGCATTGCAGGCAGATTCTTTTACCATCTGAGCTACCGGGGAAGCCCTATAAGAGAGTTAGGTCAAAGTTTTGTTTTGTTTTTGTTTTTTTGCATATGAAGTCCAAACACTCTGGCACCATTTGTTGAAAAGGCTACGTCCCTTTGCCCGAGAACCCCTGTGCTTTATCTCAATTTATCTTGTGCATGCTTAGCAAGATGTGTCCTAAGGTAATTGCCTCTTTTTAAGGCAAAACTTCAGCCTATAGACATTTCATAGGAATGCTCTGCTTTCAGAGAACAGGGGAAATCTGTGGATAACATTCCTGAAATGAGAAAAGTATAAAATTGGAGAACAGATTAGTGGTTGCCAGGTGTTAAGGAGGATGGAAGGTAGTAGGGAATGGATGTGGCCAGTAAGAGGCAACATTTGGGGACCTGGTGATGATAGAAATGTTCTGCAGCTTCTGCATGAAAGTCAGTGTCATAGTTGACATACTGTATAGATTTGAACTGCTATAGATTTGAACTGTTACCACTAATGGAAAATTGGGTTTGGAATACATGGAGTCTGTCTGCTTTATTTCTTATATCTGCATGTGGATCTATAATTACCTTAAAAGTTTAATTTAAAAGCCCATCTCTATCTATAGACCATGAGAATCAAATGTGATCGTGTCTATGAAAGCTCTTTATAACATATATATGTATGTATGTATGTGTGTGGCAGTGTGGTGCCTCAGTCACTAAGTGTTGTCTGACTTTTGCGACCCTATGGACTGTAGCCTTCCAGACTCTTCTCTCCATGGAATTTCCCAGGCAAGAATACTCGAGTGGGTTACCATTTTCTTCTCCAGGGGATCTTCCCCACCCAGGGGTCAAACCCGTGTCTCCTGCATTGCAGGAGCCACCTGGGAAACCCATATGCGTGTGTGTCTATATAACTTAATATGAAAATAACACACTTGTTAAACATTTCTTTGCAGGCATATGAATGTGACATTTTTTCAGTCTGTTGCATTCAGTGCGTTTTCAAGCATTTAACTTTCAGGTTCTTAAGTATATATGAACTGAAAAATAGGCAATGAGCATGCAGGTCTGATTCTAATGGTAAAGAGAGATAAATAACCTCACTCCTGTGTTTACACACACAACGTGCTTTTTAGTGTTCGAGGATGCTGCGCCAACAGTGTAACTAACAGTGATGCACCAGTGGTCCTGGGCAACCGATTTAACTTCTCTGAATGTTATTTCCAAATCTTGAAAATAGATTTTCCCTGGCTTAGATCAGTTCAGTTCAGTTGGTCAGTCGTGTCTGACTCTTTGCAACCCCATGAACTGCAGCATGCCAGGCCTCCCTGTCCATCACCAACTCCCAGAGCCTACCCAAACTCATGTCCATTGAGTCGGTGATGCCATCCAACCATCTCATCCTCTGTCGTCCCCTTCTCCTCCTTCCCTCAATCTTTCCCAGCATCAGAGTCTTTTCAAATGAATCAGTTCTTCGCATTAGGTGGCCAAAGTATTGGAGTTTCAGCTTCAGCATCAGTCTTTCCAATAAATATTCAGAACTGATCTCCTTTAGTTTGGACTGGTTGGATCTCCTTGCAGTCCAAGGGACTCTCAAGAGTCTTCACCAACACCACAGTTTAAAAGCATCAATTCTTCGGCGCTCAGCTTTCTTTATGTTCCAACTCTCACATCCATACATGACTACTGGAAAAACCATAGCCTTGACTAGATGGACCTTTGTT
Source organism: Aepyceros melampus (assembly GCA_006408695.1). Taxonomy (NCBI): domain Eukaryota; kingdom Metazoa; phylum Chordata; class Mammalia; order Artiodactyla; family Bovidae; genus Aepyceros; species Aepyceros melampus. Next base: position 251,012 of record SJXQ01003053.1, on the reverse strand, counting down.
GACAAAGTAATGTCTCTGCTTTTGTATACGCTATCTAGGTTGGTCATAATTTTCCTTTTAAGGAGTAAGCATCTTTTAATTTCATGGCTGCAGTCACCATCTGCAGTGATTTTGGAGCCCCCCAAAATAAAGTCTAGCACTTTTTCCACTGTTTCCCCATCTATTTCCCAAGAAGTGATGGGACCAGATGCCATGATCTTCGTTTTCTGAATGTTGAGCTTTAAGCCAGCTTTTTCACTCTCCTCTTTCACTTTCATCAAGAGGCTTTTTAGTTCTTCTTCCCTTTCTGCCATAAGGGTGGTGTCATCTGCATATCTGAGGTGATTGATATTTCTCCTGGCAATCTTGATTCCAACTTGTGCTTCATCCAGCCCAGCGTTTCTCATGATGTACTCTGCATAGAAGTTAAATAAGCAGGGTGACAAGATACAGCCTTGACATACTCCTTTTCTATTTGGAACCAGTCTGTTGTTCCATGTCCAGTTCTACCTGTTGCTTCCTGACCTGCATACAGATTTCTCAAGAGGCAGGTCAGGTGGTCTGGTATTCCCATCTCTTTCAAAATTTTCCACAGTTTATTGTGATCCACACAGTCAAAGGCTTTGACATAGTCAATAAAGCAGAAATAGAAGTTTTTCTGGAACTCTCTTGCTTTTTCGATGATCTAGCAGATGTTGGCAATTTGATCTCTGGTTCCTCTGCCTTTTCTCAGTCCAGCTTGAACATCTGAAAGTTCACAGTTCACGTACTGTTGAAGCCTGGCTTGGACAATCTTGAGCATTACTTTACTAGCGTGTGAGATGACTGCAATTCTCTCGCATTGCCTTTCTTTGGGATTGGAATGAAAACTGAGCTTTTCCAGTCCTGTGGCCACTGCTGAGTTTTCCAAACTTTCTGGCATATTGAGTGCAGCACTTTCACAGCATCATCTTTCAGGATTTGAAATAGCTCAACTTGAATTCCGTCACCTCCACTAGCTTTGTTCATAGTGATGCTTCCTAAGACCCACTTGACTTCCCATTCCAGGATGTCTGGCTCTAGATGAGTGATCACACCATCATAATTATCTGGGTAGTGAAGATCTTTTTTGTATAGTTCTGTGTATTCTTGCCACCTCTTCTTAATATCTTCTGTTTCTCTCAGGTCCATATCATTTCTGTCCTTTATCGAGCCCGTCTTTGCATGAAATGTTCCCTTGGTATCTCTGATTTTCTTGAAGAGATCTCTAGTCTTTCCCATTCTGTTGTTTTCCTTTATTTCTTTGCACTGATCACCAAGGAAGGCTTTCTTATCTCTCCTTGCTATTCTTTGGAACTCTCCAGAGAAATGGGTGTATCTTTCCTTTTCTCCATTGCCGTTTGCTTCTCTTCTTTTCATAGGTATTTGGAAGGCCTCCTCAGACAGCCATTTTGCTTTTTTACATTTCTTCTTCTTGGGGATTGTCTTGTTCCCTGGGTCATGTACAATGTCACGAACCTCCATCCATAGTTCATCACGCACTCTACCTATCAGATCTAGTCCCTTAAGTTTATTTCTCACTTCCACTGTATAATAATAAGGGATTTGATTTAGGTCGTATCTGAATGGTCTAGTGGTTTTCCCTACTTTCTTCAATTTCAGTCTGAATTTGGCAGTAAGGAGTTCATGATCTGAGCCACAGTCAGCTCCTGGTCTTGTTTTTGTTGACTGTATAGAGCTTCTCCATCTTTGGCTGCAAAGAATGTTATCAATCGGATTTCAGTGTTGACCATCTGGTGATGTCCACGTGTAGAGTCTTCTCTTGTGTTGTTGAAAGAGGGTGTTTGCTATGCCCAGTGTGTTCTCTTGACAAAACTCTATCAGCGTTTGCCCTGCTTCATTCCATACTCCAAGGCCAAAGTTGCCTGTTACTCCAGGTGTTTCTTGACTTCCTACTTTTGCATTCCAGTCCCCTATAATGAAAAGGACATCTTTTTGGGTGTTCGTTCTAAAAGATCTTGTAGGTCTTCATAGAACCATTCAACTTCAGCTTCCTCAGCTTTACTGGTCAGGGCATAGACTTGGATTACTGTGATATGGAATGGTTTGCCCTGGAGACGAACAGAGATCATTCTGTCATTTTTGAGGTTTCATCCAAGTACTGCATTTCAGACTCTTTTGTTGACCATGATGGCTACTCCATTTCTTCTAAGGGATTCCTGCCCACAATAGTGGATATAGTGGTCATCTCAGTTAAATTCACCCATTCCAGTCCATTTTAGTTGACTAATTCCTAGAATGTCAACGTTCACTCTTGCCATCTCTTGTTTGACCACTTCCAATTTGCCTTGATTCATGGACCTAACATTCCAGGTTCCTATGCAATATTGCTCTTTACAGCATTGGACCTTGCTTCTCTCACCAGTCACATCCACAACTGGCTTAGATAGGGATGATATAACATGAGAAATCAATGGATATAAAAGCACCTTATGAGGATATGCTCACATATTTTAAGATTTATTTATTAAAGTGTTATTACAACAGGGAAATGATTTGGGGGCATTCTGATCTACAGTATTTCTGAAGATTAAATGATATTCCAGGTGTGAACCTGATGCTTTTAAATATAACATGTTTTAAGAACCTGTGTGAGTATTCTCTCCTCCTGAGTCTGAGAGAACTTGGAATGCACTGGTCCACAGAACACCATGAAATAACACTGAGTGATTTCTGAGGCTAGGTTCTAAAAGACGGCCCAGCTTCCACCTTGTTTGTGGCAACACTTGCTGTTGGAATTCCACACTGCCAAGTAGCAATCTGACCACCCTAAGGTGGCTGTGATGATGAAGCATTCTGGAGAAGACACTTGAGGAGGCCTTGATGTTTCTCCCAGGAGCTCCAGTGAGCCCCAGCCACTCGCATCCTTTTGGCTCAGGCACCAGACGTGCAAGGAACAAATCCTAGGTAAGCCCAAGCCTCCTCCACTCAAGCCTCAGCCATTTGAGTCTTCCCCAGACAGTTTCAGGCAGAAAAGTGCATACAAGCCATATTGACTACCCCTTGTCCAAAGTCCTGAGCCATGAAGTTCAGTTATGGTCATTGCTGCTGCTGCTGCTGCTGCTTCTGCTGAGTCGCTTCAGTCATGTCTGACTCTGCGACCCCATAGACGGCAGCCCACCAGGCTCCCCCGTCCCTGGGATTCTCCAGGCAAGAACACTGGAGCGGATTGCATTTCCTTCTCCAAGGCATGAAAGTGAAAAGTGAAAGTGAAGTCACTCAGTCGTGCCTGACTCTTAGCGAACCCTTGGATTGCAGCCTACCAGGCTCCTCCGACCATGGAATTTTCCAGGCAGGAGTACTGGAGTGGGGTGCCATTGCCTTCTCCCAAACATGGTCATTCGTTATCACTAAATTCTGGAGTGGGTGCATTATAAATAAATAATCAGAATAGTTTTTTAGCCAGTTTTCACAAAACCCAGAATAATCCTCATTTTTATAGATGGAAGCTGAGAGTCAGAGAACTTAAGTGACTTTCACATTTACCTTTGATAATGGCAGATCTAGGATGGAACCCAGGTCTGCCTGAAGGCAGATTCTTTGTCCTACCCACAGTCAGGCTGACCTCCGTGGGCAAATGTGTGCCTACCTTGCTAAGCGTAAAGGATGAAGGGGCAGAAGGAGAACTGGGCATTCTTACCCTGGTGCTTGTTTGTTTCTGGGCTGTCTGCAGGGTGATCATTTGAGGGGCTGATTCCTTCCCATTTGTTATTATCTGCCTCAGACATCTTAATTAAATGCTTTGGAGGCCAGTAAGTACCATGCAATCAAAACTCAAAGCACTTTTCTCTCTCTGGAAAAAAAAAATGTAAAGTTTCTGTCGACGGTTCAGATTCCAGCTATTGATTTCTGCTCTTGTTTTTTAACCTATTTTCTCTCCAAGAGTGCAAGTCCCCCAACGAGATAAGAATAAATAAAAGCAAGTTGGTGTCATTTGAGTAAAAAGTGGGCATGCCAGGTGGGCTGGACCAGACACCTGATAAGCTTGGGCTGAGAGTTCAATAGCAGAAGGTTTAAGAGACCTTCAGTTAAAACTTGTTTGAACTTGAAAAATCGTTTCTTGAAATCCCTATGCAAGATCTTTTTACTTTTATAGTCATGCTTGTTCTATATATACTCTCGCAGTGAGAATAAGAAAAAGTTGAGAGACAAACCAAGAAAGCAAAGGGATGATGTATCAAACAGTGAGCATTTTGTCAAGTAATGTTTTACATGGAAAAGATCCCAAGGTCTGGAGGGCTTGCAAGCTAGTTCCAAGGTGGCAAAGAAACACCAAAGTAGGGGCTGGAGGAGAATTCTCCATTTTCTACACTTGCTCCCTAAGAGCTGTCCATATTCATTCTTATATATTGTTCATATTTATTTCTATTATGCTTGTTTTGCATAAAATTGGGCACTTTGGTTCTGTGAGCTTGTATTCACAATAAGAATGATCACCAGAGTTTTAGAGAGAGTGACAAGTGCTCTGTGCTCAATCGTGTCTGACTCTTTGCAACCCCATGGACTGTAATCCACTGGGCTCTTCTGTCTGTGGAATTTTCCTGGTAAGAATTCTTGAATGGGTTGCAATTCACTATACCAGGGGATCTTCCCAACCCAAGGATCAAACCGGCATCTCTGCATTGGCAGGCAGTGGTGCCACTGGGAAACCCTGAAAGAAGGAATAGGGTTTGTTTATAAAAAGTGAAATATCAACTCCATTGTAGCTGTTGACTGAGCATCAGTAATGTGTGGAAGGCTCCTACTGGGTGATCTGCGTATGTTTTTCATTTAATCGTCACAGTGCTGTGAGGTTAGTTTCCATACTCAATTTTGTGTGAGGAATTGAGTTTTAGAGACATTAAGTTACCTGGGAAATGGCAAAGCTCCCATTTGAACACCTATTCACCTTATCTAAAAGCCTATGTTCATTTTGCTGTGTAGGTGTTTCCTATGCATATACAAGGCGATCTTAGTTCTAAGATGGACAGCATTCGTTTCAATATTTATGTGTTTATTTAACAGTAATTAGTAAAATTATGTAAGAGGCACATTAAGCCCAAATATGCACAGATATTATTTCTCACAACAGAATTTAGATACGTATTTAGGTTTTTTAAAAAGTAGCTCTTGAGTTTTAATTAGTTCAGATTTACTGATACTTAACACAATGGCAACCCACTTCAGTACTCTTGCCTGGCAAATCCCATGGACAGAGGAGCCTGGTGGGCTGCAGTCCATGGGGTTGCTGAGTCAGACACGACTGAGCAACTTCACTTTCACTTTTCACTTTCATGCCTTGGAAAAGGAAATGGCAACCTCCTCCAGTGTTCTTGCCTAGAGAATGCCAGGGACAGGGGAGCCTGGTGGGCTGCCTTCTATGGGGTTGCACAGAGTCAGTCGGACATGACTGAAGCGACTTAGTAGCAGCAGCAGCAGCAACACAAATATGCAGATGACACCACCCTTATGGCAGAAAGTGAAGAGGAACTAAAAAGCCTCTTGATGAAAGTGAAAGGGGAGAATGAAAAAGTTGGCTTAAAGCTCAACATTCAGAAAACTAAGATCATGGCCACTGGTCCCATCACTTCATGGGAAATAGATGGGGAAACAGTAGAAACTGTCAGACTTTATTTTTTTGGGCTCCAAAATCACTGCAGATGGTGATTACAGCCATGAAATTAAAAGACGCTTTACTGCTTGGAAGGAAAGTTATGACCAACCTAGAAAGTATATTCAAAAGCAGAGACGTTACTTTGCCAACAAAGGTCCATCTAGTCAAGGCTATGGTTTTTCCAGTAGTCATGTATGCATGTGAGAGTTGGACTGTAAAGAAAGCTGAGCACCGAAGAATTGATGCTTTTGAACTGTGGTGTTGGAGAAGACTCTTGAGAGGCCCTTGGACTGGAAGGAGATCCAACCAGTCCATCCTAAAGGAGATCAGTCTGAACACCTATTCACCTTATCTAAAAGCCTATGTTCATTTTGCTGTGTAGGTGTTTCCTATGCATATACAAGGCGATCTTAGTTCTAAGATGGACAGCATTCGTTTCAATATTTATGTGTTTATTTAACAGTACATTAGTAAAATTATGTAAGAGGCACATTAAGCCCAAATATGCACAGATATTATTTCTCACAACAGAATTTAGATACGTATTTAGGTTTTTTAAAAAGTAGCTCTTGAGTTTTAATTAGTTCAGATTTACTGATACTTAACACAATGGCAACCCACTTCAGTACTCTTGCCTGGCAAATCCCATGGACAGAGGAGCCTGGTGGGCTGCAGTCCATGGGGTTGCTGAGTCAGACACGACTGAGCAACTTCACTTTCACTTTTCACTTTCATGCCTTGGAAAAGGAAATGGCAACCTCCTCCAGTGTTCTTGCCTAGAGAATGCCAGGGACAGGGGAGCCTGGTGGGCTGCCTTCTATGGGGTTGCACAGAGTCAGTCGGACATGACTGAAGCGACTTAGTAGCAGCAGCAGCAGCAACACAAATATGCAGATGACACCACCCTTATGGCAGAAAGTGAAGAGGAACTAAAAAGCCTCTTGATGAAAGTGAAAGGGGAGAATGAAAAAGTTGGCTTAAAGCTCAACATTCAGAAAACTAAGATCATGGCCACTGGTCCCATCACTTCATGGGAAATAGATGGGGAAACAGTAGAAACTGTCAGACTTTATTTTTTTGGGCTCCAAAATCACTGCAGATGGTGATTACAGCCATGAAATTAAAAGACGCTTTACTGCTTGGAAGGAAAGTTATGACCAACCTAGAAAGTATATTCAAAAGCAGAGACGTTACTTTGCCAACAAAGGTCCATCTAGTCAAGGCTATGGTTTTTCCAGTAGTCATGTATGCATGTGAGAGTTGGACTGTAAAGAAAGCTGAGCACCGAAGAATTGATGCTTTTGAACTGTGGTGTTGGAGAAGACTCTTGAGAGGCCCTTGGACTGGAAGGAGATCCAACCAGTCCATCCTAAAGGAGATCAGTCCTGGGTGTTCATGGGAAGGACTGATGCTAAAGCTGAAACTCCAATACTTTGGCCACCTCATGCAAAGAGTTGACTCATTGGAAAAGACCCTGATGTTGGGAGGGATTGGGGGCAGGAGGAAAAGGGGATCACAGAGGATGAGATGGCTGGATGGCATCACCGACTCGATGCACATGAGTTTGGGTAAACTCCGGGAGCTGGTGATGGACAGGGAGGCCTGGCGTGCTGCAGTTCATGGGGTCGCAAAGAGTTGGACACAACTGAGTGACTGAACTGAACTGAACACAAGTGAGATGTGGTTTTAAAAGTGATAGCAGTGATATTAGGATTGGAGTATGCTGTTAAAGGAAAAGCATCCCTCCTTTCAAAAGTTTCTGTTTAATTTATTAGGAATATAAATCATATGTATTTGCACAGTAATGTTCTCCAATAAGATACCACCCATCCATCCGTCCATCCGTGCACCTGTCATCCATCTGTCCCCCCACCCACCCATGCATCTATCAGTCATCCATCCATCCATCTACCCACCCATCCCATCTGCCTATCCATCTATCTATACATCCATCCATCTACTCATTCAGTGGCGCTTACTGATACCTGGAATGTCATGGAATAGTACAATTAATGCATGTTCCCTGTGTTAAAAGAGTGCATGTCTATTGGGGGAGATCGTCATACAAACACTTACTTGTGACATACATATTTGTTAGCAAAGTCCTGTGAGTTCAGCTGAGGAGTAAAGTGCTGTACAAGTCTCCAGACTTCTGAGAACATTTCACAATGTGGAGAATTCTACTGTAGATAATAAGCCAACACTAAGTCTAGTCTACTGGCAGGACAGGTTGAAAACCTGCTACCTGTATCTGAGAAGTCTACCAGATGTAGGTGCTGCCTCCATCTGGCAACCTAGTCTGGGAGAAATGTGAAGCATGGTACTGTAAAATGTGAGAGATCTAGCATAATTACCACCCAGAGCTTATGCGACTTCAACACACTTCTTTATTAGATAAAATTATTTTCAGTAGTAGTTTTCATAGTAATAATGATCAGAAAAGAAACACAGAGTAATGGTTTAATGCTTTTTAATTACATTAATGTATTCTTTGAACAAAGGGGAAGATGTAAGCCATCATATTGTTCACTCATAGTAATGAATGATAACATTACATTTGGCTTTTGAGGCTTAGCTTCTGCCAATTTGTTAATAACCTCATCAAAATTAATCTTAACATATTCCTGGAAAAAAAGAGGATAACTAGATTTTTCAAATTGATTTCACTCACAGTTTGTCAGAGAACACATTTTATTCATTTTAATTTCAGGAAGTTTATTTCACACGAAGAAACATATACAAAAATAGTTACAAAAATTTTTAAACATCAGAATAAATTTGGCAGAGATTATTAAAACTCCATTTTAACAAATCTCCCCAAATACAACAACCCATATATTTGTTCCTTCAAGACAGTGTGATTGATTGTAGGGGGTTGAAGAACTATAAACAAATTAAAACACCAATGACAGAACTCATCACTAAGGTTCTGTTTCTTGTCTCTGCAATCACTGTGCCATCTTTGTTTATTTCCAAGCTACTGTTCAGACCCAGGAAGATGTAGTACAACAGAGGTTAGAATAGGAACTTAGCCCAACCAAACTCAGCTCAGAGGACTTCAGACTGTCACAAAATTTACCGTCAAAGTGGATTCACATAGCTGGATCTGAGTGTTCTGGGTCAAGATGTCTAACTAAGAATTTTTCGGAGTTTCATGTAGAAATAATATATTAATTTTCTGCTTCTACATTAAAAAATATAACCACAGCAATTGCTTGGAACCGAAACAGCAGCATAGTTTCATAGAGCAGAATATCTCAGTATCATTGGCATTATTCAGATTTGCTAACGTGTGCTGTTAGTAAAGAGTAAGCTGACTTTTAGTTTTATTACTGTTTTAGCATTGACACATCCACTACACCCCTGTCCGATTGACTGCAGTGGCAAGCAGCCCCTCCTGGGCTCTCCTTGGTCTTGGGCAATCTTTTTAGATGTTGGAACTGAGTCATGTCTCATGAGGCCCCAGGAATTGGACCTGGCCTTTCCAGCAAGGTTAATGATGTTGTTAGTAACGATAAACCGCTAATCCCTGGTATGAGGCTCTTAAGTTTATGGGGAGAAAGCAGGCTGTCCAGGTAAGGATTCTGCCCACACCCCTGCCCTCTGGGATCCCTGCTCACTGGCGTCTGGAATGACACCACATCCTCTTTCCAGCATAGAGGGCTTGGACTCCCTGTGTTCTGCTTGTCTTTACCCCGCTGAGGGATAAGCTGGCTTCACCTGTAGATTTGCGACCTCAGTCAAGCTGGAAAAGTGCATATGCTGAACTCAAAGAGAAATAACACATTCAGATAGCAATACAGGCTAGGCAGGCCGTGGGCAAGAGGAGGTGAGGGGTGGGGATGGAGCCTGAAAACAGGAAGGAGGGCCCCCATTCTGTCCCAAGGGAGTAGCATCTACTTCATGCTTGCCACTCACTGCCACGCAGAGGCTCACTGCTGACAGGTACTTTAGTTTTTTAAAAAACATACCAGTTGTTTTGCTTTTCTATCTCATGTTTTTAAATGTAGGCAATGAATTTAAAATATTAAAAACTTGTCTGACCAAACAACATTTCTCTGCAGGCCAGTTGATGGTTTCCAGACTGGGTGGGCTTTCTGATCCTTGGGTTTCCTTCATGACCCCACCTTGCCGGAAAGAAGAGGCTGAGCTGTGTTTCCTAGGTAGGGCCTCCAAGGGGGCTTCCCAGATGGTGCTAGTGATAAAGAACTTTCCTGCCAGTGCAGGAGACATAAAAGACAGAGGTGCCATCTCTGGTCGGGAAGATCCCCTGGGAGGAGGAAATGGCAACCCACTCCAGTATTCTTACCTGGTGAATCCCACGGACAGAGGAACCTGGGGGGGCTATGGTCCATGTGGTCGAAAAGAGTCAGAAATGACTGAAGCGACTTAGCACACACATGGGGCATCCAAAGAATGGTTTTGTGAGTGATGCCAAGCTCGCAGCTTGGACTTTCATAAATCAATGAGTGCATTGTTGGTTTGATCCAAATCTGCTTAATCCATCCAGATCTCACCCATCAGGTTGGGAGAAAAGGGGTTTGTTTACCTTCTTATCAGTGATCTCCATTCTACATTGTGACTCTGAGCTCCATTTGGCATCAGATTGAATTTTGCCTATTAAGACTTAAATACAATGGAAATGAAACAAAAAGAAATTCCCAAAGACAGACAAAAGGAAGGGCCAGAATCATTTTGTGATAATAAGCTTCTTTATTTTCATGATGAAAGGTAGGTCATGCCCTTTTTAAAGGATACATTCAGTTTAGTCCAGTCGTTCAGTCATGTCCAACTCTTTGCAACCCCATGAATTGCAGCAATGCCAGGCCTCCCTGTCCATCACCAACTCCCGGAGTTCACTCAGACTCACGTCCATCGAGTCGGTGATGCCATCCAGCCATCTCATCCTCTGTCGTCCCCTTCCCCTCCTGCCCCCAATCCCTTCCAGCATCAGAGTCTTTTCCAATGAGTCATTAAGTAAGAACTATCCTTACTGTTTGCTTTCTACACACACGTGTGTGTGTGTGTGTGTGTGCGCACTTCTATGGGCTTGTTTCTGTGTGCAATGTATATGTAACATTTCCAATTTGAGCAATTATTAAGGCCACTTTTTAAAAAAGATTTTTTTTGATGTGGACCATTTGGTTTTAAGTCTTGATTGAATTTGTTACAATATTGCCTCTGTTTTATGTTTTGGTTTTTTTGGTACAAAGCCATGTGGGTTCTTAGTTCTGTGAGCAGAGATCCAGCCCACACCCCTTGCATTGGAAGGCAAAGGCTTAACCACTGGACCACCAGGGAAGTCCCTAGGGACACTTTTTTAAACTTGCAGTTTCCTGCAGCTTACTCTCCCTGCCGTTTCAGTTCTTCTTTTATTGCCTCAGTATTTTCCTAAATTATACAAAATATTGTTTTGAAGAAGGGATTTCTAAAGATTCACAAGAGATAAGAAGTCATGGAAATTAAAAAGGGGAAAAGGGGAGCAGGAGGAGGCGAAGTCAAAGGAAGTGAAGCCTGGACAGAGTTGTCACTCATTTTAGTCATTAATTACAGACATCACTCTTTATCACCTTCTGGGTCCTGATGGGCTTGCCTTTTGGAGGAAACCCTGTACTCTCTGGTTCTTTGGGTCCCTGTTTCATTGTGATGGGAGGGAGCACTTATTCAAATATAATGCCCTTTCCTGAGAAATTAGAAAAACATATTGAAAGTCAATGTGTGAGAATTCTCTCATCCCCAGTCTTCCTGCCTTAAAGGACATTTTCATTTGCATTGTTTGTTGTGAACAATTAAACTAGAGAAGAGAGCATGGTCAATTGTAAATTAAACCTTTTCAGAAGAGGATTAAAAATGATCCTATAAATGGGCTCTTAAGTGTGAAAGAATAAGCTTTAACTCTGAGTTGAAAACCAATTCTGTATAGGAACTGAAGCAAGAGCATTTAATTAATTACTGTTGATCCTCTTGTATTGGGATAAACAAAAAGGAACTAATTTTCTTAGGACCTTTCTGTTTGGTTTTTAGGAACAATTGCATTCACTGAGAAGGGTAATTATTAGTGCAAAAAAATGCCTGTGGACGCTTTGCATCACAGGAACAATATTGAAAGTCTCCATGCTTGAAATTTAATCTGGCTCTAGCTGCTGTGATGTAATAAAATAACCTGAATTTTAGCCATTCACAAAGGACTGTTTGAATTTGTCTGTACTTTGCCTTTTTTTTTTTTTTTAACTCCTGGATAAGAAAAAATCTGCATCAGTCATTTAGAATAGTTATTCTAAAATATTGCCTCATTGATGAAAGGAGCGAAGCATTCCTGGCATGGGCCAAAAAGTGATTTACATATAACATTTCCAATGAATATTTCACTTTTTAATTTGCGTACACAGGCACAAGCCAAGGGAAACCAGGAATGTAATTTCAGAATCTGTATATGAGAATTTCAAGGCTGAATGTCAAACACAAGAATTTAGAGAAGAAGGAAAAAAAAAATGTCAAAGACAAAGGGATAATCATCCTTGTAACTTAATCTTTGCTCACATCCCAAATTATTGAAATAAATATCTTTTTAGGGCAGTACTGGTTATAAGGAATCTCGGTGGGTTTCCAGCTTTACACTTTGCTTGAAATACAGAAACTTAGCCCCTGCCCCAAATCAATGAATCAGAATTTCTAATTTATGAGCCTGGAATGGAATCTCAGAAACTGAATTTTAAATAAACAGGCCTAGGGGATTCTGGTGCAGAGCACATTTTGAGAAACCCTACCCTACAGCTGCAACAAATTACACATGTTTATCAGACGTTTTGGGAGCAGCTAAATGCTTTTTAAACTCAGTATAGAAAGAGAACAAACAACAGAGCGGCTGAGACCAAGGCAGGTGGTCGGTTGGTCATTCTAAGAAGCGGCAGCCTTGACCTGCCCTTCAACCTTCAGCGGTTACCCAGGAAGTGTCCCCAGGGCCTGCCAACCAGTATACGTTGCTTCTCAAGCTTAATTCCACAAAAGCCCTTCTAGCCCTTTCCTGGGAAGAACTACAAAGTTGACAGGAACATTATTGTGAGAATTTTGCTGCTGTTTTGGAGGACTTGTGTCTAATCGAGACTAACTGCACAGGGCACCCCCATCTCCGTCTAACCCACATTACACCCCAGGGCAAAGTCCAGGAGAACATCCGACTCCAGCCCCTCGCACATTCATGGTGGAGCTAACGCACTGAGCCTGGCCGGGCTGTCCAGACTTGTTGACAAACAAAAGTCACTGGCCGCAAACTTTGGGTCTCCTTGTAGCTTAGTGTTTTTGTTTTGTGTACCTGAGAGTGTTCAATTAATAACTGATATTTACAGCAAACCTCGTCCTTCTTCTCTGGCCCCTCCTATCTTAGTATTATACTTTCCTAGGAATTTTTCTTTTTAAGTGGTATTTCAGAGTTTCTAATGGGGCAACCTATGGTACAATTTGTACATGCACACAGACAGGCACACACACACTTCAGATTCAACATCAAAATATCAGAGCATCCTAAGTAAAATTCTATAACTTGCACAAGTGCTCAAAACTATCTTCTCACACATCATTTTATATCAATTTCTGTTTTAAAAAACTTAAAAACATTCAAAAATTACACACACGAAATAAAAAGAATTAGGATGAAATCTAAATGCAAGCAAGGGTCAGGGCACCCAACAGAGCCTGGAAAGAGGAAGAAAGAAAATGCACAATCTGAGATCCCCTATTGTTGGGATGTATATTTGTTTTTAAACCAAGTAGTCCTTATTCAGAGCCAACCAATTGTTCGGAACAATTGTAACTATTCCTGATCCTAATGTCAGGAAGGATATATTTTTCAAGGACCTTTGTAAATGGATCATTGTGTAACCGAGTCGGACTGTGCACAGAGGCTCCGTTTGACAGTGGCCATTGCACCAGCCTGCCCAGTCCTCCCTGGAGCTGGTCAGCTTGCTCGAAGCAAAGCAGAGGGGGACAGATGGTCTGCCTACACTAACCACCTAAAAAGAATTTACGGCACACACTCCCAAAGCCCTTGCCTACAGCAAATAAATGGAATCTAATTTTTAATAAAGACATATTTTGCTGCTGCTGCTAAGTCACTTCAGGCGTGTCTGACTCTTGCAACCCCATAGATGGCAGCCCACCAGGCTCCTCTGTCCCTGGGATTCTCCAGGCAAGAATACTGGAGTGGGTTGCCATTTCCTTCTCTCATAAATATTAAGAGCACAGATTCTTGAGGCCAGGCTTCTAGGCTTTAAAAGCCCTCACCCTACTGCTATTAGTGGAATGACCACAGACAAGTTATATTGCCCTTATTAGCCTCAGTTTCTTTGTAGGGATGGTAACACTTAGTTCACAGGGTTTTGTGAGAATGGTACATGTTACAGTGCCAGACACATAATATTATGAAAATGTAGTTATCCTATACAGGTCTTTGAACTGAACCATCTAAAATGTTCTACTCCTAATTCTAGCGTATCGATAGATGGATGGGGGAGAGTGTTTTCCATCCCAAGTGGCTCTCTTGCACCAGCTAAGCATCCTAAAGTTCACCTCAGTTCTACTCAGTCTACTGGAGATAATGTCAGATCCCAGGGGGGAAGGGCTCCGTCCTCTAAGGCTGCCCTCAGCATCTGATGCCAACCACAAGTCCAGGAGGTCCCTTGTTCTTCTGACTGATCACTGGCTATAAACCAGAGGTTCCCATCACCCTGTTCTTTGGGTTCAATTAATTTGCTAGAGCGGCTCACAGAACTCTGAGATATTTTCTTTACTAGATTACCAGTTATCTAAACACACACACACACACAAACAGCCAGGTGAAAGAGATGTGTAAGGCAAGGTATGGAGAATAGCTCGGAGCTTCCCTGCCTTCTCCAAGTGTGACTCTCCCAGAATTTCCACATGTTCACCAACCTGCAAGTCCTCCAAACCCTATCCTTTTCGGTTTCAATGGAGGTCTCATTACATGGATGTGGGTGATTAAATCACCTGCTACTGATAGTTTATTCAGTCTTCAGCCCCCTTTCCTCTCCTCAGAGATCAGGAGATTCCAACCTTCTTCTCACTGTTAGTTGCCCTGGAAACCAGCCCCCAGCCTCAGGTCCTTTCCTCAAGTCACTTCACTAGCATAAACCCAGTTTCATGGAACAGGAGTTGTAATGAATAACAAGTACCCATTTCACCTTTAGGACTCTGAGAAGATTTCAGAAACCAAGGACAAGACGTGTGCATGCTCAGTTGCTCAACTGTGTCCAACTCTTTGCAACCCCATGGACTGTAGCCAGCCTTCTCTGCCCATGGGATTATCCAGGCAAGAAGACTAGAGTGGGTTGCCATTTCCTCTGGGGATCTTCCTCAGCAGGGATCAAACCGTGTCTCCTGAACTGGCAGGTGGATTCCTTACCACTGAGCCACCTAGGAAACCTAAAGACCAGACACCAAGTATTATAATGAGATGTATTCCCACACCTCTCATTGGTAAGGAAATTGCAAGTGTTTGAGGATCTCTGATCCAGGGAACATTGATAAAGACCAAATAAATGAGAAGTAATTTGGTCATATTTCTTGTCAATTATAATATCACACATGGTATATGTATTTTTTAGGGTTCAGTTTATCTATTCCTCATAAAAAATTGACCCAAAACATAGTGACTTTAAAAGGCAAGTCTTTTATTACATCTCTCAATTATATAGGACAGGAGTTTGGTAGGGCTCACATGGGTAATTTTTCTGCTGCATTGACTAGGTCATTTGGTGGGTCTCAGCTGGTGGCTGGGCTGAGCTGACCTGGAATGTAAAATGGCTTTATTCACATGTGTGGCACCTGGGTCCATCTTGCAGCAAGCTTACATGTGGTTTATCCAGATTAACAGCACCTGTGTAATGAGTCCTCCCATGGTGGCTTATGTTTTTCCCAAAGTGCATATTCCAAGAGTCCCAGGTAGAGGCTGCAAGTCGCCTTAAGATTTGGCCCTAGAAGTTCCAGAATATAACTTCTGCTGCACTCTGTTGTTGAAGCAAACATAGAAACAGATGGAGATTCAGGGAGGAAAGGGCTAGACTCCACATCCCAATGAGAAAAAGTGAAGAATTTTATCTCATCAAGAACATACCGTTCTGGTCCAGCCCAGGACACATGCCCTACATCACTGCCTGGGACGCAGTCCCTCTTCAGCCTCACTAGTGCTGCTGCTGAAACACAGTTTAAACACTATTAGGGAGAAATTGTATTTGGGGACTTTTGGCCACACAAAGCATTGAGCTGTTGATCCTTTAATATTTTCTATCAATAAAGCTATTTTGTACTATAAGGCATACACAGAATTTCTTGATTTTAAGATGGGCAGTCTTGATTTTCTCTTATGTGAATTGAACCACAAGAGAATTCAAGCCCTTAGAAATTGGTGACTGTGTTCTTAGGTATCTGTTACCTCCTTGAAGCTATTGGATCATCGCCCAGCATCCAAAATGCAAGACCCATACATCTGCCAGTCTTCAGACTACATAGGTGGATTAGAAGATAAATGTACTGCATTTGAGATGAATAATAAAATATCAAGGTTTAACTCACTGCAAAATGCCTGCAAATGGAAGAAACCACGAGGAAGGCAGAGAATTGGCTTTCAGCTCATCAATAAAGGAAAAGTGGAGAGTGCTGGAAGAACACACTGGTCTCAAGTTTGTATTTTACTCAGGAGAAGTCTCGCAGTAGAGGATCCCAGGTTGAATTTGTCTCTCACTGTCCAGGGGACATACCATTTTGCTTGTGTTTGTTTTCCTTGCTTCTTATGTTTTTATTGTGAAATTGAATGTGCTTAGGTAGGGTAGGTAGGGTATTCTGGAGAAGGCAATGGCAACCCACTCCAGTACTCTTGCCTGCAAAACCCCATGGATGGAGGAGCCTGGTAGGCTGCAGTCCACGGGGTCGCTAAGAGTCGGACACGACTGAGCTACTTCACTTTCATTTTTCACTTTCATGCATTGGAGAAGGAAATGGCGACCCACTCCAGTGTTCTTGCCTGGAAAATCACAGTGACGGGGGAGCCTGCTGGGCTTCCATTTGTGGGGTTGCAGAGTCGGACACGACTAAAGTGACTTAGCACTTAGCAGATAGGGTATTCAGGCCACCTTTAGGCATGGTCCTCACTGCTCCTTATTGAAATGCACAGATCCGGTTCCCTAGGGACATTACTTGTGTAGGGCCTGAAACTTGAGAAGCCTTATTAGCTTGACGGCCTTCTCTAAGGTCTTTCAAATCTTTAGTTCAAAAAGTCACCTCTATCATGAAGGGAAATGAGTACATAAAATATATATCACCACTGTTACCTTGGGCTTCCCTGGTGGCTCAGATGGTTAAGTGTCTGCCTGCAATGCGGGAGACCTGGGTTCGATCCCTGGGCCGGAAAGACCCCCTGGAGAAGGAAACGGCAACCCACTCCAGTATTCTCGCCTGGAGAATCCCGTGGACGGAGGAGCCTGATAGGCTACAGTCCATGAGGTCACAAAGAGTCGGACACGACTGAATGACTTCACTTTCACTGTCACCTCCTGAGGACAGCTTCTAGCTCTGGGGCCCGGGTGAGCTGCGGGAGGATGGAGTGCCCCCGCAGCACTCTGTCTTCCGGGAGCTGACACACAGTGATGATATCCACCTCTGGTTACTCTTGCTGGTTGTCTGCAGTTTGACCACTAAGATTTCAACCCCGTATTGAGTAGATTGGCCCTTATTTTCTCACCACTTTCTGGTGTTTGACATTATCCATTTAAATCACCATCACGCCAAGACTACCTCAAAAATGGTGGGAAAGGCCGCATTTCAAAAGGCTGTGCTCAGGAGGGTGAACCGCTTTCGCTGTAGCTCTTTCATTACTTGGGTGTGGTCATTCTGCCCAGAATCTGAGTAGCCTGTTTCTAATTATATTAGCTGTGGTTGTAGCAGACCCTTCAATAGCTGTTAGTTACCATGACTCTTGGAGAAGGCAATGGCACCCCACTCCAGTACTCTTGCCTGGGAAATCCCACGGATGGAGGAGTCTCGTAGGCTACAGTCCATAGGGTCGCTAAGAGTCAGACACGACTGAGCAACTTCACTTTCACTTTTCCCTTTCATGCACTGGAGAAGGAAATGGCAACCCACTCCAGTGTTCTTGCCTGGAGAATCCCAGGGACGGGGGAGCCTGGTGGGCTGCCGTCTATGGGGTCGACAGTTGGACACGACTGACGTGACTTAGCAGCAGCAGCAGCAACCATGACTCTTGTCTAAGTCATTAGAATGTGCCCAGGTGGCCTTTCTTAATTGACCACATCACATCAAGCTTGCCCTCATTTTGATGGAGCAAGTGGAAACAGAGTGCACTCGATAAATAGGCCTATTTTATTAGACACGTTTATACTTTCCGGAAGATTGTTTTTCTACTTTGATAAATGTGTGAATTCTCCACATGTTTCTTCATAGTCATTTCTCCTCATTATTGGCACTTTAAGAACTTTCATGTCAGTCAATGAGATGGAATGTTCCCCAGGTCCTGTGATAATCAAATTGCTGGATTTCATTCAGGAAGTTCTGGACTTGAGCTGCAGATAATGGTTGGTCCTCTAGTTAAGAGGTCACCCCTACTCCCAGTGCCCTGTCCAAACATGATGCAATTTGAGAGCCTGTGGGGTTTTCATTTCCCTATACTGTTGCCTTTCGGTCTTGTGTCAAGAAGTTATTCTCATTATAACAATAACAACAAAAAGCCTTTGTTCCTTCATGGGTCTCTTGGGGGGTTTTAGTGGTATTGACCTCAGACATATATTTGCTATTTCTTGAAACCATGAATTCCACATCTCAATGGGGTTATTACAGCCCTACAGCATGAGATAAATCAAATTGTATGGCATTTGTTTGAGAGATTTCTAAAGAACAAAAGGAGTGTATGTGTCAGAAGGAAGGATGGGGGTGGACGCAATCTATTCATACCTCCAGGATCATGGAAAATGCCACCTGCTTAAAATAGCTGCCCTTTGTGGCAGGTATTGCCTGCTGCCTACCCTAAATCCATTTCCCTTCTTCCTTCCTAGCAGGATCCCTGATTTTGCTCAGGGCGGTTAATGTGTGTAGTTAAAAAGACCCATCTCCTGGAGTTCCTTTGTGTTTGAGAACTGTTCCATATCTTGATTGTGACCATAGTTACATAGTCTATGCTGGTGATAAAATGTCACAGAAGTACATACACAGACATAAAAAAACGAAAGCTGAGGTCATGAAAAAAATACTGCTGAAACCTTAATGGGGTCAGTATTCTAGTCTCATTAACTGCAATCTGTCAATGTAAAGTTTTTAACTTTGATGGCATACTGTAGTCATGGAAGGTATTACCATTGGGGGAAACAGTGAAATGGGAACTCTCTGTATGGTTTTTGCAACTTCTTGAGATTATACTTACTTACTGAACAACAACAAGCTTCCCTGTCCTTCACCATACCCTGGAATTTGCTTAAATTCATGTCCATTGAATCAGTGATGTTATCTCACCAGCTCATCCTCTGCCGCCCCCTTCTCCTCCTGCCCCCAATCCCTCCCAGCATCAGGGTCTTTTCCAATGAGTCAGCTCTTCCCAGGAGGTGGCCAAAGTATTGGAGCTTCAGCTTGAGCATCAGTCCTTCCAATGAATAATCAGGGTTGATTTCCTTTAGGATTGACTGGTTTGATCTCCTTGCAGTCCAAGGGACTCTCAAGAGTCTTCTCCAGCACCACAATTTGAAATCACTGATTCTTTTGCACTTAGCCTTCTTTATCATCTAACTCTCACATCATACAATGGCTAGTGAAAAAACAGTAGCTTTGACTATATGGACCTTTGTCAGTAAAGTAATGTCTTCGCCTTTTGAAACATTGTCTAGATTTGTCATAACTTTCCTTTCAAGCAGCAAGTATCTTTTAATTTCATGGCTGCAGTCACCATCTGCAGTGATTTTGGAGCCCAAGAAAATAAAATCTGTCACTGATTCTACTTTTTCCCCTTCTATTTACCGTTAAGTGGTGAGACTGGATGCTATGACCTTAGTGTTTTGAATGTTGAGTTTTAAGCCAGCTTTTTCACTCTCTCTTTCACTCTCATCATGAGATTCTTTAGTTCCTCTTCACTTTCTGCCATTAGGGTAGTATTATCTGCATATCTGAGGTTGTTGATATTTCTCCCAACAATCTTGATTCCAGCTTGTGAGTCATCCAGCCCAGCATTTCACATGATGTACCCTGCGTAAAGTTAAATAAACAGGGTGACAATAAGCACTCTTGTACTTCTTTCCCAATTTTGAACCAGTCAGTTGTTCCATGTAAGGTTTTAACTGTTGCTTCTTGACCTACATACAGCTTTCTCAGGAGACAGGTAAGGTGGTCTGGTATTCCTATCTCTTTAAGAGTTTTCTACAGTTTCTTGTGATCCACACAATCAAAGGCTTTCATGTAGTTAATGAAGCAGAAGTAGCTATTTTTATAGAATTCCCTTGCTTTCTCTATGATCCAAAAAATGTTGGCAGTTTGATCTCTAGTTCCTCTCTGCCTTTTCTGAACCCAACTTGTTTATCTGGAAGTTCTCAGTTCACGTACTGCTTAAGCCTAGCTTGAAGGATTTTGAGCATAGCCTTACTAGCGTGCAGAGTGAGGGTAACTGTCCAGTAGTTTGAACACTCTTTGACACTGTCATTCTTTGGGATGGGAATGAAAACTGACCTTTTCCAGTCATGTGGCCACTGATAAATTTTCCAAACTTGCTGACATTTTGAGTGCAGTACTTTAACAACATCATCTTTTAGAATTTTAAACAGCTCAGCTGGAATCCCGTCACCTCCACTAGCTTTGTTTGTAGTGATGCTTCTTAAGGCCCACTTGACTTCGCATTCCAGGATGTCTGGCTCTAGGCTACTGACCACACCATCATGGTTATCTGGGTTATAAAGACCTTTTCTTGAATTGCTCTATGTGTATTCTTACCACTTCTTAATCTCTTCTGCCTCTGTTTTTGGTTTAATTGCTAAGTCGTGTCCGACTCTTGTAACCCCATGGACTGTAGCCCACCAGGTTCCTCTGTCCATGGGATTTCCCAGGTAAGAATACTGGAGGGGATCTTCCCGACCCAGGAATCAAACCTGGGTTTCCTGCATTGCAGGCAGATTCTTCACCTGTTATTCTTGACCTCTGTTAAGTCCTTACCATTTCTGTTCTTTATCATGTCCATCCTTGCATGAAACGTTCCGTTGATATCTCTAGTTTTCTTGGAGAAATTCTAGATTGACCCAGAGTTCTTTGCAAATATGAATAACTCTGTGACCCAATTTTGACCAATGAGATATAAGCAGAATTGCACAGGTCAAATTATACAAAATCTTCTCTAAAATAGCTTAATAAACAGGATTGAACTCATTGGCTGGTATACAAGGACGATTAATGAAATGTACAGCACTTCTCTGTTTTGTCTTTACTACACTTACAGTATTTAGCTGGTATTAATGTAAAACCCCAGCTACCCACCTATTATGCCACTCTGCTTTTGGCTAAGACAGTAAGAAAACTGTCACAGCTCACCAGAATTGTGAACATAAGCACAGACCAACAAATGAGGGTCTAGAAGGAATTCAGTTCAGTTCAGTTCAGTCACTCAGTCGTGTCTGACTCTTTGTGACCCCATGAACTGCAGCACGCCAGGCCTCCCTGTCCATCACCAACTCCCGGAGTTCACGCAAACTCATGTTCATTGAGTCGGTGATGCCATCCAACCATCTCATCCTCTGTCTTCCCCTTCTCCTCCTGCCCTCAATCTTTCATAGCATCAGGGTCTTTTCCAATGAGTTAGCTCTTAACGTCAGGTGGCCGAAGTATTGGAGTTGCAGCTTCAAAATCAGTCCTGCCAACGAACACCCAGGACTGGCCTCCTTTAGGATGGACTGGTTGGATCTCCTTGCAGTCCAAGGGACTCTCAAGAGTCTTCTCCAACACCATAGCTCAAAAACATCAATTCTTTGGTGCTCAGCTTTCTTCACAGCCCAGCTCTCACATGCATACGTGACCACTGGAAAAACCATAGCCTTGACTAGACGGACTTTTGTTGGCAAAGTAATGTCTCTGCTTTTGTATATGCTATCTAGGTTGGTCATAACTTTCCTTCCAAGGAGTAAGCATCTTTTAATTTCATGGCTGCAGTCACCATCTGCAGTGATTTTGGAGCCCAGAAAAATAAAGTCACCCACTGTTTCCATTGTTTCTCCATCTGTTTCCCATGGGACCAGATGCCATGATCTTCGTTTTCTAATGTTGAGCTTTAAGCCAACTTTTTCACTCTCTTCTTTCACTTTCAGCAAGAGGCTCATTAGTTCTTCTTCACTTTCTGCCATAAGGGTGGTGTCATCTGCATATCTGAGGTTATTGATATTTCTCCTGGCAATCTTGATTCCAACTTGTGCTTCCTCCAGCCCAGCGTTTCTCATGATGTACTCTGCATATAAGTTAAATAAGCAGGGTGACAATATACAGCCTTGAGAACAGTTCCTATTCCTATTTGGAACCAGTCTGTTGTTCCATGTCCAGTTCTGACTGTTGCTTCCTGACCTGCATATAGGTTTCTCAAGAGGCAGGTCAGGTGGTCTGGTATTCCCATCTCTTTCAGAATTTTCCACAGTTTATTGTGATCCGCACAGTCAAAGGCTTTGGCATAGTCAATAAAGCAGAAATAGATGTTTTTCTGGAACTCTCTTGCTTTTTCCATGATCCAGCAGATGTTGGCAATTTGATCTGTGGTTCCTCTGCCTTTTCTAAAACCAGCTTGAACATCTGGAAGTTCACAGTTCATATGTTGCTGAAGCCTGGTAAAGCAAATGAGGTCAGAAAAATGGGTTCAGCAGGAAATGCTTTAACTGTCTCTCCATGGTGGCTCAGATGCTAAAAAATCCAGCTGCCATGCAGGAGACCCATGTTTTATCACTATGTCAGGAAGATCCCTTGGAGAAGGGAATGACAGCCTACTCCAGCATTCTTGCCTAGGAAATCCCAAGGACAGAGGAGCCTGGCAGGCTATAGTCCATGGGGTCGCAAGAGTCGGAGGCCACTTAGGAACCAAACCACGGCCATGCGTCTGTCTCTCTGTTCTATCTTTCTGTTTCCCTTTGGATTGGCCTTTAATTTAAAATATATTTACCAAAGGCAGACTTCTGTTTTTTTAGCTGAATTGCTATTATTTTATTACTGGAAAATTTTAAGCCTAATGTAAAACCAAAGAGAAATACGTAAAACCCCCATAAATCTGATACCAACCAGTATTCTTGGCCTCCTTAATAATAGAAATTGACTAGAGGCCAGACAAATTCAGGCAAGGCTTTACTGGGGCCCCTGCTGCTGCAGGGGGCACTGAGAACAAAGGTCAGTTTCCCTTGCTCCCGCACTCTCTTGGTGAGGGGATGCTGAGCTCATTCCTTACCTGGAGTGAGGGTTGGGGTGTGTCCAGGGATCGTGCCGGTAGGGGGCTTAGGTGGTCTACCCACCCCTTAGGTGGTATTGTGTGCAGGGGACAAGCACAGTACCCTGCTTTTGCTCCAGACTTTTCAAAAGTGGCAGTTGAGTTTTTTGGTCTTTTTGTATTTTTTGTCCAGAATTTGTGCCATCTGCTTGTGCGCACAGTTATTCTTAGTCTCATCCAGTTTCTTTGTATTTTGTTGCTGGAAGAGAGGTGTGTCCAGGTGTAAGCACTGCAGCCAAATTTCCCAGGTCCCAGCCTACCTCAGATCCAGCACCTAAGTATAATAGTCATCAATTCACGACCATTCTGGGTTCATCTGTGCCCTCTCTTCCTCTGCCCCACTGGGTTATTATAAAGAGAATTCCAGATATCATAGCATTTGGTGGAATAACCTTGAGAAATCGTCTGTAGTTAATCTTTTTCTAATAAAGAGTAACACGTTTGGACTGTTGGAGCATTCCCATTATGAGTTACATAAGTAAGTAAGTGAAGTCGCTCAGTCGTGTCCAACTCTTTGCGACCCCATGGACTGTAGCCTGCCAGGCTCCTCTGTCCATGGGATTTTCCAGGCAATAGTACTGGAGTGGATTGCCATTTCCTTCTCCAGAGGATCTTCCCGATCCAGGGATTGAACCTGGATCTCCCGCATTGTAGACAGACGCTTTACCATCTGAGCCACCAGGGAAGCATCAGAAAATTAGATTACAATGATTAACTGGTGGGTGGCATATCAGCTTGTTAAAATACAAAATGTGGGCTGAGATTGTGGTCTGTAGCTAAGACTTCTGCCAACATGTTTCCCACATGACTTCAGGGCGCTGCTTTGTGGAGCACAACGGTCTAGAGAGATTTGTAATGGTGGTGCTTTATAAACTTTAAGAACAAATCAATGCAAAATATCAATTCACTTTGCTGCAATATATATTTAAAGACCACCAAGAATGCAATGGGCTTCCCTGGTGGCTCAGTGGTAAAGAATCTGCCTGCAGTGCAGGAGCCACCGGAGATGTGAGTTTGAACCCTTGGTTGGGAAAATCCCCTAGAGGAGGGCATGGCAACCCACTCCAGTATTCTTGCCTGGAAAACCCCACAGACAGAGGAGCCTGGCAGGGTATAGTCTGTAGGGTCGCAGAGAGTCAGACATGACTAAGCGACTTAGCATGCAAGAATGCAATATGCTTTAGTATTTAGGAAAGTAGGTGAGTTCAGGAAGAGCCCTACCTTTCCAGTTTAGTGAAGATTAGGCACATTAATCAGCTGCTCAATGGTAAAGATTCTGCCTGTAATGCATGAGACAAGGGTTCGATCCCTGGGTCAGGAAGATCCCCTGGTGGAGGAAATGGCAACCCACTCCAATAATCTTTCCTAAAAAAATCCCATGCTCAGAGGAGCCTGGGGGGCTGCAGTGCAAAGGGTCACAAAGAGTCAGACATGACTGGGCCATTGAGTGTGCACACGCAGATGGTTGATCATAACCCAAGGCCACTTGAAGACTTTAGTATAGAATTCTAAACCAAAGGCTCTGTCATCACAGAGGGAATGTGAGTAACGTTGTATCTGGGGAGATGAGACCAAGAGAGACAGTGTCATAGAGGAAGCAGTTTTTAAATTTAACTTTTTAGGAAAAAAAATTAGCATTTTGACAGGTAGACTAGGAGGTAGGTAGGTGAAAGACAACTCTCCCCCCAAAAGTAAGAAAAGAAGTTTTTAAAACAAGTTTTAAAAGATGTGAAAATATATACATAACCTTAGCCAGAAATGAGTGGCATTTGGGATCTCAATTCTGGAACTTTCTTTCCAGTGTTGCATAAGTCCACTCAATATTCTAGAAACTTGTCTTTAAATAGATGTCATTTGCTCACAAACATTTTCTGCATACTGATGAAATTTAATGGGCAAATAATATAGCATTTATATTAGTTTAAAATATTCCTGTAAAACTGCAGTTAGCAAACTAAAGCCTTCAGGTCAGATCTGGCCCAGAGCCTGTTTTTATTAATAAATTTTTATTGGCACACAGCCATGCCCATTCATGTTTCAGTGTCTGTGTTGTGATGGGGGACAGTGGCAGAGTTGGGTAAATGCTGGAGCCCATCTGGCCTGCAAAGCACAACAGATTGACTTGGGATCAGGACTAGGGTGAGGTGAAGAAGGGGCCTGAAGTGTAAAGTTTAACAAGGTCCTCATTCCAGGGACGTGTGCATTACCCTGAATAAGAGACAGCTTCCTTAAATGTGTGCCTTAGGAGCCTCGCTGGCCTCACCCTAGTCCTGGTGGTGTATTTATCCCCTAAAGCAAAATTTTTCCCGTCCTTATTATAAAATAAAAGGCTTTGCAGCACACTATGTTCTTAAATTATTTAGCAGTTTTCCTGGGATGAAATGAAGTCTGCATTCTCCAGGGACAAGAAAAGTGGGAGGTGATGGATTTCACATTCATTAATTTATGGTAATACGTCCCTGGAGGGAACCAGAATAGGGTACCCTGAAATATGTCACTTTGGAATTAGGAATATTTTGAGCTAAAGGCAACTGAGAGCCAGCAGACACAGGGAAAGCTCTTCACCTTCCCCTACTTGCCTAGAAATAAAGTATAAATGTCCTCTTTTTGTAGATTAAATACATTTATTTATTACAAATGGAAATTTCCATTGTAGACATGTCTCTGTATCAGAAAGTGAGAGGACTCATCACCAGAGTGCTCTAATCAGCATAAGAAAATGACCCTTATTGATCATACTTTTCTTCCCCTGGTCTTCCCAAAAGTTGCCTCCCCTGGCCAGCAGCCCAAAGCCCCTTTCCATTTGTTTAGCCTCACATGGTAAGTAAGCCTCAGTTACCTGGCTGCCTTCTGGAGCCACATTGTTCTTTGTGAAGTCTTATACATCACTTAAAATTAAAGTTGTGTTTTCTCTTATTAGTCTTTTTTGCCAGTTTAATTTACAGGCCCCAGTTACTGAACATAGAAATGTGGAAGGAAAAAGATTTTTCTTCTCCTACGTTGCTGCAGGAAATCTACTCCACCATTTGTGCAAAATATCCTGGGGCCAGGACTGTATACTGGAGCATGGATGATTCAGTCAAACAAGATTCATTTGTTGGTCTTTTTCTTTTCTTGTTTCTTTTCTATCTCGTATGATATAATTTCTTTTCTAGATATTTTCCCAAGTTGTTTGTATGATTATAAATTTCAGGTTGTATGGGCAGACTCCTTTGTATTTTATGTTTTGAATTAACACATGTATTGAGCTTAATAAAATTATTTCTCATAAAATGAAAATAATAAAACTTTTAAAAACAAATGTATCAAACCAGACACTAGGAGGTGGGTCAGAATAACGAAACCTCAAATGGAACGTGCCTGGCTCTTGCCCCTTCATTCTTGCTGCTTTTTCATCTATCCCTGCGGACTACCCAGTAAAGTGCTCTGAATATGCCCCAGTGCTTGGGGCTTCGAATGCAGCGTTTTCCCATTTGAGTTCTATTGTCACTTTGGTGAGGGTGTTCCTTTCACAGAAAACTGCATTGGAATAAAGTTACCTGTGAATTTTCAATCCATCTTCTTGTAGCTATTACCATATTAAAGAAAAGGTTTGCAAGTTTGAGGGTATCACATCATTAGTGCTGCAAACAGTGGACAGAGCCAGGGACTCTGATATAATGAGAATGTGTTTGAGACTTTTACATTTCTTCTTAAAAAAAAAAAAAGATAGTTCCTCAGTTAAGAAATTTAAATTGTTGACATACTTTGAAACTTCCTGAATAGATATAAAATATTATGTAATAAAAAAAAAATTCCTTGAGAAAACATTCGATTCTAACAAAATAAGAC
This sequence comes from Aepyceros melampus, assembly GCA_006408695.1. Classification (NCBI taxonomy): domain Eukaryota; kingdom Metazoa; phylum Chordata; class Mammalia; order Artiodactyla; family Bovidae; genus Aepyceros; species Aepyceros melampus. The sequence goes on along the minus strand of SJXQ01003053.1, from coordinate 224,061 downwards.
AAGTAGTAGAAAATGCAAGGGGGCACTGAGGATTTTTGAAGCATTCCAGAGTGAAAATAGTATTTTTTAACAGTTGTTAAATAAGTAAACATCAAGTAGAGATAAATAGAATCATTGTCTTGATGCTCCAGGTAGTTTGAGATCATACTTCTTTTAATGGAATTGCATCCTGCTTATTTAACTTATATGCAGAGTACATCATGAGAAACCCTGGGCTGGAAGAAGCACAAGCTGGAATCAAGATTGCAGGGAGAAATATCAATCACCTCAGATAAGCAGATGACACCACCCTAATGGTAGAAAGTGAAAGTGAAAGTGAAGTCGCTCAGTCGTGTCCCATTCTTTGCGACCCCGTGGACTGTAGCCCACCAAGCTCCTCTGTCCATGGGATTCTCCAGGCAAGAGTACTGGAGTGGGTTGCCATTTCCTTCTCCAGGGGATCTTCCCGACCCAGGGATTGAACCCAGGTCTCCCGCATTGCAGGCAGACACTTTAACCTCTGAGCCACCAGGGAAGCCCTAATGGTGAAGAGGAACTAAAAAGCCTCTTGATGAAAGTGAAAGAGGAGAATGAAAAAGTTGGCTTAAAGCTCAAGATTCAGACAACTAAGATCATGGCCTCTGGTCCCATCACTTCATGGGAAATAGATGGGGAAACAGTGGAAACAGTGGGTGACTTTATTTTTCTGGGCTCCAAAATCACTGTGGATGGTGATTGCAGCCATGAAATTAAAAGACGCTTACTCCTTGGAAGAAAAGTTATGACCAACCTAGATAGCATATTAAAAAGCAGAGACATTACTTTGCCAACAAAGGTCCGTCTAGTCAAGACTACGGTTTTTCCTGTGGTCATGTATGGATGTGAGAGTTGGGTTGTGAAGAAAGCTGAGTGCCGAAGAATTGATGCTTTTGAGCTGTGGTGTTGGAGAAGACTCTTGAGAGTCCCTTGGACTGCAAGGAGGTCCAACAAGTCCATCCTAAAGGAAATCAGTCTTGGGTGTTCAATGGAAGGACCGATGCTAAAGCTGAAACTCCAGTACTTTGGCCACCTCATGTGAAGAGTTGACTCATTGGAAAAGACTCTGATGTTGGGAGGGATTGGGGCAGGAGGAGAAGGGGACGACCGAGGATGAGATGGCTGGATGGCATCACTGACTCGATGAATGTGAATTTGAGTGAACTCTGGGAGTTGGTGATGGACAGGGAGGCCTGGTGTGCTGCCATTCATGGGGTCACAAAGAGTCGGACACGACTGAGCAGCTGAACTGAACTGAACTAGAAGTTATTAGTATTCCCTATGCAAGAGTGGAAAACTAAATATATAACCTTTACCCAAGGTCAAAATAGAAAGCTCAAAATTGTGGTAGTGTGATCCTCTTGGAGATGAAAGAAGGCAAGGCATAGAGAAAACAAGAGGTGTTTGAAAATAATAAAATATAGGGACTTCTCTTGTGGTCCAAGATCCCTGATATCTCAGACAGTAAAGCATCTGCCTACAATGTGGGAGACCCAGGTTCAATCCCTGAGTCAGGAAGATCCTCTGGAGAAGGAAATGGCACCCCACTCCAGTACTCTCGCCTGGAAAATCCCATGGATGGAGGAGCCTGGTAGGCTACAGTCCATGGGGGTCACAAAAAGTCAGACACAACTGAGCGACTTCACTTTCACTTTCACTTTCTACCATTAGGGTGGTGTCATCTGCTTATCTGAGGTGATTGATATTTCTCCCGGCAATCTTGATTCCAGCTTCCAGTGGTTAACACTCCATGCTTCTAGTGCAAGGGACATGGGTTCAGTCCCTGGTCAGGGAACTAGATGCCACAGGGCATGGCCAAAAAGTAAAATACAAACAAACAAAAACCCCCAATAATAATAAAATGTATAGTATGTGTCTGTTGTCATCATTCACAGCATAGTTTTTGTAGCTCAGAAAGCCTGCTCACCATGTTGTCCAGAAATCCAAGCTAGGGGGCAGGGGTCGATACTGTTTATACATCCCATGTGCTTTAGGAAGAAAACCATCCTTCTCATACTCCCCAAAACACCCCTCTGCCAGTGTAAACAATAGGTGCTTCTGTGATGTTTAGTCTTTCCTCAAAACGAGCTGGCATAAGTTTCAGTACAGACAGAATATAAAATCACTGTTCCATTCCCTAGGGAGGTTCCGGTGTTCCTGTCGCCTGACAGAGACCCAGGTGTCCCCAAACTGGGTTGATTATTCCAGAGTTCACATTCTAAAGTTCACCTCTGTTGCTTCTTTGGAGCAGTCCTTCTGCCACACGCCCATGTGGGGAGAAGGGTCTCAATAAGAATGGCATGGGGAGATAGCATTTTCTTTTATTCTGCGTCTTCTATTCAGCATCTGTTATTAATTACTTCATCCATTTGCTAAACATTTTAAAAGTAGGAAAGTGAGCAGGCAGCCTCAGGCCTGGCTTGGGGAAGATCTTGAGTTTAAAAGTGGAGTGGGAAAGTCTTGGGATCAGCACCGAGGGACCAGGTTCCTCTTTTCATTCTGTGAATGGAAAATGTTGTCTGCCACATCAGCAAACGAAGGATGCTGCATTGAGCAAGCCGTCAGCCACTGTAGCCACCCTGATGACGGGCTGCCCACTGCCGAGCCCCCGCCACTGCAACCACTGTGGCGGGTGCACCCGCGGGACTTGGGATGTAGAGGAACAGGGTACTGGCCCCAGATATCTGAGGTGCATACCAATGATTTCAGGGAACCCAGACTCTTGCATCTTCCCATACTAAAGTGAAGTGAAGTCGCTCAGTCGTGTCCGACTCTGCGACCCCATGGACTGTAGCCTACCAGGCTCCTCTGTCCATGGGATTTTCCAGGCAAGACTACTGGAGTGGGGTGCCATTTCCTTCTCCAGGGGATCTTCCCAACCCAGAGATTGAACCTGGGTCTCCCACATTGTAGACAGACGCTTTACCTTCCCATACTAAGGGAAGCCCTAAATTCATTAACTTGAAATGCCTGGTTTTCTTTAATTAACACCAATCTTTTGATGTTCTGACTATCTGGTCTCATTTTCAAAAATTCATATGTATCCTGGCTCCTCCCTTACCCATATGAAGCAGTCCTTCAGAGCCATCTGAGAGGCTCCCTCCTGGGCCTAAGGCCTCAGAAAGCCCTTAGAACCTGAGCTCCAGCTTCTAAAATGGAGTTTTTCCAAGTTTCCTCAGAGTGGAGTGGGGGCCTATGTCAAGTGCCCGTAAGACTATACTTTTCTATTTTAAAAGTTGAAAGAGTTGCACATAGCTGCAGTCTTACGCATACTTTACTTTTTTGATGTCATCTTTTTTCTACTTCGCCCTCCCTATGTAAGTTGTCCCTTTTCATGTTTTGACATCATTTTTTAAAAAAGAGATTTACTTGCACTTCTAGCTATCTTTTATTATATCAGTTCAGTTCAGTTCAGTCGCTCAGTCATGTCTGACTTTTTGCGACCCCATGAACTGCAGCACGCCAGGCCTCCCTGTCCATCACCAACTCCCAGAGTTCACCCAAACTCATGTCCATTGAGTCAGTAATGCTATCCAACCATCTCATCCTCTGTTGTCCCCTTCTCCTCCTGCCCTCCGTCTTTTCCCAACATCAGCGTATTTTCAAATGAGTCAGCTCTTTGCATCAGGTGGCCAAAATATTGGAGTTTCAGCTTCAACATCAATCCTTCCAATGAACACCCAGGACTGACTTCCTTTAGGATGGACTGGTTGGATCTCCTTGCAGTCCAAGGGATTTTCAAGAGTCTTCTCCAACACCACAGTTCACCTCAGACTAATTAAGGCAGCAACTTGGATCAGAATTTATTTCTTTGTTAAGTTTATCAAAATGCACCCTTTATTTTGTTTATTTGCCACACTGCCTGGTATATGGCACTTACTCAACCAGGGATCTAACCTGTCTCTCCTGTAGTGGAAGCCTGGAATTTCAATGAGGCTTCATTTTGATTCTGTTAGTGTCCCATGGATAGTAAAAGGGATTTAAAATGTCCCTCTCAGGCATACATATCTAAAACTCTAAAACATGACTTTAATTTTCTATTAACCCTGAGGATTTTATTTAAAACTTTTAAGTATGGAAGCTGAGGAGAATTAAGAATAGAGACAGCTGGTAGTATAACTGGGCAGCCAAAGAGTGGCAGCAAGGTGTCGAGTTCATAGCTCTCCTGGGGGTTAAGCCAGGTCTAGGGGAGCTGGAGAAAGTGGCTCACTATTTGATAAAAGCACACACCTCCTGTGTCCCCAGGCTGGGATCTGGCTGGGGAAGTCACTTTCTCGTGTCCAACTGAGTTGTAAGGTCTGCTTGGAGGGGAGGCAGTGATACAGCTAAGAGGGATTTTGAGAGATGTGGGCCAGTTCTTTCCAATTCCTTGTTGAAATATTGCAGTTTCTCTAAAACCTAGAGGTGATCACTGGATGAAAATCAATGCCATATGGGCATTGGCACATTCTACCCTTTAAAACTCTTTCAAAGACACAATCATCTTTTCCTCTTGATGCTAAAAACTTGTGCACTGGTGCTGAATTCCAGTCTTGGAGACCGAGTTTGGGTGAAGTAGAAAAGAACAGCTTTATTGCTTTGCCAGGCACAGAGCCACACAGCAGACTCATGCCTCAAAATTGTGTGTCCCAACCCAGGAGGACTGGATGAGTTTTTAGCAGTGGTTCAAGGGTGGAGTTGCTGATAAGATTAGGGCCTGCATTCCTTTAATCTGGCCTCATTGATGAGCTTTGAGGTTATCACACTGTGACTTCTCTCTGGAACACCTTCCAGTCATTGGGGTTTTTATTCTACAGAATAGCTTAAAGATGTTGTTTTGTGCACCCCTTGAGGGGAAGCCAGGACCCTGCCCCAAGGCTGCACTGTTGCTTCTGGGCTGCTCCCCGACTCTCTCTGCATCTCCTCCCTTCCCTGATGAGCAGCTGTTTGAAAGGCTCCCAGGCCCAGGAGCCCCGTAGGGTCCTGGTGGGTTTCACTCTCACAACTGCCCAGTGGCAGCAGGCAGCGTATCTCCTGAGTTCTCAGTCACTGGACACCCCTCCTGCATCTGATCTTTGTTGGAGAGGAGGAAACTGAAACTCAGAAAACAAAAGAAAATAATTTCATGAGTGAGTCAGAATGCTCATTGACAAGATTCTGTTTTGGTGGCCAATTTGTGAGATGTACTTGCTTGGTCATTGATAGTGCTGACATGATTTTTTTTCTCAAACTACCCCCAGTAGACAGACACAGGCTTTTACTTGAGAAAAAAGAAAAAAAAAAAAAGTCCAGGGTTATAGAAATGTTTCCATTTTACAGATTTCTGGAAAGTTCTTTATTAGAGAGTCAGTCTTGTTCTGCTACATTTTATCTGCTTTCATAAGATAATACTTTCACTGTGTCTAATAACTTGGACATCAAAGGATTATACATGTACACAAAATTGGAATCATGCTACATAGATATTTACCAAGATGATGTTGTAAGGATTTCCCACAATTTATAAGTCAATTTTTTAATCTTAACCTGAATGATTTATTTTTTTCTCAAAAATTATGACATTTATCTCTGAACAAAACTGACTAAAAAAAGACTTTGGGGCAACAGAAGCATACTCACAGACTTAGAGAACAAACATATGGTGGGGGGTCGGGATAGATGGGGGGATTTGGGATTGACATGTATACACTGCTATGTATAAAATAGGTAACTGACAAGGACCTACTTGTATAGCACAAGGAAGTCTACTCAATATTCTGTAGAAACCTAATGGGAAAAGAATCTGAAAAACAATCGATATTTGTGTGTGTGCAGCTGAATCACTTTGCTGAACACCTGAAACTAACACAACATTGTTAATCAACTACGTCTCAAATTAAAAAAATTTTTAAGTCTTTAGGGAAAGGTACTGTCTCTTGCTGACTTCCCCAGTGGCTCAGACAGTAAAGCGTCTGCCTACAATGCGGGAGACCAGGGTTGAATCCCCGAGTCGGGAAGATCTCCTGGAGAAGGGAATGGCACCCCGCTCCAGTACTCTTGACTGGAAAATCCCATGGACAGAGGAGCCTGGTAGGCGGCAGTCCATGGGGTCGCGAAGAGTCGGACACGACTGAGCGAGTTCACTTCCACTGTCTCTTACTGGGTTTCCCAGGTGGCTCAGTGGGTGAAGAGCTGCCTGCAATGCAGGTGGCACAGGAGATGCAGGTTCGAGCCCTGGTCAGGAAGACCCCCTGGAGGAGGGCATAGCAACCCACTCCAGGGCTCTTGCCTGGAGAATCTCATGGACAGAGGAGCCTGGCCGGCTACGGCCTATGGGGTCGCAAAGAGTCAGACATGCCTGGAGCGACTGAACACATGTGTACTGTCTCTTAATACTTTCTGCTTTGATATTTATTACTCAGCAACCTTTTGCTGAGTTAATAAATTAGAAAAGAGGCTGGAAGACAAGAAGTGCAGAAATGGGACACAGGATACGTGTGTTTTGAGGGATGAGAGATGGTGAGAGGTACAGAAGGCAGTGGGTCACATCTGGCAGGTGACCAGTTCTTCAGCTTTAAGTTCTTCAGCATCAGGAAACATCCTCAAGCCGTAATCCATCAGTGTCACTTGCGGAAATCATCTGAGCCTTCTTCTAGGCTCCAAAGATAGTCTGAAACCTGTTTGGTGTAGACCCCATGATTCCAGCATGGTAACTATCAACCACGTGTCGTTATTTAAACAAATTTAAAGGGAACAAAGCGGAAACTTAAGTTCCTTGGTACATTTCACCACCTTCCCAAGGCTCAGGAGCCAGGGGCAGTGACGAGTGACCACATGGGCTGTGTAGATACAAAATGTCTCCCTCATCACAGCACTGGCCTCAGTGGCAGGAAAGGACAAACTGATGAGGAGGTGAGTCTGTGCTAAAATAGGAGAAAGACAGTGATTGAAAACAACCTTCTGCTGCTTCAGATCTGACCTCAGCTGAAGCCCGAGATTTCATGAGATATGACCTTCTCTGCCCCTCCAGGAGGCGAAGGGCTGAGCGTAACAGGCCCTGACTTTCCCACATGAGTCACTTCCTTTCCTCTCACTACCCGAGCTCAATTTGAAATCTTGGTGCACCGCGGCCCTGCTGTTACTACCTTTCATCTACCGAGTCCCTTTATAAGGTGTCAACTCAGTCCACCTCTTCTCAAGTTACATTCTGTAGATGATTCCAATTAAATTTAATTAAGTTTATTAACTAGGTATATTCCCATATTCTATAGAAGGAATGTCTTTCCACCAAACTCTAAGCTTCATTTGGGTTAACATTTAGTGTATTACTATATCACAGCATTTTCATTTTAAGGCTGAAATCTTTTAATCGTGTGTTTAAAGTAAATGGAAAATAGGTCATAGGATCCACAAGTCTTATTGTGTTTTGTTATTCCAGCACCTTATTAATTTTCATATGTGACAACCATGAGTATTACACTTAAATTGAATCGCACTTTTACTTCCCTTTTTATAGTCAATATTAGTGATTAAAAGACCCTCGAATTCACTTGTCCTGGCATCCAAAAGTAGGACATTTTCGTTCTCATAATAATTGCATGCATACGAGATGAAATCATCTGTTAGTTTTAAATGCCTTTAAGTTGAAAATAATTTCCATATGGTTGAATCAGGCACGATCTCCACACTCATAAAGATCCATATGACTGAAATGATACATCCATGCCTTAAGAGAAAAAAGGAGAAGTAGGAAAGTTTTACCACCACCACCATGTAAATTAGCAAGGATGGATCATTTTTCCAGAGCATCTAACATCAAATTGCCAATAACAAAGGCATTAGTGATGCAGATTTGGCCTTCAGAGGTAAAAATAAAAACATCTATAAGTTACCAGTACTTACTCTGCGCTAGATTACTGTATTAAAAGTGCTTTGCCTATATTATCAGATTAGGGCTTGGCCAACTTTCTCTGTGTAGAGCCGGGTAGTAAGCATTGTAGACAATGAAGTGCAGACAGCCTGTGTAGTATCTATTCTGCTGTGCCGCCGTAGCACCCAGGTAGCAAGAGACAATTCTAAAGGAACCACAGTGTCTTCGTGAAACTTCGTTTACAAAAACAGCCCACGGGTCCAGTCTGGCCCGCTGGGCTCCAGTTTGCCAATGTTCGGTCCAAGTGGATACTCCTAAATAGCTGGCCTATCTGTCAAAGACTTACCTCCAAGCCCCTGAAGGCAGCTGCTCGTGGGACATGGAGAAATTAGCAGATCCCTCCCTGCATGTCTGGACAGTTAGGACACACCGCCACAAGCAGCTCCACGTCTTTGCGAGTCTCAGTGTTACCCCTCCTCCCCTTGGAGCTACCCGCTCAGTGTCACCCGCTCCCCTTGGCGCGCAGAGCACAGGCAGAGGACTGTGTGGTCCAGCACCTCGTGGGGGGGCCCTTAGGCCTCTGCTGCTGCCTGGGTTTAGGACACGGGTTACCCACGCACAAAACCATCATTAGAGAAGTCACTTGCGAAAACCCTTCTCCTAAAGCATTAGCAGTTGCCAGGACTCAGGGAAGAGACAAAGTCTCCTGGGGAGACCTCCAAGCCTCTCTCCTCAGCCACCCTTCATCACGTGGCCTCTGCGGCCACGATTCTGCAGCGGCTTTCTCCCTGTCCTCCTGTCCCCTCCTCCTCTGCAGGCCGTCTGGTGTTACCCGTGGGACCTCCCGCTATTCTGAATAAGCTCTTCTGCACCCACCCTCTCCATAGCATCTCTTTTCTACCTCTTCTGCCTTTAACAGGCTTCCTGTTTCCATAAGGGTCCTTCCCAGCCTGTGTAAGGGTCTAGAGTCGTGCTGGCTTTCAGAGTGGCCACACGGGGTCTGTCGCAGCCAGCGCCTTCACCAGCCGCATCCCTCACCCTTCTGGGCCATAAGAGGAGGAAGGTGGAGCCAGCGCCGTCTCGCCCATTCCCTGTCTTTAACCACCTTCTGTAGTGATGATACATCAGTAGGACCAGCTGGAATGAATCTTCTGAGTTTCTCAAATGTCAATACACCTGTTCAAGTGTATTTCCCATTTGGTTGTCCTGCAAATATCTCAAGCTTAAGGTGCTCAAAGATACATGATCTTCCTTACAAACTAATTCTTCCTTGGATCAGCTGACAAACTACTGTCCACCCTTTCACAAAACACAGACACCTGGGGCACTCCTGACTCTAGAGTCAACTCTACACAAAGCTGGCCCTATGACACCTAGCTTTCTGACATTGCCCACAGCTATGTACCAATAGTTGCTAACTGCACCCTAAAATGCCTTTCTCTTTTCATTCTGTAATCAGATATTTTAAACGTCAGGGTCACTTGGAATTAAGACCATATTTCCCAGACTCATTTGCAGCTCAAGGAGACCACACAGGAGTCACTTAACCTGAGTGAGTGAACTCAGGTAAAGGAAGTAAGCAGAAGTCTTATATATAACTTCCAGGGAATTGTCTTAAAGGAGGCACGCATAGCCTTCCTTTCTCTGCCTTTGCTTGATGTCTGGACTGAAGACGAAATGCCGTGTCTTGAGTACTCATCCTGGGTCTTGAAGTACAGTCCCTTTTGGAGCATGGAGTCCTGGTCGGCGATGCATTTGAGAATTTGTCTCAGCAGCTTCCAGTGTGGGACTGGGTACAAAGAGATTTCATTCACATGAAAAAAAGGGAAGAAACAGAGAAAGAGAGACAGAGAGACGGGAAGGAAAGGGAAGAGGGGAGGGGAGGGAAGGGAAAGTGGACGGGAAGGCAGAGAAAGAGCTGCATGCTTAGCTAGCACGTCCAGAACACACACACACGCTTCGTCTTGTTTAGGCCACTCTTATTTTGTGTGGTTTTCTCTCACTTAAATCACTGCAGATGGTGACTGCAGCCATGAAATTAAAAGACGCTTACTCCTTGGAAGAAAAGTTATGACCAACCTAGATAGTATATTCAAAAGCAGAGACATTACTTTGCCGACTAAGGTCCGTCTAGTCAAGGCTATGGTTTTTCCTGTGGTCATGTATGGATGTGAGAGCTGGACTGTGAAGAAGGCTGAGCAGCGAAGAATTGATGCTTTTGAACTGTGGTGTTGGAGAAGACTCTTGAGAGTCCCTTGGACTGCAAGGAGATCCAACCAGTCCATTCTGAAGGAGATCAGCCCCGGGATTTCTTTGGAAGGAATGATGCTAAAACTGAAGCTCCAGTACTTTGGCCACCTCATGCGAAGAGTTGACTCATTGGAAAAGACTCTGATGCTGGGAGGGATTGGGGGCAGGAGGAGAAGGGGCCGACAGAGGATGAGATGGCTGGATGCATCATGGACTCAATGGACGTGAGTCTGAGTGAACTCTGGGAGTTGGTGATGGACAGGGAGGCCTGGCGTGCTGCGATTCATGGGGTCGTGGAGAGTCGGACATGACTGAACGACTGAACTGAACTCTCTCACTTAAACAAATCTCTGTCTAAAAAAAAAGTCCTTCTAAAAGCCAAATCTAGTTCTTTTATTCTGCTCATTACAGACTCCCAGGTGCTCTTATTTGTCTCTGGATAAAGTCCCAACTCCTTAGTGAAGCATACAAGGCTGGTTCGTTCTGAGCAAGTCAGCCTTGCCGCTCCTGGTGTCCTTCACTAGGAATGCGGCTGCTGACAATTATGGTGGCAGCAGCTCCTCTTGTTGGGAATTTCCTGTCAAATCTCCTAATAAAGGATGCAGGTTAATCTCTGTCTCAGGGCATCATCCAGTGCGTTCTCAGTGGTGTCTGGTTCTTTTGTGACCACATGCACTGTAGCTCATCAGGCTCCCCTGTCCATGGGATTTCCCAGGCAAGAATACTGGCGTGGGTTGAAATTTCCTTCTCCAGGGGATCTTCCTGACCCAGGGATTGAGCCCCCATTAAACTTGTGATATTGTCCAGGTCCAAGAGCTCTCTGTGCATCAACTGCTTTGATCTTCAAAGCAAATATGTGAGATAGTAATGTTATTTTTATAAAAAAAGAAACTGAGGCACAGAGGGATTCAGTTGACTATCCCAATGTCGCTACTAATATGTAATAGCGCCAGGGTCTAACTCTGGGCGATCTGATGCCAGAGCCAGCTTAACTGCTATGTGACATGCCACCTACCAGTGTGGTGGAAGGGTCATTCCAACAGCTCCAGAGATTTTCCAGGGCTCCACCCTTTCTTCCCGTATCTGCGCTATTTCCCAAGACAACTTCAGTAGAAATGGGGGAGAGGAGAAGCTTCATGATCCACTCATTAAGTCCTCAGTCATTAGAACTATTAGTTCATTTCTGGCTTACTTCATATATACTTCGTATAACCAGCACTAATTATAAATATTCTTACAGTTAATGCCTACTACAAAATGAAAATTCATCTATAGTGTGTTAACCCAAGCTTCTAAATATGTTCAGTTTAACTTTCACTTTCCCAAGGTGAACTCAGTCATGGCAACAGACCATGTATTAGGGATTTCCTCAGCACGTAGCAAAGTGTAACACATGCATTTCAGCCGGGTGAACAGTGGGAATTTGCTCCGTGTAAAAGCTCAGAGAATCAGAAATGCTTTATTCAAATCTTGGGGTTCTATAATCATCATGTTGTTTTTATGCCTACACGCATATATAAGCAAACAAGATTGGGGCAAAGGAAAGAGAATTAAAATTGTAGGACATTTTCTAAATTCCTTCCTCAGTAATTCTTTGGAAATGCACAAGGCCTATTATTTTCTATATCCACTGTTGTGCCAAGTCACAAAATGTTGTTAGACCAGTTCTTGGTGTCAAAAGTTGAAATTCTATCCAATTAATTGGCTATGGTTTGGTTTTAATGGAATAACTTCGCTTAGTTCTGTGCAGAAACACTTAGAATACACTGACAGGGGATACTTTGCTGTCAAAAGATTTCATTGAGGTATTGGGTTTGTCCAAAGTCTGTATACTTATTAATAATTGGAAAGCAGTTGATTATTTATACCCATCCTTTTTTTTTTTCCTTCAGAAAGGATGTAAAAGAGCTTATTAAGATCCATATGAAATAACAAAGAGAAATGAGTCAGGAAAGTACAGTAGAGGTAGAGATGAGTCAGGACACAGAAATCACACAATGAAGTCATTCATATTTGCTAGAGGTATGTCACAAACTTGATTTTAAGTTTCTTCTAGCCAACAAAAGGAAGGAAACTTTATAGGTGAGTGATTCACACCATTTATAATATCAAAACCATCTAATAATTGCTCAAGAGATGAACAATTCTGACTGTGAGGTCAGAACTTTCTCCCATGAGTCTTTATAGAGTTGTGAAATGTCGTAAGTATTATCTCATCAGTAAACACAGACATACTTGTTCAGAGGCGTTCCTACAACAGAGCACAATATGGGCACCTGGTAAAACACAGCAGGACCCTGGGGACCCTCCTTGGTACAAATCCTTTCCCTGTCTCCCATTTATGGTTTATAGGAAATAGGCTTCCTTCAGCCTCCTTGACCTTCCCTGAGATCAAAGGACAGATTCAAAGAGCTGCTAATCAGGGAACAGTTGCGGAGACCAGGGAGGTGGCCAGAAATAATAGAGCAGCTGCCCTGGGGCAGGGTCCTGATTTCCCCTCCAGGAATATATAGAACATTGTATCTCTGAGATCTTCTGCAGGAACTGTGCTCCCACCCAGGTGGGGGATGGTAACTGCAGTTGCTGTCACTGTTTAGCCACTAAGTCATATCTGACTCTTTTGGGACCCCATGGACTGTAGCCCCCACAGGCTACTCTGTCCTTGGAATTCTCCAGGCCAGACTACTAGAGTGAGTTGCCATTCTCTTCTCCAGGGGTCTTTCCGATCCAGGGATTAGACCCACGTCTCCTGCATTGGCAGATGGGTTCTTCACCACTGAACCAAAGGTGAAGGTGAAGTCGCTCAGTCGTGTTCGACTCTTTGCGACCCCATGGACTGTAACCTACTAGGCTTCTCCGTCCATGGGATTCTCCAGGCAAGAATACTGGAGTGGATTGCCATTTCCTTCTCCAGGGGATCTTCCCAACCCCGGGATCGAACCCGGGTCTCCCACATTGGAGGCAGACGCTTTAACCGCTGAGCCACCAGGGAAGCCCCTTATTACATGTTGTAAACATGTACCCAAATATTGAGATTTTGTTTTAGTGATTCTCTGCATTTTTTAGTGATTCTCCGTGTTTTAGCAGTTCTCCCTTCCCTGGTGGTCAAGTGGCAAGGACTGCTTGCTCTCAATGCAGGAGGCCTGGGTTTGATCCCTGGCTGGGAGGTTGGATTTCACATGGTACAACCAAGACATGGTGGAGCCAAATAAATAAATAAACAAAAATATTAAAAAATAAACCAAAAGGGACCCAGGACAACTCGACTCCGGAGGCCCCGTTTTCCATGTCAGACTGAAGAGTTTGTATTTTATACTCAAGACAATGATAGACATTGAAGGAGATTTTGAACAGGGGAGGGAGATGATCAGAGACAATCATATAAGATTTTCAAATTAGTGACTGGGAGGTCTGAAAGATGCATCTGAGGACATTTTCAGGCTGAGCTCAAAATTCTTAGATACCACACTAATAAGGGGCTTCCCTGGTGGCTCAGTGGTTAAAGCGTCTGCCTCCAATGTGGGAGACCCGGGTTCGATCCCGGGGTTGGGAAGATCCCCTGGAGAAGGAAATGGCAATCCACTCCAGTATTCTTGCCTGGAGAATCCCATGGACGGAGAAGCCTAGTAGGTTACAGTCCATGGGGTCGCAAAGAGTCGAACACGACTGAGCGACTTCACCTTCACCTTCATCTCACCACCAACCATTCAGAAGGTCTGCACACACTGGAAGAAAACAAAGACTCTGACCTCCTCCCCCAAATGATTCTTCCTTTAAAAACTTTCATGGTTGATCAGAGACATCTGAGTTGTTACTTGGACATGATTCCAGCTTCTCCCCCAGTTGCCAGCCCCCTGAATAAAGCAGCCTTTTCTTTCCTATCAACACAGAGATTTCCAGCAGCAAGCAGACAGACCCGAGTTTGGTAATCCTGGCATCTAGTTAGGTAAAATGAGGGCCGCTGAAGCCAGTGTGATGGAGCATAAACCCGTGACTCCAAAATCATCTACTCAAGCTAGGATAGATCTGAATACTTCTAATAGATCTCTGATGTTTATATCCACAAGAATCATCAAATACAAAAGATGAATTGCTGTGCCTCTTCCTTGAAGATTCTGGTGCAGATCATCTGAGAGGGACCGAGTCTCTGTTTAGCTCTTGCCCCCTGAGGTGACTCCACTGCGGAAGGACTAACCACAGTGGAAGGAGCAGCTTGGTCTGCTCGCTGCACGACAGGCCTGATAACTGGGACATGTTGAGGCAAAGCATAGTGACTTTCTTCAGAAAGCCAGCATCCAATAAGATGGTGGACTAGAGTCCTAGAGTCCTATGTTATCAGAGCCTGGATGCCAATTTCTTTTATAGATCGGAGAGTGGGAGGGGAGGAGGGGAGGAAGTAAAGTAAAAAGGCCACAAAGTGAAAGTGTTAGTCACAAGTCCTGTCTGACTCTTTTACAACCCCATGGACTGTAGCCTGCCAGGCGCCTCTGTCCATGGAATTCTCTTGGCAAGAATACTAGAATGAGTTGCCGTTCCCTTCTCCAGGAGATCTTCCCAACCCAGGAATTGAACCTGGGTCTTCTGCCTTGTGGGCAGATTCTTTACCATCTGAGCCACCAGAGAAGCCCTAAAAAGAAATGTCTTGCAAAATATCTCCTGATTTGGCCAGGCTTTAGGAGGGAGTGTGTTCATTTCTTTCTTCCTGCCGCCATTCACAGGTGGGCAGGGTCAGAATGTCTCCCTGTGAGTTGAACAAAGGCACTGTAGTATAACATTCAGGCAGAGGGACAGGGTTCCCCAAGGCAGGCCATTATGTATGCATACAGCTATAGGCAGCATCCTTTTAGTGGTTATAGCAACAAAAGCAACCAAAAGCAAAGGTTAAAATAAAAGAAACAAATCCAACATGGAGTCAGCTTTCGCTCTTCTCTGTTACACAGGGGCCAAAAGCAAACCATGGCATTTATTTGATGTTAATTAATGGAACATATGGGGATGGCAGCAAGAAATGACCTTTTCAGTTTGAGGGTGATTCATCTGTAGCAACTCTTTCTGAAGTAATGTTAATACGAATTCTGTAGGCCACCCTATTGGAGAAATTGCTACTAGAGAGTAGACTCATGCTTTTCCTTCTTCACAAACTGAAAAGGCTGCATCAGTGCATGGGACAGGAAATCTCTCAGAAGCACCGAGCTGCAGATTTCCTGAAGGTGATGTTCCTTTGATGCGTGGGTGTGGGAAGAGGTCTTGCTGGAATGACCTCTGTAGGATGTTGGGAACTTTTCAGAAAATCACAGCCTAGGGTAGAGGATGCCTGGTGTGGCCTCCGGATCCCCACTTCAGGACAGAGCTGTTGATCACCCAGCTGCCAGGTCCATTTCCTTCCTTGGGCTTACAGACAAACGCATCTGTAGGAGTTTTCCTCCTCAACCAAGGTTACACCCTGGAGGCAGCCAGCACCCCACACTTGCCGGTACGGAGGACCGAGGCCTGGCCCATTCTGAAGGGCACGTAGTTCCAAGGTCTCCATGGGGTTGGCTCAGGTCTTTCTTGGATTTGCACTGCAGTTCAGCTTCTTCCTCTGTCAATCATTCGCTCCTCATCCCTTACAGAGCTGGATCCCTAGGGAATTCCCCCAAACTTCCTGCCTATGAATCTTCATCTCAGAGGCTGCTTTCCTAGAGAGCCTGACCTGAGACATGTGGACACAAGTTCTCCTGGTCCCCAACTCATTAAATTATCCGCGTTACTTTGCAGTTGAGTTCTAGTCACCTACCCACCCCGCCTTCCTGTATCTTTGGTCTTTTTCTCCTGGTCTGTGCTCGATATTTAAGGGCTCCCACTGGACCATTTTTTCCTTCTTGCTGGTCTTAGTGGGATGTCTCTGGTTTGCACTTTGTTCTCTCTTTCTGTGAGGCTGATTGAACACACACACATACAGTTACGGAGCACTGACATCTCTGTGCTGAGAGGCACTTGAGAAATTCTGAGTTACATCTAAGTCACTGCAGGAGTTTCTGGAGTCTTTAAAATGCTCACATAACATACAGTTAATCATTTTAAAGCGTGCAACCCAGCGGCGTTTCATACACTTGCAGTATTGTGCAACCAGCATGTTTATCTAGCTCCACATCATTTTCATCACCCTAAAAGGAAATCCTGTGTCCACAGCGCAGTAGCTTCCATCACCCCTCCTGTCGCCCCTGGCAGCCCACCTGTCTCCTCTGTCTCTATAGATTTACCTAATCTGGATGTTTCATATGAATACGATCATACAACATAATATATAAATTCTTATGTCTGGCTTCTTTCACTTGGCATAATGCTTTTGAGGTTAACATATATCAGTACTTCATTACTCTTTATGGCTCAATAATATTCCGCATGGGTGATACACATTTTGTTTGTCTATTCATCAGTTGATGGACATTTTGAGTTTTAATCTTTTGTTATTATGAAAAACCACCAAAGCACAAAGTATTGTGTTGCTTTCAACAGGTGTACAAGTTTTTATTTGACTGCCTCATGCTTTTTGGTTATGTACCCAGGAGTAGAATTGCTGAATCAGATTATATTTCTGTTTAATTTTTTGAGAAACCAAAACCCCTTTTAAAACGCATATTAATACTAGCACCTAACTTAAGAATAATACACTCTGAAAAGTGTATTCTGGACTGATTCACTTTGAGCTGTTAATGGTTAATTGTGAGTTAATGTGTTTCAACCTGCAGAATTATGTGACACTTAAGAGAACATTAACCAAAAGCCTTGCATTTGCAAGAATAGAATTTTAGGGCATGTATCTACAAAGGTGAGATAGTTTTGTTTTGTTTTTTTTTTTAAATTAATTTTTATTTTTTAGTTTGTTTTGCTTTACAATACTGTATTCGTTTTGTTACACATTGACATGAATTAGCCATGAGTGTACATGAACTCCCAATCCCGACCCCCTCCTCCACCCTCCCGCCCCACACCCTCTCTCTGGATTATCCCCGTGCATCAGTCTCTATCATCCTGCATCCTGCATCAAACCTGGACTGGCAATTCATTTCGCTTATGATATCACACATGTTACATTGCCACTCTGCCAACCCATCCCACCCTCTCCCTCTCCCACAGAGTCCAAAAGGCCATTCTATACAACTGTGTCTCTTTTGCTGTCTTGCGTACAGGTTTATCATTACCATCATTCTAAATTCCATATATATGTGTAAGTATACTGTATTGATGTTTTTCTTTCTGGCTTACTTCACTCTGTATAATCGGCTCCAGCGTCATCCACCTCATTAAAACTGATTCAAATGTATTCTTTTTAATAGCTGAGTAATACTCCATTGTGTATATGTACCAC
>SJXQ01003053.1:181640-206517 GCA_006408695.1 Aepyceros melampus | reverse complement strand
GGCTCGCAACCTGCTGGTCTCAATCACCATTCATTTTTCCTCCCTGCCATGTGCCTCCAAGACTCGCCACAGATTCGGCAGTGAGAGTGCTTCCTGGGGTTTGGAAACTTCTCTCCCCTTAAAAACTTTTCCCGGGACAGGACTCCCTTCCCGGGACGGAGCTCCCTCCCCACCTCCTTTGTTTCCCTTTTCGTCTTCTGTGTTTTTCCTACCTCTTTTTGAAGACAATGTTCTGCTTTTCTGGATGCCTTATGTCCTCTGCTCACATTCAGAAGCTGCCCTGTAGAATTTACCCAGCGTTGAGATGTTCTTTTGATGAATTTGTGCCGGAGAAAGTGGTCTCTCCGTCCTATTCCTCCGCCATCTTGAAAAACCCCCCCAAAGGTGAGATAGTTTTGAGAAGGGATGTCTTTTAGTAGTCCTGCTCATACAATGCCATGCCAAGGACTTCTTCCTGCTGCGTGTTGTAATGCTTTTCCTTTAAGAAATTAAAGTTATCTGACGGTAGTCACTTGAGTATAATGTGAGTAACATTTGTGTCTTGTTGATCTATTGATTATGGGATGACTGCTTTAATGTGACTGATTCAGCCTGGGAGAAGAGTTATTAAAGCCAAATAGAAATAAAAGAATGAGAAATATAATTTAATGTTATTGATTTCTGAACTCTCAATTTTTCTTTATCTTATTCTTATTCTGATAAAAATTAGTAAAGGGAAAGAAAAAATTTTTGGCTTTATATTTTTCAGACATAGTGTTCAGACATCAGTAGAAGTAGATCCCTTTAGTCTTTTGGGTAATTTAGAGGAACAAAAATATAAAGAGTGCCTCGATGCACGAAAGTAAGCTCTAATAATAGAATAATATTTGTATTTATTATTTAAATAACTTTATTATATATAACGTATAACACATGTGGAGATCCTGGCCTAGCCAAGCCTCTTGTGAAGCCCTGTGAGGACTAGCTGGACCTGAGCTGAGCTGACATTGTTACATGTACTTTCCTGGTGGTGGCTGTATTGTGATATGTGTCTTGAATTCTAGAATATAACAGTGGAGATCTGGATGTTCCCTAATTTGCGTCTCATCGGGAGGCATTGAAAGATAGAGTGTCCATGAACTGGAAACGTACCATGCATTTTCAGTTTGTAAGAACTGTAAGGAAGTTAGGAACTCAAGGAGAACATTAGTGCTTGAGCAAGAATACTTCACAGAGTAATGAGGATAAAAAATGTCACATGCATATGAGTAAACAAAGGATAGTGGGGTCATCAGCCACTGCGGTGGCCCCAACTGTGTTCCCTGAGGAGGTTCAGGGTGGAGAAAAGCAGGACACTGGCCCCTAAAGACTTAAGGTGCGTGTCAAAGGGGTGATGTCGATAAGCCCAGACTTGCATCTTTCCATACATAGAAAAGCATTAAATTTGTTACCTTGTGATGTCCAGTTTTCTTTAATTAGCAGTCATCTTTCAATGTTCAGATCACCTGGGTTTTTGTTGCAAAAAACTCCTATGGGTCCCCCCTTAGTTCCTGGGAATAAAATATACCTTTCAGCTTTATGTTGTGCTTTATCTGTTCAGTGAACAGTAAGGAGATGTCTTTTTTTTACCGTTCACGACTGCACAGCAGCGCTTGTGACCTGGCCATTTTGCTCCTTGCAAGTTTTTGGGTATTTTTTTGAGGCTCATCCTTTATGGTCTCCACCAGCCCCCGCCTCCATCTGCTGTCACTGTGACTGCATCACAAGCTCAGAACTCCTGAAAAGGAGATCAATTAACTGCCATCCAATTAATATCCTGTTGGGTGGCAGTCTCTCCTCTTACCTGTGGGGATGCTCCAGGAGTGATTTCTAGTTCTGATAACTGTTGTTAGAATCGACCTCAAATATGGCATTTTTCATATGAGGGGGGAAACTGGTTTTCCAGTCAAACGGATGAGTGTGGCTGCCCCTTCCAGTGTCCTGTGCTCTGCTCTAGCGTAGACAGCGTGACAGGGTCGAGAGGCCATACTGTCCACACCAGCATGCACGTGAGAGTGAAAGGAGGGAGTAAAATAGAGTGAAGGCCGATACAGAAAACGAGCGTGTGCTCACCAAAGGGGACAGGGAAGGGGGAAGAGACAAATTAAGAGTGCGGGATTAACAAAGACAAATCACTGTGTATAAGATAGACAAGCAACAAGGGTATACCACATAGTACAGGGGATTACACCCAATATCTTGTAAATAGCCTATAACGGAATATAGTCTGCAAAAACACTGAATCACTTTGCTGCACACCTGGGACTAACACAATATTGTAAACCAACTATGTGTCAATTAAAAATAAAAAAATAGCGTGAAGGGATAAAGCCAGCACTGTCTTGGCCAAACCAGGATATACGTCACCTAAATCAGAGCAAAAACTTGATAAGTCACAGGCTGAATAGCATTGAAACAGATATATTACCATATGTAAAACAGATAATCAGTGGGAGTTTGATGTATGACGCGGGTCACCCACAGCAGGTGCTCTGTGACACTTGGGGGATGGGGTGCTGAAGGAGGTGGGAGGGGAGGGGGGCTCAGGAGGGAGGGGACATGTATATGCCTGTGGCCAATTCATGTTGACGTATGGCAAAAATATCATATTGAAAAACTTCATAATACTGCAAAGTAATTATCCTCCAATTAGATAAGTTAAAGAAAAAACACAGAGTGAGATTCATGCCCTAGGGCTGCCATGGGTCAACGGGGCACTTGGTAGCTAGCCGTATTTTCTCTGTAAGCTGCATTTGTGTGTCTATAAATGTGAGTTTAATGGTTTTCTCTAGTACTCTGTGGTTCGAACATTTTTCTGCCTCTTTGTAATTATTTCTTGAATGTCTGGCTTCCCTGTTAGTAGCGTGAGGGGAGGATTTCGCCTGTCTTTTTCAACCACACGTCTTTGTATTGATCAGTGTCACACTTATGGTGGGCACTCTGTCGCTCTTTTTGCATGAGAGAATAAAGGATATAGTGTCTGCTTTATAGATAGAATGTTCTTGAGAAAGTCATTCAGTTCTCAGCTTGCTCTTATTGATGGCCAGTAGTAGTAACATCCAGCTTTTGCTTGGAAGAGAGTGTCTCTAAACTAATGATGTTAATTTCTCAGATTGCTGAAAATCTGGACTTCCATCATTTCTGTGCTTGAGCTTTAGGAAACACACCCACATGCATACTGCTTATCTATGCAAGTTGGGAGTTAAAAATTATTTGCAAGGGATGTTGAATCTTTTAGACGTATTTGTTGATTAACTCATCCA
Source organism: Aepyceros melampus (assembly GCA_006408695.1). Lineage (NCBI taxonomy): Eukaryota > Metazoa > Chordata > Mammalia > Artiodactyla > Bovidae > Aepyceros > Aepyceros melampus. The sequence continues at coordinate 203,236 of SJXQ01003053.1, read as the reverse complement.
TCAAATGTTTATATGGTGCATGTGTGCTGCTGACTGTTATAACAGTTTCCAAGCACTGAGGGTTCAGAAACAGTCCCTAGAAACACCAAAGAGAGAAAGCAGAAAAATAGCATACTCATGGAATTTGATAGTTCAGTTCAGTTCAGTCGCTCAGTAGTGTCCAACTCTTTGTGATCCCATGAATCACAGCACGCCAGGCCTCCCTGTCCATCACCAACACCTGGAGTTAACCAAACTTATGTCCATCCATTTGGTGATGCCATCCAGCCATGTCATCCTCAGTCATCCCCTTCTCCTCCTGCCCCCAATCCCTCCCAGCATCAGAGTCTTTTCCAGTGAGTCAACTCTTCACATGAGGTGGCCAAAGTACTGGAGTTTCAGTTTTAGCATCATTCCTTCCAAAGAAATCCCAGGGCAGATCTCCTTCAGAATGGAATGGTTGCAGTCCAAGGGACTCTCAAGAGTCTCCTCCAACACCACAGTTCAAAAGCATCAATTCTTTGGCACTCAGCCCACTTCACAGTCCAACTCTCACATCCATACATGACTACTGGTGTTTTCAAGAAAAAGAGCAGATTATAGAGGGCAGAATATTTGAGTGGTGAGAAAAGTCCTCTTTGAGGAAGTAACATCTGACTCAACACTTGAGAGATCATAGCAACTGAGCTTTGTAAAGAATCGCAGGAAGAGAATAAATTCCAGGGGGAGGAATGGCACACGCAAAGGCCCTGGAGTGGGACGTACCCAGACACGGATATGCGGGAGCTGCAAGAAAGTGAGTGTGTTCAGAGCAGGGCAAGAAACACAGGGCATCAGGAGAACAGAGGAGATGAGATCAGAGAATCTGTGACCATCAGGGCGTGGAGCTTGAATCTACTTTGAAGAGGAGTCACATGTTTCATTTTGATTTTTAAAAGATAACTCTGATAGGTGGAGGAGTGGTAGACGAGAGAGGAAGCAGGAAGCCAGGCTGCAAAGTGACTGCAGCAGTCCATGTGAGAGATGATGGTGCCCAGGAGGAGAGGTCAGCTTTGGGATGCCTTGTGGAATGAGAGCAGGGAGGTTTGCTGATGGATTGGATTTAGGATGACAGAGAAACAGGTGGATCAAGGAGAATTCCGAGGATTCTGCCTTAAAACACTAGAAGACAGTGATGTGGTGATGACATTTTGTAGAGATGGGGAGCAGGGCTGTGAGGGGCAGGAGGGGATGTGATCTTGGGGACAGGAGTGAGCGAGTGATCAGAGTCCATCGTGCATGAGCTTCAGATGCTGGTGGATACCGACCTGCAGATGTCAGCTTGGCTGTTGGTTTTACCAATACAGATTTTATGGGAAAGATCAGGACCAGTGTAGCGATTTGGGAATTTGTCAAGGCAGGAGAAGGGGGCAACAGAGGATAAGATGGTTGGACAGCATCACAGACTCATATTCATGTTCATGATGACATCATATTCATCATGGACATGACTATGAGCAAACTCTGGGAGATGGTGAAGGACAGGGAAGCCTGGCATGCTGCAGTCTATGGGGTCACAAAGTCAGACACAACTTAGTGATTGAATAGCAACCACAACAACAAAGAGGTCACAAAGCATGGAGCTGGATAAGGTCACTGGGAAGCTTCTGAGAAGGAAAGCCAAAAGAGACAGAGCTGTGAGACTTGATGGAAGGAGGAGGGCCTGGACCCCAGAAAGGCTTTTTACAAGGTAGCACCCAGGAAGGAGGCAAACCTGGGGGTCAGGGTGTCCAGGACACCAAGAGGATAATGCCTTTAGGAGTGGGGGGTGGGGCTCCATTGTACCAAATGGTTCAGCTTGAAGTTGAAGATATGCTGAGTGACAGTACCTCCTCCCAGGCTAGGCTTAATTGTGCCGATCAGAGTATTTTTCTCTTTTCCGAGATGAGAGAAGAACCATGATCCATTTCTTTCCTCCTTCTTGAATGCTGTATGAGGAGACATTTCCCTCAACGCTAGCCAATTAGCACAGAGTCCAGTAAGTGTCGGAGGAAGATGTGGATTGGTGAAATTTACAAAAGCCAAGCTAACGTTTCCAGATTTTCCAGCTGCCTGCCATCTTCTGAGAAGCTGCAGAGGACATTGCATTCTTCGCTCTTGCATTCATAACTGAGTTTAAAGCAACTTTATTTTCTCTTCCAGAGCCCTAGATAGAGCAGTAGGGAAAGCTATCCTTTTCTGGGCAAGAGAGGGTTTGATGTCCCTAACTTGGCTTCCTTTTTTCAGGCTTCCACCTTTCTCTGTTTATTTTGAACCTCTGAATTGAATGTCCAGGGTCAGTGTCTGTCGCTTGACCTGAGGGCAGCGGCTGCTTTGCTGTGTTTTGCTTTCCGCTTTCCACAGAAAAGGAAAAGATGACAACAGATTTACCTCTTCCTCTTTAGTTTCAGATCTTATGATGACAAACGGGAAGGCAGCATTTCAGATCCTTCCAATGTCATGGATCACTGGAGCCCCAGGAATGTCAAGGCTTTACTATTTGGACATCATTCTAGGCAACTCAAATAAGACCTTTAAATTTCCATTCGTGTGCCCTTGGCACTGATGGGGAAACTGCCCAAAGACACTGGAGCCTGGAGGCAGCCCGCCCAGGGTCAGTGGCAGAGCCCTCTGTAGAGGAAAAGAAAAGTGTCTACAGGTGTCTGGTCTGCCCCTCCATTCTTGCTCCAGGACTGACTCTTTGCCTCACCTCTGCTGCAGCTCTGTGACCTCGAACATGTGCCTCCATCCCTCTGAACTCCACTCACTGTATTCATAACACCAGGCTTGTATGTGTAGTACAGTAGGGTCAGCATCAAAGTGAGGTTTCGTAAATTGATAATTACTGTAAGAATGTGTTGCTGTTGTTCAGCTGCCAAGTTGTATCCAACTCTTTGCGACCCCATGGACTGCAGCATGCCAGGCCTCCCTGTCCCTCCCCATCTCCTGGAGTTTGCCCAATTTCATGTCCATTGAATCAGTGATGCCATCCAACCATCTCATCCTCATGATGCTGTTTATCATATTCTGAATTCTAGAGACCTCAAAGAATTGTATAAAGTAATCCTTGCTTGTGTTGTACTTTGGTTGTTCTGTTTCTTATGGTTCTGACCCTCGAGGGAAGCCCTCCATTCATCACCCTTCAGTAAACACTTGCCCTGCCCCTCACCCCTAACAAGATACCTGGGAGGCACCTGAAACCTTTCTTCATCCCACATCAAAGTGGTGATGAAGTCTGGATAATTCTATCTCCTTATAAGTTTTTAGTTCCTTCCTCTGCTTTGTTTGTCCTCATTAGTTTTAATAGGATGACACCAGGGTCAGTGGCACCATCAGAGCCCACTGCCCTGTTATTCTAACTGCTTTCATCACCCTAGCTTCTTATCCCTGGATCCATTCTTCCTGCAGCAACCTTAGAATTGCTTAGGCATCAAACCAAACCCAAACAGAATCTGGGAATGATCCACTCATGGTCCAGTTAAAGACCCGTAAGAATCTCCTCGATACCAGCAGGATAAGATCCCAACAGCCTGGCACATGCTTCCAGGCTTTCCATGGGAAGTGTCCTCCTGTTTCAGCTCTCGGCCCAGATCCGGAGACTCAGGGCTTCGTGCTGTTGTGACCAACCCACGGGTTTCCACCCGTGCCCTCCGGCACTGTCCACACGCTGCCCTGCCTGCCTGGTCCTCAGATGTCTCCTCTTTTATGTTTCTGCACTGACGCCACACAATCTACTTTTTATCTTTTCTCTTTTAATGAAGTACAGTTGATTTACAAAGTTGTGTTAGTTTCAGGGGTACAGCAAAGGGATTCAGTCATACATGTGTGTACATACATGTACACACACACTCTCTCTCTTTCTCAGATACTTTTCCATTATAGGTTATTGCAAGATATTGAGTATAGTTCTCTGTGCTATACAGGAGGACCTTGGTTATTTTATATACAACATGTGTGTACTTGCTAATCCCACATTCCCGATACACAGTCTTCTTTGACTTCCCTTCTCTGGCCCCTCATTGCAGCAGAATTGACACTCCTTCCATGGTTCTGTCTGGCTCACCTTTCTTTCTCAGCCTCTGAAACACAGCACATTAGGTGGGCATTCACGTGAGTGTCTCCTTCACTGTAGACACCACATCCTATTTGCCTTATTCATTGCTTCATTCCAACATCTAGTGTAGAAGCTGGCAATCACTCACTGTGATGGAGGAAGGGAGGGAGGGAGGGAAGCGGGGAGGGGGACATCAGTTTCTTAAAAACATTCATATTGCAAGTCACATGTCCTCCTCATATATAAATAAACCACCAATCAACCAACATTTTCTTCAAAACATTTATTTAAGCATGTTCTACCAAAATTAAACCATACTTAAAGCAGTGCCTGGTAAAGGTGGCCCTGTTTTGTAATGTCTGTGCTCTTTCCCAAGCTTGAGCCTCTGCTCCTGAAGCTGCAGCTTCTGAGAGTGGAGCTTGATGAGCAGGGCGCCAGGATGCCATCTGGAGCTCCCTAAACCCAGGTCAGCCCTGCTCCCAGGTTTGCCTCGCTTTCACTGCAGCATCATTCTCTCAAGAGCATGTGGGGCCTGACATCCCTCATCTGTGTATTAGTTGCAGGTGCTGGAGGCGAAGTCAGGCCCTTGCTTCTCACATGTGAAATGATTTGAAATAAAAGCCCTGGAAGCCTCGCCAGGAAGCCTCAACCAGACCACAGAAAACTGGGTGTCTGGAGATATCTCCTGCTGGTTGGACCCCTATCTTCCCAGCCCCGGTCAGTGATAGCAGATCCGTGGGCTGGAATCTGCCCCAGAGGGAGTGCTTACAGCGCAGAGGGTGCATGGACATCAGGGCTTTTCTCTCTGCTTCAGAGACACTGTGACAGATAGTACAGCACCTTCCCGACCCCATCCTCCCCTCCTGGCCCCCTTCCCGTTCCCACCCCTCTCCCCAGCCCACGCTTGAAGAGCCCAAGCCAAACACTTGTGAGAAACACAGAGAACCTGTGTGTCCACAGGAGGATTTATTTTTTCCTTCACCTTCATACAGGAAGTCCCTGGGCAGTGATTTTTAGATAGAAGTGCTGAAAGACCACGTCCTCTTGGCTGCTCACTTCAGTTTATGTGGCCATTGTTTGCCAAGAAGGTGTTGAAATCTTCCTAGAACACAGTTTATTAAAACAGACCCTGAGAAACCCCCCTTAGTGGACACGGTTATACGAAAATACACACACACACACACACAGAGCTTGACCACTTTCCTCTTCTCTCCTTCCCTTCTCTTAACTCCTGAGACCACTCAAACAGGGACAGTTTGAAAATTAATATCATAAGGAGTTCAAGGGCCTTAGCCCAGGATTTGAGAAATTTTATAGTTGCTTTACGCTGGCCCTCCCTCTCTCCCTGATGTGGTGTTTTTAGAAGGAGGTTTATTAAGATGCTAATAAGATAAACTTCAGGATCTTGCGTTTTCACAAGACCCATCCCAAATTACAGTGTGTCATATACTCACATGTCTTTGAGAAAAATCACAAAGGTAAGGTGGTTTTTTTTTTTTTTTTGCATTATTTTTCTTGAAAAGTGTCCCCCATGTCATATGCATTTCAGGCCCCACAAAAACTGGGTCCATCCCTGAGGATTATTTGAAGTTGGTTTTGCCTAATTTATTTGAAGTCATAATCTCACATCCAAACCTGTCTTTTTTTTTTTTCATTTATCTTCTTTTAAAAAATTAATTTATTTTAATTGGAGGCTAATTACTTTACAATATTGTATTGGTTTTGCCATATATCAACATGAATCCGCCATGGGTATACATGTATTCCCCATCCTGAACGCCCACATCCCCCATCCCTCTGGGTCATCCCAGTGCCCCAGCCCCGAGCGTCCTGTATCATGCATCGAACCTAGGCTGGTGATTCGTTTCACATATGATATTATACATGTTTCAATGCCATTCTCCCAAATCATCCCACAGAGTCCAAAAGACTGTTCTGTACATCTGTGTCTCTTTTGCTGTCTCGTGTACAGGTTTATCATTACCATCTTTCTAAATTCCTTATATATGTGTAAGTATACTGTATTGGTGTTTTTCTTTCTGGGTTACTTCACTCTGTATAATAGGCTCCAATTTCATCCACCTCATTAGAACTGATTCAAATGTATTCTTTTTAATGGCTGCATAATACTCCATCTTGTATATGTACCACAGCTTTCTTATCCATTTATCTGCTGATGGACATCTAGGTTGCTTCCATGTCCTGGCCATTATAAACAGTGCTGTGATGAACCTTGGGGTACACGTGTCTCTCTCAATTCTGGTTTCCTCGGTGTGTATGCCCAGCAGTGGGATTGCTGGGTCATAAGGCAGTTCTATTTCAAGTTTTCAAAGGAATCTCCACACTGTTCTCCATAGGGGCTGTACTACTTTGCATTCCCACCAACAGTGTAAGAGGGTTCCCTTTTCTCCACACCCTCTCCAGCATTTTATTGCTTGTAGACTTTTGGATCACAGCCATTCTGACTGGTGTGACATGGTACCTCATTGTGGTTTTGATTTGCATTTCTCTGATAATGAGTGATGTTGAGCATCTTTTCATGTGTTTGTTAGCCATCCGTATGTCTTCTTTGGAGAAATGTCTATTTAGTTCCTTGGCCCATTTTTTGATTGAGTCATTTAAGTTTCTGGAATTGAGCTGCAGGAGTTGCTTGTATATTTTTGAGATTANTTTCTCTGATAATGAGTGATGTTGAGCATCTTTTCATGTGTTTGTTAGCCATCCGTATGTCTTCTTTGGAGAAATGTCTATTTAGTTCCTTGGCCCATTTTTTGATTGAGTCATTTAAGTTTCTGGAATTGAGCTGCAGGAGTTGCTTGTATATTTTTGAGATTAATTCTTTGTCAGTTGCTTCATTTGCTATTATTTTCTCCCATTCAGAAGGCTGTTTGTTCACCTTGCTTATAGTTTCCCTTGTTGTGCAGAAGCTTTTAATTTTAATTAGGTCCCATTTGTTTATTTTTGCTTTTATTTCCAATATTCTGGGAGGTGGGTCATAGAGGATCCTGCTGTGATTTATGTCGGAAAGTGTTTTGCCTATGTTCTCCTCTAGGAGTTATATAGTTTCTGGTCTTACATTTAGATCTTTAATCTATTTTGAGTTTATTTTTGTGTATGGTGTTAGAAAGTGTTCTAGTTTCATTCTTTTACAAATGGTTGACCAGTTTTCATAGGACCACTTGTTAAAGAGATTCTCTTTTCTCCATTTTATATTCTTGCCTCCTTTGTCAAAGATAAGGTGTCCATAGGTGTGTGGATTTATCTCTGGGCTTTCTATTTTGTTCCATTGATCTACATTTCTGTCTTTGTGCCGGTACCATACTGTCTTGATGACTGTGGTTTTGTAATAGAGCCTGAAGTCAGGCAAGTTGATTCCTCCAGTTCCATTCTTCTTTCTCAAGATTGTTTTGGCTATTCAAGGTTTTTTGCATTTCCATACAAATTGTGAAATTATTTGTTCTAGCTCTGAAAAATACCATTGGTAGCATGATAGGGATTGCATTGAATCTATAGATTGCTTTGGGTAGTATACTGATTTTCACTATATTGATTCTTCCAATCCATGAACATGGTATATTTCTGCATCTATTAGTGTCCTCTTTGATTTCTTTCACCAGTGTTTTATAGTTTTCTATATACAGGTCTTTTGTTTCTTTCAGTTCAGTTCAGTCACTCAGTCATGTCCGACTCTTTGCGAACCCATGAATCGAAGCACGCCAGGCCTCTCTGTCTATCACCAACTCCCAGACTTCACCCAGACTCACGTCCATTGAGTCAGTGATGCCATCCAGCCATCTCATCCTCTGTCGGCCCGTTCTCCTCCTGCCCCGAATCCCTCCCAGCATCAGAGTCTTTTCCAATGAGTCAACTCTTCGCATGAGGTGGCCAAAGTACTGGAGCTTCAGCTTCAGCATCATTCCTTCCAAAGAACACTCAGGGCTGATCTCCTTCAGAATGGACTGGTTGGATCTCCTTGCAGTCCAAGGGATTCTCAAGAATCTTCTCCAACACCACAGTTCAAAAGCATCAATTCTTCGGTGCTCAGCCTTCTTCACAGTCCAACTTTCACATCCACACATGACTACTGGAAAAACCATAGCCTTGACTAGACGGACCTTAGTCAGCAAAATAATGTCTCTGCTTTTGAATATGCTATCTAGGTTGGTCATAACTTTCCTTCCAAGGAGTAAGCGTCTTTTAGGTAGATATATTCCTAAGTATTTTATTCTTTTCATTGCAATGGTGAATGGAATTGTTTCCTTAATTTCTCTTTCTATTTTCTCTTTATTATTGTATAGGAATGCAAGAAATTTCTGTGTGTTGATTTTATATCCTGCAACTTTACTGTATTCATTGATTAGCTCTAGTAATTTTCTGATGGAGTCTAGGGTTTTCTATGTAGAGGATCATGTCATCTGCAAACAGTGAGAGTTTTCCTTCTTCTTTTCCAATTTGGATTCCTTTTATTTCTTTTTCTCCTCTGATTGCTGTGGCCAAAACTTCCAAAACTATGTTGAATAGTAGTGGTGAGAGTGGGCACCCTTGTCTTGTTCCTGACTTTGGGGGAAATGCTTTCAATTTTTCACCACTGAGGATAATGTTTGCTGTGCAACCCTGTCCTTCTCATTAACTAAATTCCCATCCTCTGTCTTCTAAAAATTCACAAGGAAACCTCTGTGTTATAAAGTTGCTGTTTTTTAAAGGTCTGTGTTATTACCCAGAAAAAGAAAATGGATATTTAACTTCTAAAGGAAAAACAGCCTTTTTGGCCAAAAAGCTTAGAGCTCAGCCACCTTCTGGTTTCACTGGATCAAAAACCTCTCTTCCCAACCTCCCCAGCACATGGCCTCCAAGTCAGTCTCTTTAGCCTGAGAACCTTCTCTTTGTCCTGAAGTTCGTTTCATCTCAGGGGCCCTTTGCAGGTTAGGAGCCCCTCCTATGAATTAGCACTGAACTTATGTTTCACCCTACAGACCCCTTACCATCCATTTGTTGTTGTTTAGTCACTAAGTTGTGTCTGATTCTTTCCAGTCCCATGAACTGCGGCATGCCAAGCTTCCCTGTCCTTCACTATATCCAGAGGTTTGCTCAAACTAATGTCCATCGAATCAGTGATACCATCCAACCATCTCATCCTCTGTCTCCCCCTTCTCCTCTTGCCCTCAACCTTTCCCAACATCAGGGTCTTTTCCAATGAGTCAGCTCTTCGCAACAGGTGGCCAAAGTATTGGCACTTTATCACACCGAACCAGCACAGATGGTCCTATGAAACCAGCCCTTCATACATAGTTACTGAATGGATGCATAAATAAAGTAACACCTCTCTCTCTCTCTCTCTCTTTTTGGCTGGGCCATGTAGCAAGTGGGATCTTAGTTCCCCAAACAAGGATTGAATCAGTACCCCTTGCAGTGGAAGCAAGAAGCTTGAGAACACTGAACAAACCTGTACATTCCCTGGACCACATTTTCCACATACACATGTCAAAACCAGGGATCTGAGGTAGGGTCCACACTGAGATTATCTTTAGTACCTCCTGTATGTGGAGCCAGTCTTACAAGAAGGAATGAGGTTCCTCCTAAGAAAAGACTACATCCCGGGATAAGACAGGGTGCTGCAGATACCTTGGTCTGAGTAGGGGACTGGTGTGAGCATGGCTGGGAGTCTTGAGCATTCCTGGGACCTGTCTCTCCAGTGATTCTCTAGCCCAGGCCCCACAGAATGAGATGAACAAGTAAAGAAAGTTTGTTTTCCTTTATATATATATATGATTTTCTTCGATGGGCTTTAGGCTCTTAACGTGTCAGCAGCACTGATATTGGGAATTTGAGCAGAGGCAGAGTCTGGCACAGGGGACCTTGGAGGAAGGGTGCCTTGGCAGCATCACAGCAGTGAGGACCTTCGTGGTGGGCAGTGGAGTTAGCAGCCACTCTTGATATTGTGAAGAGCCCAAAATGCATCACAGTGGGATGGAAAAAAACAGAAGGAAAAAGGCAGACACCTAGTGTCATAAGAAGACAGTTCATAGAATGTGTATCTTAAACAGCTTTTGTTGTTGTTTAGTGAATAAGTCATGTCCTTGTGACCCCATGGACTGCAGCACACCAGGCTCCTCTGTCCTTCACTATCTCCCAGAGTTTGCTCAAACTCATGTCCATTGAGTCGGTGATGCCATCCAATCATCTCATCCTCTTTCTCCCCCTTATCCTGCCCTCAATCTTTCCCAGGATCAGGGTCTTTTCCAATGAGTTGGCTCTTCACATCAGGTGGCCAAAATATTGGAGCTTCAGTTTTAGTGTCAGTCCTTCCAATGAATATTCAGGGTTGATTTCCTTTAGAATTGACTGGTTTGATTGCCTTACAGTTCAAGGGGCTGTCAAGAGTCTTCTCCAGCACCACAGTTCAAAAAAGCATCAGTTCTTTGACTCTCAGCCTTCTTCATGGTCCAACTCTCACATCTATACATGAGTACTGGAAAAACGATAGCTTTGACTATATGGACCTTTGTTGACAAAGTGATGTCTCTACTTTTTAATACACTCTAGACATTTGCAGGGAGAAGGCAATGGCACCCCATCCGGTACTCTTGCCTGGAAAATCCCATGGATGGAGGAGCCTGGTGGGCTGCAGTCCATGAGGTCGCTAACAGTTGGACACGACTGAGCGACTTCACTTTCACTTTTCATTTTCATACATTGGAGAAGGAAATGGCAACCCACTCCAGTATTCTTGCCTGGAGAATCCCAGGGACGGGGGAGCCTGGTGGGCTGCCATCTATGGGGTCGCACAGAGTCAGATGCTACTGAAACGATGCAGCAGCAGCAGCAGCAGACATTTGCAGAACTCTGGGGCAGGAATGTAAGGAGATTCTGTGTCTCCCTTAAGCAGAGACATGTGTTTTTACTGTTGTTGTGTGAACCTCTTTTTACTGCAAGATCTGGACTGGAATATGATTGGGCATTTATTGGGAATTCAATATTATAAAAGATTATCATAACCTAATGAAGATCATGGCATCTGGTCCCATCACTTCATGGGAAATAGATGGGAAATAGTGGAAACAGTGTCAGACTTTATCTTTTTGGGCTCCAAAATCACTGCAGATGGTGACTGCAGCCGTGAAATTAAAAGACGCTTACTCCTTGGAAGAGAAGTTATGAGCAACCTAGATAGCATATTCAAAAGCAGAGACATTACTTTGCCAACGAAGGTCCGTCTAGTCAAGGCTATGGTTTTTCCATTGGTCATGTATGGATGTGAGAGTTGGACTGTGAAGAAGGCTGAGTGCCAAAGAATTGATGCTTTTGAACTGTGGTGTTGGAGAGGACTCTTGAGAGTCCCTTGGACTGCAAGGAGATCCAACCAGTCCATTCTGAAGGAGATCAGCCCTGGGATTTCTTTGGAAGGAATGATGCTGAAGCTGAAGCTCCAGTAGTTTGGCCACCTCATGCGAAGAGTTGACTCATTGGAAAAGACTCTGATGCTGGGAGGGATTGGGGGCAGGAGGAGAAGAGGTCGACAGAGGATGAGATGGCTGGATGGCATCACTGACTCAATGGATGTGAGTCTGAGTGAACTCCGGGAGTTCGTGATAGACAGGAGGCCTGGTGTGCTGCGACTCATGGGGTCGCAAAGAGTCGGACATGACTGAGCGACTGAACTGAACTGAAAGAACATGATATACATTCAATCCTCAGATATTATAATCATAAAATGAATAGAATTAAGAATATGTCATGCCATGGCTATAAAATTGGAAAGTTCAGGCCTGTATTTTCTTTTTCCTATACATAGAAAGGTTTCCTGTGATACTTAATGTGTGTGCGTGTGTGTGCTAAGTCGCTTCAGTCGTGTCCAGCTCTTTGCAACCCCATGGACTGTAGCCCGCCAGACTCCTCCGTCCACGGGATTCTCCAAGCAAAAATACTGGAGTGGGTTGCCATGCCCTCCTCCAGGGGATCTTCCCCACCCAGCAATGAAACTGGTGTCTCTTGTGTCTCCTGCACTGTCAGGCAGGTTCTTAACCACTGGCACCACCTGGGAAGTCCATACTTAATACTTGGATTAAATTAGTCAAGTTAGTTGACTTATCTGATCCTCAGTTTCTTCACCTGGAAGATGGGATAATAATATTTACTTTGCAGTGGTCTTGGGAGGGAGTCAACATCCAAGCCACCTAGGTGAATGGCCCTCAAGAGTGCTTAATAAACATTATTCTCTCTCCAGCTTCATGTCCATTCATTCATAAAGCTTCTTCCCCAATTCAAAACAGAAGTCTAAGGGAGAGAGGACAAGGGCAGAAGGTGGTTCATGCTATTCTAGAAGTTTCTTTGTGATATTCACTTCATTTTTAAGGGACTGAAGAGTCTATGAAGTATAGAAGAAAAGGGAAGGTGTGAAATTCTGGTCACTGAAAGCAATTCTGTGTCCGTTGTAACTTCCACTCCATTCTCTGTCCCCCTTCCATCGATACTTCGTGCTCACCCTCCAGCTGCTAGTGGTTTTATCCATGCTCATCTTTGCCAACATATCAAGACTATGGTCCTATGGGAGTCATCTCAGAACCTGTGAAGAGCTCACTGGTGTTTTTCCTTTCTTTCTCTGGGTTTTGAAAATATAGTTTCATGTATATGTATAGGCTTTTGACCATCAATAGATTTTATTAACTTACTAAAATCAGTTACTAACTGTGACACACAGATAAAAGCAATGCTCTCAGTGGAAATGGAACTCTAGGGGTCATTGTGTTCTGTTCCCAGTGAACCCCTGCCAAGTATATTCCTGCATGCCAATATTTCTGTAATTATGCATATCTTCCTTTATCAGGATTGTATAATTATGCATATCTTCCTTTATCACACTTGATTGTGTCCTGGTGAGTGGTCTGGAGCATATATGAGCTTGTGTGTATACACGCACAATGAGGTGTAACATGTTGTAGTGAATAGAATATCATTTGGGGGCTGTGGGAGACCTGTGTTTAAATTCCACTTCTACTCCTTGGTAACTCTGTGACCTTGACCAGTCTACTTAACTACTCTAAGCTTCAGTCATTTTAATTTAAAAATGAGATTTGGAGGATTTATGCACAGAGCACCACAAAGATGGTAGCTGCTGCTGCTGCTAAGTCGCTTCAGTCGTGTCCGACCCTGTGCGACTCCATAGACGGCAGCCCACCAGGCCTCCTCTCTAAATATAATGAATAATGAAACAATGCATAAACATTACATACAACATTGTTAACAAACAGGTTTTATGAGAAAGAAACTTTTCAGAAATCCTCGTTAAGATCTTGTGACAGTAAAGACCACAGAGACAGCCCAAAAGTTTTCACAGATTTTTCACTAATCAAGGGAAAAGCAAGGCAGCTTATTAAAAAAGTTATTGCTCTATCAGTCCTTTCCAATTCAGTCATTGGGAGTTAACAGTAAAAATACTATTGATTCATCACATTTACTAAAACGTCACCCAGCAGAGATCCTCCAGGGCCTGTGACCTTTCCAGGAGGAACTCTGTCTTAGCATTGCTGCCTCTTCCAAAACACCATCTGGCAGAAAACAGTATCCTGCCTGGAATTCACAGCATTTCTTCATTTGTGAAAACAAACAAAAAAAAATTCATTTCCTCCCAAATCTTCTCAGGTCCTTTCTCTGATTTATTATCTTATAGGAATCAGTTTTCCCATGGCCTTCTTGACACTTCCATCAGGGAGCAGGCTGATCCGCCACCCGCCCCCTCAGGTAGAAGTGGAGCCTTTAAGGGGCATTGTAATGTCACCTGGGTGTTTCATGATTGGGTCTGAAAGGATTCAGTCAGGCTCTCCATGGGAATAATTTCTGGAAGATGCTTCTATAGGTGAGTAAGCAGTTCTTATTTGTAAAAAATCTACCTAGATTTTCCAGTTCTTTTTACAGCAAATATTTATTATTCATGAATTAAAATACAATGAAAGTTGGAACAAAGTGTGCGGATACCAAGGTTGCAGCCAGGTAGACTTTTTTTCAAATTTTGTTACTGTTTTCATCTTGAAATGGGCTTTGAACTGGCTGTATGTTACCTTACTTAATTTCCCCGAACACATCCACTCATGTTGCCCATGAGAGTTTCACAAGCTGACCTAAGTCCCAGAGATAGGGAGATTTGACTGCTACTGAATTAAAAGCCTTATTTATTTACTTATTTATGGTCATTCCACGTAGCACATGGGATGTGAACCCAGACCACCTGCACTGTACATCCAGAATCTTAACCACTGGACCTCTACAGAAGTCCCAAGAGCTTTACTGTTTTGTTGTTGTTGTTGTTATTTTTTATTCTATTTTTGGCTGTGCTGGTCTTCCCTGCTACTCGAGCTTCCTCTAGCCGTGGTGAGTGGGGACCATTCTTTGTTGCGGTGCATGAGCTTCTCATTGTGGGGGTCTTTCTTGTTGCAGAGCACCAGCTCGAAGCACAAGGGCTTCAGTTATTGCCTCTGGAGGGCTCAGTGGTCATGGCCCATGGGCTTAATTGCTCCATGGCACATGGAATCCTCCCAGACCGGGGATCGAACCTGTGTTCCCAGCATTGGCAGGCAGATTCTTATCCACTGTACCACCAGGGAAGTCTGAGCCTTATCTTTTAATACCTACACATAGGTAGCAGTGCAGGAATTTGAACTCAGGTCTTCTGATCAAAGTGTGTGTTTATCACTACTATTATTCCTTCACACATCTTCTGGAGGTGAAAAATCCAGACTCTGATCAATGTGGTTTCTTTCTGTAGCCACAGCTAAGGTGAATGAAAAAAGTGAATTTTCTCCCTAGCAATCAAATATCCAATTCTTTCTCCCCAAACTGATGGATTTTATAAGGCCCTTGGCTCTGCTCATGACTCTGTACAGAAAGGGTCCATTCTAAACCCAAACATCCGTAAAGTGCATCTTCATTTGGAAATGTGTAAGGAAGCGTCCAAAGATATTAAATGAAAAGACAATATGAGAGAGACAGAGCAGACGGGTAATTGAGAGAGGCATAAATAAGGCCAGCTAACACCAGAATGAAATAATGCATTCCCCACCAGCAGCTAACTAAAGAGGAAATGACTTAAAATAAATTTTAGTAGTGCCTAATATTCTTTTTTTTGTAAACAGGATTTGAAACTCATAATTTTCTTTGGGTTTCAATTTAATGTCCTTTAAGTAAGTACCTTCTAAGCCAGTTACATTTTGACTTCCTTTAAGTTTGGGGGAGAAGGTTTGGGGGCAAATTTTTAAAACTCAAAGGAAAAAAACTTTGATTTTGCATTAAAAGAATCTTCTATTTATTTTCATTCAGTTCAGAGTGAGAGCCAGGATTATTTCTCTCTCGTGGTGTTCCAGCACATGTGTCAAGTTTAACTGAATGACTAGGGAATGAGTCTAATGGCAGCAAATATGAATTAGTCCAACTGGCAAGAAAGAGATTATAAAACTAGTCATGTGATTTTAAAGTTGTCCCAAGTTTGGATTCTGGAAAGTTAGATTTAAAAAAAACTGAAACTCAACGCCTAGGGGCAGATAGAGGAGGAATAAATCTTACCTGTTCTGCCATCATCAAGTTAAATTTCAAACCAACCACCCCCCACCTCAATTTCAAGCAGAATTAGCAGGAAAACTTGAGAATGGGATACTCAGGAGACTGGAGGAACTGACAAAGAAGGGAAGACAAACCATGGGTCAAACTGTGCAGAGATGGGTGGAGAGTTCACTCTGGCAAGTTGAGAAGTAGCCCTGTTCCCCTCTGAAACCCATCAGATCTGAACAGAGAGATGCTGGATTTTTATTATTGTTTATTCCTTGACATAGAGCCAAAATAAGCCCCAAGCTGAATATCCAGCTTTGCATCTAAAGCATTTTTGTGTCTCCACTGTGACAAAGGAAAACACATTTTTTTTTCCGGTTGCTATGTATATTGGCAAATATCCTATCCAAAGAATTGTGCTCCAAGAACTCTGGAAACACCTGCCAGCAGAAAACTTGGGAGCTTTGTTTAAACAAGTGGACCTGCCAACTTTCCAGTACTGTTGACTATGCAGGACTAAAAAACGCGGACTATTTTAAAACCTACTTGATGGATAACAGGAACTGGGTCGTGGTGATGTGGCACGGAATGTGCCTAGAATGGTGTTTACCTTTTTTAATTTAAATATTGCATAGTCTGAGCCTTCTGCAAGGACACGGCAGTGTTCATCACCCTTCAGTACTGACCCCACCATGTGGCTATGAATGGGGAAGTGCTTGGACTGAATTCAAGATATTTGGCAAAACAGAGTTTCCAGGAAACACTGTGGTAATCCAAAGCACTGGCCTCTGACATGTACAGGCATTGAAACAATGTCCTTTAGGTTATCATGAGTTTCTTCTAGTATCTTCTGTAACACCCAGTGTGGACTCTCTTAAGTCTTAGTGAGCAGTTAAATTCCGAGTCCTAACTGAACTCTTATATGACAAATGGTCCCATTTGTCATATAATGGTCCCAACTACTATATGTGCTTGTCTAGTAGGAAAGATGGTTTCTTGGTGTAGTGAATAAAGGCATCTGGCTGTGTACAGTTCAGTGGTTGACTAAAAAATGCCATGCTCAAAACAGTAGCATTTAGTGGCATCTGTTTTCATTCCAACAGGCAGTACTTGATTGTTTGAGAGTAACTGAGGTCACCAGAGGAGGTGGAAGGATGCCAGGTGTCCTTGCGAGTGTAAGGGTGTCCCACTGAATTTCAGCTGTTTCCTTGATGAAGGATGATATGGTGATGTTTTCTGGAGGGACCAATGCTGTTACTCCAAAGATCCATCAGCCGGAGGATGTTGGTCTTTTTTGTGTGATTGGAAGGCATGGTGTTGAAAGCCTCCTTCTCAATGTGTCCATCTTCTGACCTGCCATGAAATTCCTGCCATGTTGAGTTATTCCTTCAGATTATCTCCTTAGGAAAGTCACTGTGCACCTTAGATCCTCAGTTTCCTCATGTATAAAAACAGGGATTTAGACTATGCATCATTTAGCTATCACCACAATAAGGGGTACTGGGCTTCCCTAGTGGCTCAGATGGTAAAGCGTCTGTCTGCAATGCAGGAGACCCAGGCTTGATCCCTGGGTTGGGAAGATCCCCTGGAGAAGGAAATGGCAGCCCACTCCAGTATTCTTGCCTGGAGAATTCCATGGACCGCGGAGCCTGGTGGGCTACCATCCATGGGGTCGCAAAGAGTCGGACACGACTGAGCACTTCACTTCTTCACTCCACAATAAGGGAAGTCAGTTGAGCTGCAGGCCAGGGATTTGCAAAGAGTCAGACATGACTTAGCAACTGAACGTTAGGACTCAACACCAAGGGTCAACAGGTCAATTCTGCCGCTGGCTAAATCACATAATCAATGCCAGAGTCACGGAGTGTGGAAATGCTCTTCATTCATGAAGAAGCCAGGGCAAGGGTGTGGGACAGGGAAGGGACTGAGGTCAGTAATTCAACCCATGGTAGACTGGCTCAGTGGGTTCTAAACTTTTGGGTCTTATAGCTGTAAGAGATTGTTCTTCAGTGCAGTCTGTTACAGGTTCCCCAAATTTAAAACATATAAAGCTACAATCATTCTCTAGTCCCTCTAGGAAATTCCTCAGGCTTTGGACTTATTTTTAAAAATATTTACTTATTTGGCTGTGCCAGGTCTTCATTGCAAGATGTAGGATCTAGTTCCCTGATCAAGTATTGAACTCAGGCCCCCTGCATTGGGAGCTCAGAGTCTTAACCACTGGACCACCAAGGAATCCCAGGGCACTGGATTTAAAACCTAGTACACATAAGTATCATGCCATGAGCTTGTATGAAATAAGATCCTGTGGCCTTCTGTAAGACACTAGGAGAATTGAGATGGGGGTCTAAAAAAATCCCATTTTTTAATAAAAAATCTGTAGATAATTTGGATGCCAGGGCTTTGTGGAGCCTGGCTCTTCTATGATCTCAGGGTTCTAGGCATTACCTCTGTCTTGACAGCACGTGTGAGTACCAAGTACCAGCATCAGTTAGCTGAGTGACGTGATATACATCAGCTGAAATATATTACTCTGCTGATCCCAGCTGATGCATTTGGCAGGGACAGCAAGTCCAGGAGCCAGTGCGGTAGAGGATGTGGGAGCAGGAAGGGAGCCAAGGCATCTTGTGAAGGTATGAATGTCTCAGATTTTGTTTACAGCAGTCCTAAACAGTGATGCTCTTAAGCGGTGATTCCAGAAGGTCAGAGTTAATATGCAGTTATCCCTGGTGGTGGGAAACTCAAGCAAAACCTCAGTGTAGAACCAGAGAGCAGGACAACAAAACCAGCAGGATGCGGTCCTTCTCTTTCTCTTTTTCGTCAATTTCTTTCTCTCTGCATATATTTCTGTTTCCCTATCTACTTGTCTAACTTTCCTGATTGGCATCCGCGGAGCCTGGTGGGCTACCATCCATGGGGTCGCAAAGAGTCGGACACGACTGAGCACTTCACTTCTTCACTCCACAATAAGGGAAGTCAGTTGAGCTGCAGGCCAGGGATTTGCAAAGAGTCAGACATGACTTAGCAACTGAACGTTAGGACTCAACACCAAGGGTCAACAGGTCAATTCTGCCGCTGGCTAAATCACATAATCAATGCCAGAGTCACGGAGTGTGGAAATGCTCTTCATTCATGAAGAAGCCAGGGCAAGGGTGTGGGACAGGGAAGGGACTGAGGTCAGTAATTCAACCCATGGTAGACTGGCTCAGTGGGTTCTAAACTTTTGGGTCTTATAGCTGTAAGAGATTGTTCTTCAGTGCAGTCTGTTACAGGTTCCCCAAATTTAAAACATATAAAGCTACAATCATTCTCTAGTCCCTCTAGGAAATTCCTCAGGCTTTGGACTTATTTTTAAAAATATTTACTTATTTGGCTGTGCCAGGTCTTCATTGCAAGATGTAGGATCTAGTTCCCTGATCAAGTATTGAACTCAGGCCCCCTGCATTGGGAGCTCAGAGTCTTAACCACTGGACCACCAAGGAATCCCAGGGCACTGGATTTAAAACCTAGTACACATAAGTATCATGCCATGAGCTTGTATGAAATAAGATCCTGTGGCCTTCTGTAAGACACTAGGAGAATTGAGATGGGGGTCTAAAAAAATCCCATTTTTTAATAAAAAATCTGTAGATAATTTGGATGCCAGGGCTTTGTGGAGCCTGGCTCTTCTATGATCTCAGGGTTCTAGGCATTACCTCTGTCTTGACAGCACGTGTGAGTACCAAGTACCAGCATCAGTTAGCTGAGTGACGTGATATACATCAGCTGAAATATATTACTCTGCTGATCCCAGCTGATGCATTTGGCAGGGACAGCAAGTCCAGGAGCCAGTGCGGTAGAGGATGTGGGAGCAGGAAGGGAGCCAAGGCATCTTGTGAAGGTATGAATGTCTCAGATTTTGTTTACAGCGTCCTAAACAGTGATGCTCTTAAGCGGTGATTCCAGAAGGTCAGAGTTAATATGCAGTTATCCCTGGTGGTGGGAAACTCAAGCAAAACCTCAGTGTAGAACCAGAGAGCAGGACAACAAAACCAGCAGGATGCGGTCCTTCTCTTTCTCTTTTTCGTCAATTTCTTTCTCTCTGCATATATTTCTGTTTCCCTATCTACTTGTCTAACTTTCCTGATTGGCAGATGTGGGGCTTAGCTGTACATATTTGAAATCCGCAGGGCAGGCCACCATGTCTTGAGGGCAGACTGGAACTCGGACAGGATCTGACACTGCAGATCAGAATTCTGCAGGCAGAGTTCTCTACCCTTAAAGTCTTTCAACCGATTGGATCAGGCCCAGCTAGATTGTGGAGGATATTCTCCTTTAGATGTTAATCATATCAGCAAAATACCTTCTTGGCAACACCTGGATTAGTGTTTGACTGAATGCCGACTCTTCGCGATGCTGTGGACTGTAGCCTGCCAGGCTCCTCTGTCCATGGGATTCTCCAGGCAGGAACACTGGAGTGGGTTTCCATGCCCTTCTCAGGGGATTTTCCCAACCTCGGCATTGAACCTGAGTCTCTTATGCCTTCTGCACTGGCCGGCAGGTGGTTCTTTACTACTAGCGACACCTGGGAAGCCTGTTTGACTGGATAACTAGGTATACTAGGTTGAGCCAAACTGGAACTTAATACTGACCATCATAGTTAAGGATTCTTGATTTTTGTCACATCTTTATGTTACTTACAGTCTTACTTAATATTTTCTATTAAGATGACTCATTTCCTTCAAACTTTAGCCTCCTCCTAAGCAATAATAACTATGAAATTCCTGATTCAATCTGCTAGTTATGTAGATTATACAAATAATAAAATTAATTATAACTATTAAAACGCCACCTTAAATAATTCACCACATCCTCTTGGAAATGTTCGACTAGTTCATCAGATCTCTTGCCACAGAGCTGGGTTGAAAAGTTTCCTGTGCAAAAAGGAGGAAGTTAATGAACAAAGTCAAGTCTTCGGTCAGTTGCTCAGCCTAGGCATGACAAGGTACAGGAAATATTTTCTGTTAGAGAAAGCCTTGGTCAGAGCAGGTGTGTGATTGTTTGAGAAGAGGAAGTGAGGACCTGTGCCCAGAAGGAAGGATGGAAGGATGCTTAGGGCTTTCTGCGAGTTATACAGATATTTGAAAAATGACTTTAGCTGCTTGTGGGTGGTGCTGGTAGTAAAGTCCACCTGCCCATGCAGGAGACCTACGGGACGCGGGTTTGATCCCTGGGTCGGGAAGGTCCCCTGAAGGAGGGCATGGCAACCCACTCCAGTATTCTAGCCTGGAGAACCTCATGGACAGGGGACCCTGGTTACAATCCATAGTGTCACAAAGAGTCAGGCATGATTGAAGTGACTGAGCATGCACGCATTATCTTTTAGGAACACTGTGTTGCAAAAAACTGGAAATAATTGAGCTCATCAAACTAAAGCAACAGAAGATGAAAAAGACATAATCTTTGCCATTAAAACCCTTATAATCTAGTGGTAGAGATGGATATCGAAAGATGACTGCACAATACCTTCAGACCATGAAATTTTTGCACCTTGTTGCATGTACGTTGGGATGTTCCAGTGTCTCCCAGTTTATAGTCTATGGGAACTTAACTAGAATTTGTATCCTACTGTTGTGTGAAAGTTGTGTAAATCTTGGTTATGTTGAATTGGTTCATGGTGCTTTTCAGATCTACTATATCCTTCAGCGATCAGTCACTCAGTTGTGTCCTACTCTTTGTGGCTGCATGAACAGTAGCCCGCCAGGCTCCTCTGTCCATGGAATGTTTCAGGCAAGAATATTGGAGTGGCTTGCCATTTCCTACTCCAAGTACTCCACAAAGGAGCTATTCTTAGTGCTTTTCCTTCTATGTATCCTTCTACTTTTCCTATATCCCTCTACTTTTCTGTATGTTACAGTTCAGTTCAGCTCAGTTGCTCAGTTGTGTCTGACTTTTTGTGACCCCATGAATCACACATGCCAGGCCTCCCTGTCCATCACTGTCTCTCGGAGTTCACTCAGACTCACATGCA
>SJXQ01003053.1:159754-181621 GCA_006408695.1 Aepyceros melampus | reverse complement strand
GCTTGCCATTCCCTTCTCCAGTGGACCACATTCTATCAGACCTCTCCCATCTTGGGTTGCCCCGCAGGCATGGCTTGGTTTCACTGAGTTAGAGAAGGCTTTGGTCCTAGTGTGCTTAGATTGACCTGTTTTCTGTGAGTATGGTTTCAGTGTGTCTGCCCTCTGATGCCCTCTTGGCACACCTACCATCTTACTTGGTTTTCTCTTACCTCGGGCGTTGGGTATCTCTTCACGGTTGCTTCAGAAAGCACAGCCACTGCTCCTTACCTTGGACAAGGGGTATCTCCTTACCACCACCGTTCCTGACCTTCAATGTGGGATAGCTCCTCTGTATATTTATTCTATTAATTTTGAGAGTTTGATATTGAAACTCCAACTACAAATTTTAATTTGTCTACTTAAAAATAATTATATTATATAGTGGAACTATATGTAACTTTGTTCTGTATCTTCCCAGTCTTTTGTAAATGTGTTCTTTCATAATTTAAAAAATAGAAAAGAAAAAAGGAAAAAGCAAAGTGAAAAGATGACTGCAGACCAGTGTAGAATATGCTGGTAGAGGCCTGCAGGGGTAATGAGGAAGGGGCCAGGCAGTCAGGAGGGCTGCCTGGAGGAGAGGCTGTCAAACTGAGACTCAACAGGAATTATAATAGTCTGGTAAACAGGGCCTGGGTATTGGGAGTGGGAGGAGCATTCCATATAACGTGCAAGCATGAACAAAATCAAAGACTTGAGCTTGCATTGGGTGTGTGTGTGTGTGTGTGTGTGTGTGTATTTAGAGGACAATGGCCAGGGGTGGATACAGTATAAAATCGGCATGACCCCTGGTGTCTGAAGCACAAAGTGTGGGACTTGGGAGGGTGGAGAGGCAGGCACAGGCCATCCCGATGAAGTCTTTCCTTCAGCTACAGGAAGTGTTGGATTTCCCAATGATCAGATCACACACGTGCTTCAGATACCATGGAGTCAGGAGAAGGACATTTATTTTATTTTCAACCAGTTTGTATATTTTTAAAGTAAAAGTAGTTATTTTAGGGGGAAAAACCCCAACATTGGATGTTCCTACACTTCACTATTCTGGCATTGCTTTTGTTTTTGAACCACATCTGGCAGAATAGAGGTGGATGAGAGCTGAAGTCAAGTATCGTGAATGCAGTGTTACAGCTTTCCTGGATGGGTTTTACTTATTTATTTTGATTTTTTTTAAAACTAGAATATAGTTGATTTATAATGTGGGGTTAGTTTCAAGTGTACCGCAAAGTGATTCAGTTATGTGTGTGTGTGTGTTTGTATTTTTCAGATTTGGATGTGTTTTCTCGTATACTGAACAAAGCCATCCTATTTTAGCAGCCTCTCCCATTGTCTTAAGGATTTTGTTTATTTGCTTTTATTTAGTGGTTCTCTGCAGAGAACATAGGAAATGTGTGAAGTGTTCCAGTCTGTCACAATGATTGGGATCGCTAATGGTTTTTAAGTGGGTGAAGGCCAGGGGTGTTGCTACAGACTGAATTTTGTGTTCCCTCCCCCACCCAAATTCAGATGTTGAAACCCTAGTGCCCATGGTGAGGGTATTTGGAGATGGGTCCTTTGGAAGAGAATTGGGTTTAGAAAAGGTCGGAGCTCCTGCATGCATTAGTGTCCTTATAAGCAGAGGAAGAGACACCCGCTTTTCCTGCCACCCCCATGTGAGGACACGAAGGCAGCTGTCGACAAGCCAGGAGAGCTCTTACCAGATGCCGGCAGCTCGATCTCAAGCCTTGCAGCCTTGAGAGTTGTGAGAAATAAATGTTGGCCATTTAAGCCACCCAGTCTGAAGCATTTTGCTGTTAACAGCCCAAGCAGACTGAGACAGTTGTTGTAATCTTCCTGAACCTGGGTGACGGTCCCACTGGTCAAAGTGGCTGGTAAAGCTGAGATCCTTTTGTGCTTGAGGAAGGCTTTGGGAAAATATTAAGGTTCCACAGGAAAGGGAAAGATGGATAAGGACAGCCCAAGACAGAGTCCAGAGGTCACAGCGTCTTGCTTAATATCTTTACTACCCTCTCTCAGAGGATGGATATGGAGCTGGGCTGGGAGACCCTGCTGTTAGAATACTGGGCAGAGCAAGCGCGGGAAAGTGCCTCTGGCTCATGTAAGCTGCTTTTAAACAAACAAAAATCACTTGGGATAAGCAGGCTGCACCATCATGTCTGAGTCCTGTAGACTTGTAGTGTTTCAAGGACACTGAAAACTTCATGATTACAGTCAGTCATGTGTAAGAAACTGGGACTTCACGGTGGTCCCAGTACAGGAAAGAAAGTACCTTGTAATGATAATCAGATGTCTGTGAATGAATGGCTGGGGGAAACAGGGAGGCCAGAGGCCACCCCAGGCAACATAGTAGGTCCAGTGAACTCTGTCCCCTGCACGCCCCCAGCCAGGCCTCCTCGGGTCTGCACGCACTGTGGGCTCACTGGGCGGGAGGGTAAATCATGTGCTTTAAAGCAGGAGGGGAGACACAGTCCCTTCGTCAGACACACACCTGCCTTTGGTGACTGAGCAAGGGAGATGGGAAAGGTCCCCAAGCCTTGCCCACAGGAGGAGTGGTCATAGCTGATGCCTCAGCGTGTCACAGTGCCACCTCCTCACCCCTGTCCCTAAAAACCATCCCTGAAATTTACAAACCAGACCCTAAGGAAGAGGCAGAGCATGGAAGTTTCCTTAGGGTTGTTCTCACCGTGCACACCTTGGGGAAAGCAGAAACATTTTCCGAGAGGCAACAGGGACCACAGATTACCAGGCATGTTGCTAGACAACCCCACATCCTCCCAGGCCCGGCTGCCCCCTCGTCAGCCATGGTAACATTCTAGTTCACACTTGTATTTTCTCGGAACTCCACAGCAGCTCAAGTGCATCAGCATCATGTCAGGTTTATTTTGAAGATGCCAAGATCTCCATGGAGACTTGGGTCAAGAAACATAATTTATCAATTTCCATATCATCTCGTCACGGTTTTACAAAACGTTCTTGATGAAAGCAGAGAATGGCAGTAAGTAAGTAGTTTCTTCAGATAAGAATCCTGTGGGCAGAGAAAACTGCCTGGGAGGCTTCTGTCCTGTGGTCTACGAGTCCAGAAAGCTCAGTCCTCTTCCTTTTCTCTGAGTGTGGAAGCGGTGGATGAGGCCAGTTAGGCTGTAAAAGGGCCACCGTGGTCCTTCCCACCTTTTTCTGCTTCCCGCCTATATACACCTCCTGTGTTTCTTGGCTTCCTTCTTTGAATGGGGTACCAGCGTCCAACTGAGCCAAGGGCGTCATTTTCAAAGCTGCTGTTGGAGAATGGGGGCCGCGGGAGGGGCGGGCCAGCCCTCAGGAAATGAAGAAACCGGTAGGCCGGGCCTTTGGACGCCATGCTGAGGCCGGAATCAAGACCCTTGTTCTTGAGGACAAGAACTACTTTGTAAAGAATAGCCGATGTACTCCTAGAAGGTCTGTCTCGAGCACCGCCAAGCCCTGAAACTCATTTTTCCATAAACAAGCCTCAGCCTTAGACATAACTCTTTTTAGACGCTCCGATGACTTCATGGACCAGGCATGCAGAGCGCCCAGATGTATGCCTTGCGCAGCCTCATTCACTGGGGAAACCAACCTTGTCCTTTGATTTGGTCTCAGCACAGATGTCATTTGTCAGAAATGCTCAAGGAAGTCACTTGTCCATAACTTATCCCTTAGAACCCCGACTCATTTTGGAGGTGACTGTCCCTCCTCCCCCATCACAGACATGTCCTTTCTGGCTCCTTCTCAGGGGAGTGAGTGTTTCTTTAATAAAAACTCAGACTGCCCCAAATCTCTACGCTGTCAGAGATTTCCATACCTAATTGGCTTGAGGTTTTTATGACTTGTTATGAAAAAAAAAAAAAAAAAAGACTTGCAGTCTTCACTGTAATTTTTTTAATGGAAGATAATTCCCAAGACAAACAGTAATGCAAGCTTATTTTCCTGCCAAACATGATTCCGATTTGACAAGGGTGTCTCATCTCTCCCGCTGCTTAAGAGGAAACAGGGTGATCAGGATCTGAGTAGAAAGAGCTTCATGAAATTCAAAGACTTGTGGGGAGCTGAGGCAAGACAGGCAAGAGAAAACGAGACACTTCTGCAAATTTCGCACGGCTCAGCTCTTTCTGCAGTGGTTTCAGACAGATGGCAGAGGTTAGTCTCATCTTCCATCAGCTGTCAGCCTGAGACCATAGTGAATTCCCTTCTAGACGATCTGCTAGCTTTTCTGTAACTCAGGGCACCACATCTTTGGAGTTTTTTCAGACCATCCTAATTTCAGCTGTTCTATCCCGTAGTCTCTATAAATAGCTTGATTTTTTTATGTTTCAGTGTTTATTCAATTCCAGTTCTTTGTTCAAGGAGTATCTGCCTGTAAGAACACAAACCTTAAGCGCACATCTTGAGAATGGTACACACAGACACAGAACATTGCCAGCCTTCTGTGAGGTTCCCTCGTCACCTCATTCTGCATTGCCTGTTTTGGAACTTTACAGGAGTGGGACCGCACAGTGTGGAGTTGTTTGGGTCAGGCTTCTTTCACTCAGGCTGACATCTGTGAGATGCACCCGCTATGCTGGAGGCAGCAGGAACTTGTTCCTTTTGACTTCCTGTAGTGTCCTAATTTATAAATACACCAGGACATTGGATGGGGGAACATCTTGGCTTTTATTGGTGGACAGTTTGGTCACCATAGCTACAGGATATCAGACATCATCAAAGAGTGGGATAAGGCTTCCCTGGTGGCTCAGTGGTAGACAGTCTGCCTGCCAGTGCAGGAAACTTGGGTTTGATCCCTGGCCCAGGAAGATCCAACATGCCACAAGGCAACTGGGCCCACACACCATAAACACTGAGCCTGTGCTCTAGAGCCCAGGAACCACAACTAGCAACTTCTGAGCCCACGAGCCACAATTACAGAAGCCTGCCCACCCTAGAGCCTGAGCTTAGCAACAAGAGGCTGCCTTGGTGCTGCACAGAGAGAGAGAGCCCATGCAGCAAGCACCCAGCACAGCCAAAAATAAAAGGAAGAGGGAAAGAACCTGAAAATAAAAAAAGAGGGGCAAAAATAACAGGGATTTCAAATCCAGTACTGTGGTTCAAATACCCATCAGCTCTGCCATGTATTAGCTTTGAGCCCATGGCAAGTTATTAATATTTATCTGAGCTTGCCTTACATGGCAGAATGTATTTAGTACCCGCCATTACAGAGAATACTCCGAATCAAATTATGGAAATTGGTTCCAAGGATAAGGGCCCCAAAGATGTTTCATTCCCAGAGGCACATACTAATTATTCGTTGTTCATTCAACAAATGATTGTGCAGCAGCCTCCATATCCCAGGCTCTGTTTTAGCAGCGGATTGGTCAGCTTGTCCCCATGACAACTGGGAAGCAGGATACCAAAGAAGCAAACATTTAAATGAACTAGATCATTTTGCTACCAGTCAATGTCGATGTAGGGGGCTTCCCTGTGGTCTAGTAGTAAGACTTTGCACTCCCAGTTTAGGGGCCTGGGTTCAATCCCTGGTGAGGAGGGAACTAGATCTCACATGCTGCAACTAAGACCCAGTGCAGCCAAATAATATTAAAAAACTGAAAATAAATAAATGTCAATGCAGAAAATAAAGCAGGGCAAGGAGGTGGTGTAGCGGGTATTGGGTGCTGATCTAGATAAGGAAGTGGGGGAGACCGAGTGGAGGAAGTCATATGTAAGCAAAAAGCTAAACAATGTGTGTGATCCACTTACCTAAGTCTCTGGGGAAAGAGACTTGCAGAGCGAAAGCAAGTAAAAGTCCTCGAGGCAAAAGCAATTTCGACATATTTGAAGAACAGCCAGGAACTCCATGGGGTCTCAGAAGAGGCGGACATGACTGAGCATGCACGTATACACGCAAGTGCCTAAAGAGAATGGGAATGGGGTGGGGAAGTGACGTGGGCTGAGACGAGAGAGGCAGGCAAGGGCTTGTGCCCCCGCCCCTCACTGTCAGTATCCCAAGCTCCTGTTGCAGCCTACAGGCTGCTGGGGTGTTAAATGACCTCCCCAAGATCACTCAGAACCAGAACTGAACAAGAGTGCAGGTCTTCTGGAACATGACTAACATGTATCTCAGCTCCCTCACCGAGCTTGGGAAATGAATGATCAGATGTGAGTGATATTTGGCAGCACCCACTTGAACGGGTTCCGAAGCTTACATTAGTGTGGAGTGTGCTGTGCTGCAGGGAAAGCAGGGTCAACCCCGGGGCCAGATCTGGCTTGCTGCCTGTTTTTATAAGGTCCATGAGCTAAAACAATTTTTACATATTTATATATTTGAAAAAATATCAAAAGAAGAATAATATTTTGAGACATGGAGAATTACACGACATTCAAGCTTGTGTCCACACGGTTTTATTGGACTAGAGCTATGCTCACGTGTTTATGAATTCTCTATGGCTGCTTCAGGGGCTCTGATGGTGGAGCTGAGTTGTTGTGATGAAGATTATATGGGCCTAAATGCCTAACATTTTATTATCTGGCCCTTTACAGAAAGTTTCATGATCTCTTCTCTATAGTATAAAATCCTAACAGTTCAACAACTGAAATAGCTACCCTCTCAGGATCCAACTTTAAATAATGCAATGTTTTTGGAAAACCTTCAGGACAAATAAGTTGCAAAATATACTCCTAGACAGCCGAATTCACCTTTTATGTAGCTTTGCTGGCTTTAAGCCATTATAGGCACAGTAGAGATTTTGATTATAGAATATTTGATCTGCATGCTTTCTCTCTGTGAGCAATTAGACGGCAGGTCCAGACTCTTATACATCATTAAGGCGTCTACTCATGTATAACAGAAAATTCCTGTTAGTCTGTACCATCATGCTCATCCTTTCCTTTTCTATGACACCAGTGTATTCTAACTAGATGGATCTCAGTCACCGAGAAAGACCAAGCATGGGTGGATGGTGGGGAAGAAAAGAGGGTGTTACTGCCTGAATGTTTGTATCCCTCGTCAATTCAGATGTTGAAGCCCTAACCCCAGTGTGGTGGTGTTAGGAGGGGAGCCTTTGGAGGAAGTTGGGTTTAAAGGTCATGAGGGTGGGGCCCAATGAGGGGATTAGTGCCCTTGCAGGGGTAAGCAACCAGAGCTCACTCACAATCTCTGTCCTGTGAGAAAGCAGCAAAGAGGTGGCCCATAGATGACCATACCAAGTAAGTCAGAAAGAAGACAAATATCCCATGATATCATTTATAGGTAGAATCTAAAAAGTGATACAAATGAATTTACAAAACAGTAACAGACTCACAGGCATAGAAAACAAACTTATGGTTACCAAAGGAGAAGCAAGGGAGGAATAAATTAGAGTTTGGGATTAGCATATTCACACAACTACACAACTGTTTATAAAGTAAGGACCTACTATACAGCCCAGGGAACTCTACTCAATGTCTTATAATAAGCTATAATGGAATAGAATCTGAACAAGTATATATATTTATATAACTGAAATCACTTTGCTGTACACCTATGACTAACACAATATTGTACTCAAGTATAGTTCAGTTTAAAAACACTTGTGTGACTTCCCTGGTGGCTCAATGGTGAAGAATCTGTCCTCCAGTGCAAGAGACACAGGTTTGAGCCCTGATCTGGGCAGACCTCGCGTGCTGCAGAGAGACTAAGCCCATGCACACAACTGCTGAGTGTAGCTTAGGCTCCAGACTCTGGGAACTGCAGCTTCTGAGCCCTCGCACAGCAACAACTGACGCCACAGCTCCAGAGCCCGTGCTCAGCAGCAAGAGAAACCCTCACACTGCAGCTGTAGAACGGCCTCTGCTCACAGTGAAGACCCAGCACACTCAAAAGAAAAAAAAAAAAAAGGTGGCCTGTCCACAAGCCAGGAGGAAGGCCCTCACCAAGAACCGTATCTGTCAGCACCTTGATCTTGGACTTCCCAGCCTTTAAGTTTGTTGTTTAAGCCACCCAGTCTGTGGTATTCTGTTGAAGACACCTGAGCTGGCAGAGACAAAGGAAGAGTCGGGGAAAGAAACTATAAAGAGACAGACCCTTTCCTATTAATTCATCGGTAATTATTTCTAATCTCTCAAGAGACTTGTCAGCAACCTCAACACTTGGATAATAACATGGAGTTTATATAAAAACTCACATGGAGTTTTATATAAACATTGCTGCCCTAAGTCCATACTGACTCTTTACAGTTTATCCTGTTACTTGTATCTGTTAAGTAAATCCTGAGAACCATCTCATAGATTCCTGACAGATCATGATGAGTATGGCAAAGTATTCTCATCCATAAAGAAAGGAAAAAACATAATTTATTGAGTGCCTGAACCAGGCTTACCTTTTTCATACATTCTCTCTATAATGTTAGTGGCACTATAAGGTTAGGGAACCCTTATGACTTCTCATTCTACATCAAATGAAATTGAGGCTTGCATACCCCAGGTAAGTGATGCTCGGGGTCACATAGCTAGTCGGTGGCAGAGCTAAACCCGCAGCTCAGCTCCCCCTGACATGAGAGCTGCCACCTTCGATCAGTCCCTGGATCTCAAGAAGATCTTTCCGCTCCAAGCGCCAGGGAAGAGAAGAACTTCCCTAAAGTATGCTAGTGCATCTGCTGCAAGAAAGACAAAAAAAAAAAAAAAAACCCACTGGAGACTAGGGTGAGAAATCCCCTACAGCAACAACAGCTTTATTTTAGGGCCCTAGAAAGTCCCTCCTTTGTCTAACACTGAGGGGTCAGAGCAACGGAAGACCTGCAGGGGCCCCTCAAACCAGGCCAGCCTTTCCCCAGACTTTCTCCACTGCCTGGAGCCCACGGGTAGTCGAGCACCAACCCTGTACACTTCAGAGCCTGTTGTACAACTGAAAGTTAGTGTGAAGGGATCATTTTCTGATCTTCTTTTGGGGACATCTTCTTCTTTTTGGCCACACTTCACAGCAGGCATGTGGGATGTCAGTTCTCCAACCAGGGACTGAACCTTGGCCCCTCGCAACAGAAACGCATAGTCTTAACCACTGGACTGCCAGAAGAGTCCTCAGAGGACATCTTTAAGAAGTGAGTTATTCTCAAAGCTCTGCCACAATCCTTCTTTTTGTAAGATGTTGGGAAATCTGTCCGCAGTTTCTCTCTCTCTAGGGAGTAAAGTGTTCTAAATTTTTAAAAAATATCTCCCCCCTTAGCTCCTGACCCTTGTCATGTTTTCCAGCTGCTTTGAATGCTTTTGTTGAGTACCTATTAAGTGCATGGTGCTGTGCTTTGTGCATTGTTGAAAGCATGGCTGTGAATTAACAAATGGCCACTCCCAGGCTCCATCCCCAGTCAGGAGCTGACAGTGCAGTGAAATAATCTGACCAGAGTGTACATCTCTTACCAGCGTCCTCTCCTCTTGGCTGAGTCGCTGTGCTAATCACTGAGCCCGGAGTTCAGCTGTCAAACACAGCAGCGACTTGGCAGTTACCTGCAGATCTAAGGTCGGCCTGGCTCCAGTGTCAGATACGGCTTCTTTCTTTCTCTGTGTGTGGCTTACTTGGGGTGGTGGTGGTGTTTAGTCCTTCAGTCATGTCCACTCTTTCCCGACACCATGGAGGCTAGCCCGCCAGGCTCCTCTGTCCACGGGATTTCCCAGCCATGAATATTGGATTGGGTTGCCATTTCCTTCTCCAGGGGATCATTCTGACCCAGGGATCGAGGCTGTGTCTCCTGTGTCTCCTGCACTGGCAGGCGAATTCATTACTGCTGAACTGCAAGAAAGCCCATGGCTTACTTTAACTAGTGGCTTACTCTGTAGTGAGATGGTCCCTTTGACTGTAGTTTGCTTGGAATGTATTATATCAGTGATGCATTAACCACATCCTCCAGTGTGGCTTATTTCAGAGCTGCAGGTTCTTGTCTAACTTCTGTATCTGGTTAAGTCGGGGGTGCACAAGGACTGCTACTTAAAAAGGAAAGGATTTTTTAATAATCACCTGACTTGTGTGACTAATAACTAGCAGTAATAATTACTCATGTGTCTCAGGAGACGCTTCACAGCTGGAGCATCTGAAGAGCAAGACTATTTCCCTCTCATTAAGAAGTTCACATGTCTTTCTTTTTATGAAGGGAGAGTAGTTTATGGCGGCTATGAACGTCAGCATTGGAGAAACTCTGACTTGGGTTCCAGTGATCCCATCTATTACCATGTCGCTTTGGACAAGGCATTTAAGCTCCCCAAGTCTAAAATACCTCTTTTAAAGTGAACATGTGGACATTAACTACTTAATAGGATCGCCCTGAGTTGAGGAGATGTCCGTGTTTGACACTGTGGAGTGAGTGTTGAGTCAATGTTTTCTGCAGTCTCCATCCTTCTGATCTTGATATGAGTTCATTAACTCCTCCAGCAAAGCATGTGGACTCTTGAGGGAAAGATCCACTTTGTGTTATTTCTGTCTGTCTTCTCTTTCTTTGTGGAGGAATGCCTCATGCTAAACTTGATGGAATCATGGGTGGATTTCATTTTCATCCTTAAACTTTCTTCCCTTTTCTCACAAAGAAAAGAATAGCATGAATTTTCATTTCTACAAACATCCCAGAAATGCCTGTCAGTGCACTACATGTATACTGGATTGATTGATAAATAAAATGTCTTTTCCAAGCTCATCAACCGATAAATAAGTTCTTCTCTGGGGTTATGAGAACCATCTAGAAAAGAATGGGGAATGAAGGAAAGAGACAAGGAAAGGGAAGTCATGGTTCTGTGTGTCCCAAGAGGTAAAGGTCACCATGGAGGACGCAGGATACTGCAAGCGTATGTGCTGTAAGTTCAAAGGACTGCCCTAGCATTCTTGTGTTGGAAGCCATCAGCAATCATTCTTCCTGGCAAAACAGGAGTTAGCCAGAGTCACAGTGTGCTTGGGTAATGAGCTTTCATTTGTCATAATAACCCCATATCAAGCCCCTGATACTTAACAGGTGCCTAGAGTATTCACAGGTTTCTAATCTGGATCCCATGTAAATAGAATTATGGAAATTGTGGACATTCACTGAGCTCCTTTCCTGGGCACAGGATGTGATGGGAAACACCAAACGCCTACCCTTCTTGTGTTTGAAATTGTGGGCTTTGTTTTCGTTTTTATTTGTTCATTTTGCAGTGCATTCTGCCAAGACATGAGTACTCCATTAGAATTAAAAATTTATATCTAAGGTAAATTGAGTCATTATAAAGCAGACAACATCCTGATAACTTTCTCAGCCTTTCTCACTCCTGGCTGTTTTTAGGCAGCCCAGCATCTCCTGAATCTACTCACAGCATATTTCTTCTCTTATAAAGGGGACATACATTGTAAAGGAGACAACCATTATGACTGGCATATGTTTTGCTGTCTCTCCAGCCCATGTGCCATCTCCCTTATCCGAGAACCACCTCCTTCCCTATAGACTTCTGCTCCAGGCAGCCCTGATTCTACGATATGCCCTCAACCTTTTCCTATAAAGGAGTGAGGGGGTGGGGAAATATGACCCTAAGTGAGCCACGGAGAAACTCCCTCCTGGGAAATTGTAATTAATACCTAAAGATGGGGAATCTGCCGCTACACACACCTGGAACAGTCAACAGGGAAACTCAGATGCTAAGAGCCACTCAAACAAGAAAGCTGAGAAGGCCAATTTGTACTTCAAAAGTAGAAGTTTTTGAGTGAGAAAAAGGGCAGAAATGAGAAACTTTTGGGGTTTTTGTAACATTCCGTCTCCTAATTTCAGTTCCTTCTGAAAACTTAGCTGTATTTTGACTTTGGGTTCTGTGAAGCACCCCTGGATATGTTTAAGAGATAAATCTCCCCTTCCTCATTTTCCTTTTTTTAATTAAAGGAAGTTTAAATAAACTCCAGTGATTTGGCAGCCAAGAGGCGTAACAAATATAAACTTTTACCAAAGGCACATGTTTTTTTCATCTTTTCTTCTTTAGGCTTCCCTGACAAGCCAGTGCTCTGGGGGCTGCTTCCTTGATTAACTTAAACCTGCATTGTATTGACATCACTTATAACATGCTCTTGAGTCAGATTGTTTGAGCACCTCTGGAGTCATAATGGTCTATTGTGTAAACACAGCATCCATGAGATTTATACAGCTTGCATTATTTATCCAACAGACTGTATAACTTCTCTGAATGGACCATTATGACTGTCATGGGGCATAAATCCATCTTCGGGCACTTTTGAAAGTGTGACTCACTGCCGTCTTTTGTGTAAGAGAATTTGTGAAATGCGTATTATCCACTCAATGAGCTCTAATGTCTGCCTGGTGAGGTGTAAAGCTAAACTAATCTACTGGGGAAAAGATGAAACCTATGAGTCAAGAAATAATCCCTTATATAAACTGAGGCTAGCATCCCTACACTAAGAAGCTGCTAAGTCACTTCAGTCGTGTCTGACTCTGTGCGACCCCAGAGACGGCAGCCCACCAGGCTCCCCTGTCCCTGGGATTCTCCAAGCAAGAACACTGGAGTGGGTTGCCATTTCCTTCTCCAATGCATGAAAGTGAAAAGTGAAAGGGAAGTCGCTCAGTCGTGTCTGACTCCTAGCGACCCCATGGACTGCAGCCCACCAGGCTCCTCCATCCATGGGATTTTCCAGGCAAGAGTACTGGAGTGGGGTGCCATGCCTTCTCCAACACTAAGAAACAGGGAACCCCAAATATTAGCATCTACTCCATCTCTGGACAACACATCCTTGAGCAGATGTTCACTAATGTCTAATCTATTCCAAGGATAGTGCTTATTTATGGTTCCTTCACTAGATTAAAACCTAGGGCCATCTTGGTTTTCTCTGTG
This sequence comes from Aepyceros melampus, assembly GCA_006408695.1. Classification (NCBI taxonomy): domain Eukaryota; kingdom Metazoa; phylum Chordata; class Mammalia; order Artiodactyla; family Bovidae; genus Aepyceros; species Aepyceros melampus. The sequence goes on along the minus strand of SJXQ01003053.1, from coordinate 168,781 downwards.
CTCTTGTTATAAACCCTGGCATAGCTAGGCATTTGGGCTTCCCTCATAGCTCACTTAGTTAAGAATCCGCCTGCAATGTAGAAGACCCAGGGTTCAATCCCTGGGTCAGGAAGATCCCTTGGAGAAGGAAATGGCAACCCACGGCAGCAGTCTTTCCTGGGAAATCCCATGGACAGAAGAGCCTGGCGGGCTACAGTCCATGGGATCTCAAGAGTCAGACACAACCGAGTGAATAAGCACACACACACTTTGCTAAATGAATGCCTGAGTAAACTCGAATAAGTGATCTTATTTAATTTCAGCAATAACCCTGTTTGACAGATGAGGATCTGTGACTCGGGGGTGGCAAATAATTTCTTCAAAGTTGGACAAATTTGGTGGGTTTTAAAAGTATTTAGTTTATTTTGACTACACTGGGTCTTTGTTGTGGTATATGGGATGCTTAGTTGTGGTGTGCAGACTTTAGTTGTGGGATATGGACTTAGTTGCAGCATGCATGCAGAATCTAGTTTCCCAACCAGAGATCAAACCTGGGCCCTGCATAGGGAGCACAGAGTTTTAACCACTGCACTACCAGGGATGTCCCCAAAGTTGCATAAACCTGTATGGTGGTAAAACTGGAATCCAGTCTGTCCTACCCCAAAGCCAGAGTTATTTCAACCAAGTCAGAATGCAGGAAAAATGCAGAGATAATATGAATAGCACATGGTGCAACAGCCAGCATAAACTAGTACTGTGGATTCCGAATAAGTCAACCCAAGCAGATGCAGCCCTCCAACCTGGAGGACAGGAGGCCTGTGTTTCACACTGTCTCTCCTCTCAGTCTGCTGCATGTATTGCATGAATCCTTTGTTTTATTCGTTCCTTTCCTACTTGGTGTCCCAGTTCATTTTCTAAAAAGTGCTGCTTGAGATATTCATTCTGTCTTCCTTGGCCAGCACCTGGGAGTGAGTGCCTCCTTCAACTTTCCTCCCCGGCCCATGGCTTCCCTCATCGGGTCTTATCTCTGCTTCCCCCAGAAGCCCGGGAGTCTACTATCCCCTGATTCTATCTGCATCAATCATTTGTTATCCACATCTCCCAGAGGGCCTAGCCTAGCTCTCCAAGGATGTGGAGAATTGGAAGGGATATATTTTATTAGAGAAAGTTTTTAAATTAAAAAAAAAAATTTGACTGGAGTACAGCTGATTTATAACGTGCATTAGTTTCAGCTGTACAGCAAAGTGAGTCCGTTACACATATACATATGCCCACTCTCTTAGATTCTTTTCCCACGTGAATCATTCAGAGTGTTGAGCAGAGTTCCCTGTGCCTTACAGTCGGCCCTTATTAGTTACCTGTTTTACATGTGTGGCTTCCCTGGTGGCTCAGCTGGTAAAGAATCCACCTGCACCGTGGGTAGACCTGGGCTTGATCCTTGGGTTGGGAAGATTCCCTGGAGAAGGGAACAGCTACCCACGCCAGTATTCTGGCCTGGAGAATTCCACAGACTGCACAGTCCATGGGGTCACAAAGAGTCGAACACAACTGAGTGATGTTCACTTTCACTTTCATTTTACATATAGCAGTGTGTATATGGCCATCCTCGGAGAAGGCAGTGGCAGCCCACTCCAGCACTCTTGCCTGGAAAATCCCATGGACGGAGGAGCCTAGTAAGCTGCACTCCATGGGGTCACAAAGAGTCAGACACGACTGAGGGACTTCACTTTCACTTTTCACTTTCATGCACTGGAGAAGGAAATGGTAACCCACTCCAGTGTTCTTGCCTGGAGAATCCCAGGGATGGCGGAGCCTGGTGGGCTGCCATCTATGGGGTTGCACAGAGCTAGACACGACTGAAGTAACAGCAGCAGCAGCCGCCGCCGCATATGTCGTCCCAATCTCCTTTACCTTATCCTTTGGAAACCATAAGTTTGCTTTCTGCATCTGTGACTCTACTTCAGTTTTGTGAATAAGTTCATTTGTGCCTTTTGTTTAGATTCCACACGTAAGTGATATTGTATATTTGTCTTTCTCTGACATACTTCACTTAGTAAGATTTTAGAGATTTTTCATTAATGCTCTCTTCCTCTTTTTTTCAGTTTTACTGAGTGTGGGAGTCTTGCCCAGCCTCTGACATTGTACAGGTTGATACCCATCAGGTTGTCCTTGTATGGACCACGGTAAGAACAAGAATGTCATCCCTCCGCTTAGACAACATTGTCAGACGCAGCTGCCGTTACCCTGCATGAACGCTGCTGTGATGAGCCTTCCACCTCTGATCTGTGCTTTGTATCCTCTCTAGTGGACGTCCGTGTAATCTTCCGTTCACATCGACCTCTCCTGAGAACAGGTGTGTAGTGGCCGTACTTTGGGGAAATTCGGGTCTGTGGCATGCAGAGGGCATGGCCACATGGCACATGTCTGTCTTTTGTTCTTGAATCCACCTAGGGCTGGGGCCAACATAGCTGGCTGATTGCTCACACCCTTTGGTAACAAAAGCAGGGGAAATCCATAGCTGCTGGAGTTGTTGCTCAAACTGGGGTGGGCTGAGCTCAAGGGCCCCATTAGGGCTCACCAGAAATGTCTCCCAAGCATTTGAACTGCTCTCTAGAGAATTTTCAGGTAGTCAAATGGGAAAACTCTGGGGAAGAAAGCCTGGGGACAAACCTAGCAGCTTTCCTCTCCTTGCAGAGCTGTGAATTCCATTATTAGCTATCAAGCGTGGTTTTGAATTTTAGGACGAAAAGTTGCATATATGAACTGTGTCTTAAAGTCAACTGTCAGCAGAGTAATCAGCTATTGAGAGATGTGAGTTATTTTTAGATGAATACAAACATTGGATGATGGATTGTTCGGGGGAGAAAAACAACCTTGAAATTAAACTGGGAAAAAAAACCCCAAACAAATGAAACAAATAGCAGCAAAAACAAATTCCACACAAAGGAAAATTAGAAAAAAAGCAAAGCCTCATGGATGGCGTTTGAGTGATGGTGAAAGGCAGACTCAACACATTTGGTTCAGTTCAGTTCACATTGCCTTGTCTTAATAATGCATTGACCCAGCAGAGAATGATGAACAACACACACACAGCGAGGAAAACAAAAATCACCTGTTTTGCCGAGCTCTCCAGAGTTGAACTGAAATACGTCCCTGTTCCTATTCAAAGGTGGCCTTACAGGGCCTCAAAATCAAACAATCCCTCCATGCGGAACTGGGGGCTGCCCTGGTGGCTCAGATGGTAAAGAATTGCCTGCAATGCAGGAGACCTGGATTCGATCCCTGAGTCAGGAAGATCCTCTGGAGAAAGAAATGGCAACCCACTCCAGTTTTGTCGCCTGGAGAATCCCATGAACAGAAGAGCCTGGTGGGCTACAGTCCCTGGGGTCGCAGAGTTGGACACGACTGAGCGACTAGCACATGGCACACCAGCTAGAATTTAACAATAGGAATGAGTGACAGACGAGGCCACTGCTGAAAATATATCAGCATGAGGGAAATGTGTTGCTTCCCCATCCTTCTGCTCCGCCACGATCCACTCCATCCCCACGGGCATGGTGGAAATGGCTTTGCCTATGCTGGCAATCGGTTTCTTCCGTCATACGGAAAAGTCAGACCAAGGTTTTTAGATCCTTGTAATTACAGAGCTAAAAAGCAATTGGAGAAACATATTCTGCACCTTCAGAGGTTTGACGTGACTTTCTGGTGCCAGAGAACAGGGCCGTGCTGCTAAGGGATAATTTTCCTATTCAATCCTTCAGCCTTTTCTGAAAGATTCCTAGCACCTTCTTTCGATTAAGTGAATTCAGTTAATTAGCTTCACAAACACAGCTCATGCATTATTCACCAGCAGCCAATTCCTCAAAACTGTCTCTACAGTTATCAAGCAAACCTTTCTGTCACTTCCCCAGGGAGAAGGGGCTGGCGCCTCCTGGGAGATCCGCATTTGAGTCAAAGCTCATTCCAGGGTGGGGACTCAAGTGGGAAGACAAGGACGTACTGACCTGTACTGGGGCAACGGGTGAGTTGGAGGGTGGATTGATGCATCAGGTATGAAAAAAGGTAAAGGAATCAGAATGATCTCATTATTAAAAAAAAAAAAAGTGAAATGGTTCATTTGTGATCTCTTAGAAGTGTGTGCCCTGGAGAGGCAATCCCGCCTCATCACATTCACCTCCTTGGGATCCAGCAACCCCGGTTCGTGGTTTTAGCACAGCAGGCTTCCCCCACACACCAGCAAAGTCAGAAAGAGAAAGACAGAGACTGTATGAGACCACTAGGACGTGGGATCTAAAATATGGCACAGAGGAACCGATCTAAGGGACAGAAAGAGACGCACAGATTTAGAAAGCAAAGTTACCATCACCAAAGGGGAAAAGTAGGGGGAGGGATAAATTAGGAGTTTGGGATTAACATACTCACACTACTGTATCTACAGATAACCACCAGCAACCTGCTGTAGAGCACAGGAGACTAGATTCAATAATTTATGTAATAAACCATATGTCTGACTCTTTGCTGCCCTGACTGTTTGTAGCCCACCGGGCTCCTCTGTCCATGGAATTCTCCAGGCAACAATACTGGAGTAGATTGCCATGCCCTTCTCCAGGGGATCTTCCCAACTCAGGGACTGAACCCCCATCTCCTACATTGCAGGCAGATTCTTTACCATCTGAGCCATCAGGGAAGCCCCAGGTGATAAAGAACCTGCCTGCCAATGCAGGAGACTGAGATGTAGGCTTGATCCCTGGGCGTGGAAGATCCTCTGGAGGAGAGCATGGCAGCCCACTCCAGTATTCTTGCCTGGAGCATCACATGGACAGAGGAGCCTGACAGGTTACAATCTATGGGTCTGCAAAGAGCTGGACATGAGTGAAGTCACTTAGCACATGCACAGCACACACAATAAACCATGATATAAGAACATGAAAAAAGAATACATATCTGAGTCACTTCGCTGATAACAGAAATTAGCACAACACTATAAATCAACTACAGTTCAGTTAAAAACACCCCCAAATTGAATACCCTATACTACCTCCCTTTTGATGACCTTGGTCCAAGTCATCTCTCTTGAACCATCATCTCTCACGTGCAATGAATGTAGCAGCCTTCTAACTGGTCCCCTTATTTCCTGTCTCACCTTATATTCTCTTCTTACACAGCAGACAAAGATTTCTACAAATGTTAATTCAGATTACAAAGCCCTTGAATGACCTCCCATCTCACTCAGGCAAATCTGCACATTTCTAACAGGTCCCTGCATTATTTTTTCTCCTTCACGCCTTCCTGACCTCTCTAACACTCTCCTCTTTGCTCATTCTGTCCTGGCCTCACAGACTTCGTTGCAGTACGTTATTTTTTAAGCCATGTTCTATGCCTAAAATGCTCTTCTGTTAACATTCCCCTTCCCTCATAGCTACCTGGCTCAATCCATCACCTCCCTCAAGTAATTACTCTAACATAATCTTTTCATTGTGGACTAGCCTGACCGAGTCGTTTTACCTTGGAAACCCTCCTCCAACCTCTGGAATTCCTAATCCTCCTTATATATACATTCGTGCCTGCTCAGTCGTGCCTGATTCTTTGCAACCTCATGGACTGTAGCCCACCAGGTCCCTCTGTCCATGGAATTTTCCAGGCAAGAATATGGAGTGGGTTGCCATTTCCTCCTCCAGAGACTTCTCGACCCAGAGATCAAACCTACATATCTCCCACATGTCTCCAGCATCTCCTACATTATAGGCAGATTCTTTACCACTAAGCCACCAGGGCGGAGGGGGCAATGGCACCCTACCCCAGTACTCTTGCCTGGAAAATCCCATGGATGGAGGAGCCTGGTGAGCTGCAGTCCATGGGGTTGCTAGGAGTCAGACATGACTGAGCAACTTCGCTCTCACTTTTCACTTTCATGCATTGGAGAAGGAAATGGCAACCCACTCCAGTGTTCTTGCCTGGAGAATCCCAGGGACGGGGGAGCCTGTGGGCTGCCGTCTATGGGGTTGCACAGAGTTGGACAAGACTGAAGCAACTTAGCAGCAGTAGCAGCAGCAGCAGCAGCAGCAAGCCACCAGGGAAGTCGAGCTCCTGGAATTCCTAATCCTCCTTATCTTCTTCTATTCTTAGTTCTCTGGTGGGATTCCAAAGATTTAGAGCAGTGCTTGGCACTTAGTAGGTCCTTGTGAAATATTTGTGCATTTGAATGATATAATCCCTGCTAAAGGCAGTCTGAGCCCCTGAGAACAGTTCAGGGTAATTTGCAGAGGCCCCCACAGCCCATGCCTGTTTAAAAAAGAAAAAGAAAAAAAACCTGTATAATCACCGTGAAAACTGCCACAAATTACCAAGATCAAAAACCAGAAAGGCTTGCATTAATGAAACACCTAAGCTTGAAGCTAATCTTCCTGCCCTGATTGAACCAGTAACCTTTGCATCTCCATGGAGTTCATAGATTATTTCAGCCTCTGAATATCAGTGCTTAAAACTATCAAGATTCCCAGTTGATTCACTAATTGGGAGTTTTACAAAACAATAAATGGCTTTTTCTCTCTGGCATTTCTGAGTTCAGGAATAAGAAACAGAGAAATGAATTAATTAGATGAACACCAATATGCCAACTTTATTTATGGTGTAGGAGAGAGCAGCCTGGATCTACAGCCACAACCATGAGCCCAGCTAATCCTTCTTCCCTTCTGATTTGTTCATTGGTGAAACCCACCGCATCTCTCTGGGGCAGTGTAAGACTCTAAAGGACTGCGTCCTGAGAATAGAGGCTGTATGTCTCAGCATGAGGCGAGGGAGAGGGGCTGAAAATAAAGATCCATTTTATCTGGTGCCAGCCTTCACTACAGGGCTGTTGTAGGTGAAGAATGAGTCCTTCAGAATTCAGGTTTCTGTCATTTCATCGGATGACAGGAGCTGGCATATTCCACCTGGTAAGAGAATCTTGTAAACTCTCTGGGGGGAGATCTTGATTTCTTTTTCTGCTTTTATTTAGCCTCCAAAAGGAGCAGAGGAAAGAAAAGATAGAAATCCTGACATTTCCACTGGTTAATTACTTTCTCCTCCTCCTCCGTCTTTCGCTCCTTCTTCTCCTCCACCTTTCCATCCCCTTCCCTGCCTTTTTTCTGGCCACTGCACACAGCATGTAGGATCTTAATTTACTGACCAGGGACCCATGCCTCTGGCAGTGGAAGCTTGGACTCTTAACCACTGGATCCTCAGGGAAGTCCCTCATTTTTTTTTTTCTGATTTCAGTCTTCATCTTTCATGACTTGGATAGAAGAAAAGCAAGGCTGAAACTTCTGGTTTCTTGACTTTTTCTTTCTTCCCTTCCCTCCACCTCTCTCCTCCTACCCTCTTCTCCACTCTTCCAGGCCCTTCCTTCCCTTCCCTCTCCCTCCCTACCACCTCTTTCTCTCTTTGAATTTGGATAGATTTCTTTCATTTATTCCACACTGCATAAGCCAGATGTTTTAAAGTTAGCTGCAGAGGATTATGTTTTCTTGTTTCCCATCATCCTTTCCTAGGACCATAAATCCTGAAATTCTTGAACTCACAAATCACCGACTCACATAAACAAAGACGGGAAAGCACACCATGACGGAGGCGTTTTAAAGCCTGCGGTTATTCCAGCAGCAAATGCTTTCTGTCATCTTCTTGGTCCCTGACTGCTGCTTCAGATGCCACTGGTCCATGAAATAATTTAAGATTCAGTTCTGAAGCTCAAGCCCAACCGATGTTTCCAGACATGTCCCTACTATAAAACATTCAAGGTTACTTATTTAATCATTCATGGAGCTTCCAAACATGTCAGCGTTTTTATGGCACCATTGGTGACAGCTATAATGTTACCAGTAATTACAGATTGAGGAAATGTTTGTCATGAAATGTAAAGCACACTACTGAATAAGTATATGGCTTAGTAGGAGAAATGACTCTTATCCCCTCTTCTACCTGATCCTCAGCTTGTATTTAGGTCCCCACTCCTACCCCAGGCTTAAAAGTATTTATTCACCAAACCACCCTTTCTCAATAGTCCTTTAAAACTATGAAACAGGGCTGACAAACTCCACTACCTACAGAAGTTGGGAGGTAAATAAGAGAAGTATTTGGATGTAAGCAAACCAATAGAGGAAAATCGACAATAGCTAGCCAGTCAGCGGCACTGTCAGAGATACAATGGGGAGATGTAGAGACCGTGGTCCTTTGGGACACCGCCCGCCCTGTCTAAGAGCACAGACGCTCAGTTGTTGGTTATTGCCTGGTGAGAATGTAGCCGTGCATTGCCAGATCTTCCAAATCTCTGGAGAAGCTGCAATTTGGATATTGATGTGGAGTCATGTATTAGCCCAGATGCCAGCAACTTTTCAGATTTATCTAGCAGAAATTCAAATAGTGGTGTCTGGAACAAAGATCATCTGAAAAGCAGAACTGGCTCAAAACAGCTATCGCTTTGTTATGGGACAACTGAAACCGAGCATCTCTGGCAACTCTGTTGCTTTGCCATGAACTTCAGGTCATCGGTCAGCTAATAAAGGAGGAACACAAAGTGAAAAAAGTTGGATTTAATGGTGCAGATGAAGTACAAATAATTTCAATACTATTGGGTCGGCCAAAAATTTTGTTTCATTTTTTCCGAAACATCTTACAGGAAAACCCAAATGAGCTTTCTGGCCAACCTGGTGTTTATTACGGCAGGTATGGGTTGACTCCCTGCTTCACACCAGGCGCTGGGTGAAACGCTCGGGTCACACTAGTGAGCAACACAGATGAAATCTCTAGCCTCTTTGAACTTATTAACCCTGGGGGGAAGATGTATTACTGACATCAATATTCAGATGAGCCCCCAAATTACCAAAAACTTATTTGAACCCGAGTCTCTGGGACTCCAGATCCTTGCCTGTTTTCATCTGTGTGCCATGTTCCATGCTGGTTCCTGGGAGGAGTGGGATGAGGAGATGGGGAGATGGCCTTCCTAATAAGGTTCTTGTGTGTGTATTAAGGGAGTGGGGTCTGACGGAGTGACATCACGTCACGCAGTGGTGA
>SJXQ01003053.1:122054-159251 GCA_006408695.1 Aepyceros melampus | reverse complement strand
ACTCTCGACTAGAACGGGGTTTCCCAGGCGGTGCTAGTGGCCAAGAACCCGCCGTCCAGTGTAGGAGACGTCAGAGACCCGGGTTGGATCCCTGGGTTGGGAAGATCCTCTGGAGGAAGGCGTGGCAACACACTCCAGTATTCTGGCCTGGAGAATCCCATGGATAGTCCATGGGGTCACAAAGAGTCAGGCACAACTGAGTGACTTCCACTTATTCTCATTTTACAGATAAGGAATTGAGGTTTAAAAAAGATTTAAGAGATAGGTCAGAATCATATGGACAATCAGTGGTAGGTAATGCAATTCAAGGTCAGTCTGTCCTGATTTAAAGTATGTGATATAAACGCTAGCCCTGCTCTGAGACCCAAACCCCATCCTTTCAAGATCAGCAGAGACAGGGGAGTGAAAAGCTGGGCCCCAGACAGCATGTTTGATACCCTGATTTCATCATTGCCCATTGGCAAGGAAGCCCATGGCAAAGGTCCCTTCTGCAGGCTTGCGGTCAGGGGTTTGAACTCGGCCCTGTTCAGCTATGAAAAGCATAACAGCAGGCAGACAAAATCCTTCATCCCCTACTCAGGTCCTTAGCTCAGATGGGGCCATGGTGGATTTGGCCACTGTCCATCACTGCATTCTCTTACTGATGCAGCCAGCTGTCTAAGGAAATTCAGCAGGCCATGTAGACAGCAAAATAAGAAACCCACTAAGCCATCATAAGTGGAAGAAGTCATGTTGTAGGCTAGTCACATTAGAGCCATCTGTTCTTGGTATAATATACACTGAACTAATAATTATCAACAAATATTTTACCTCTCTAATTTGAGGTAAGCTGGGAAAATCTTAGGGCTATTTATAAATAAATGTCTTCTTGTCAAGTATTTACGAACAAGTATTGAGCTCTGCAGTTTATAAGTAAACTCTTTATCTTTTCCCACACATCTGTTCCTTGTTTTCTGTTTTTTAACTTTGTCGACTTGCCTAGTGATCCAAGCTAGAAATCTGAATTGTTTCAAAATTTCCCTCTACTTCAGTCTTTGTGGGCTTGCCCAGGGGCTCAGTGGTAAAGAACCCACCTGCCTATGTGGAAGATGTCGGTTCAATCCTGAGTCAGAAAGATCCCCTGGAGAAGGAAGTGGCACCCACTGCAGAACTCCTGCCTGGGAAATCCCATGGACAGAGGGGCCTGGCAGCCTACAGTCCATGGAGTCACACAAGAGTCAGACACAACTAAGCGACTACACAACCATAGTAGTCATAAAGCCTATCTGTTTGCACCTCTGAAATTTCTCAGAATCTTTTGTTCTTCATTTCTGCTGTCTTTGCCAAGACTAGTCTTGCAGTCAATTTCTCGGTCAGTTACAATCACGTCTGTATCAGTTTTCCAGTTTTCTTTTTTTCCCAACATTGCTGGTTTTAAAACATCTTAAAATATGATTCTGTTCTGTCAACACCCTTCAAGAATGCTTCATGGTTTACAGGGTACAATTTGAACTCTCTTGTCATGTATAATGTTTAAGGCCTTTTATTCTTCCCAACTTTTATTAAGCTTCTACTGTTTATTCCCTGACAGTAAAATCAGAAACAAGGACCGATTCCTATCACTGAGGGAAGCTACCTAGAATCTGGTGGAGGGGCTGTCTGTGTGAAGACAAATACAATAAGCGTATGAGGCGTTAGTGAGAAGTTTGCTAGAGCTGGTATGTGTTCGATGAAGGAGTGGTTAAGTCCTGTGGGTCAGTCTGTTGGCTGACTTCCTAGTATGGGTGCTTTCTCACCATCCCAGATTGTGCTGCTCTTGGTTTTGGGCACAAAAGGGAGGACACAGGCTCAGCTAATTAATGTTTCCTTGCCCCAGGTTGTAGTCAGTGATTCTGGGATGGATTCGTGAACAAGGTGGGTCAAACAACAGAGTCTCAGAACTTCTGCTGAGGAATCTGGGTCAGAGACGCTCCCAGTTTCTTTCCCGACAAGGAAACCCAGGAGCTGCTGGCAGCCCTCTGAGAAAATAAGGAGGCCAAGGTCGGGGGAAGCCAGCACTGTGAAAAACAAGGCAGAAAGATGACAGGAAGCACAGTACTGAGCTGAAGGATTGAGTCTTGCTGAAATTTTGCCCCAGTTCTGACCCCAATTTTAGTTAGGTGAGTCAAAATAGTCTCTGCTGTTTTAGCAAGATTGTTGTAGTTTGGGTCCCAGTCTCCATCCCTCTTCTCTTAGGAACTCTGGGAGCCTAAAGAAAGGCTTCTGGAGTCTAAAGAAAGGCCTCTCCCCCAGCCTAGATCTTCCCCATGAGCCCTACAGTGCTTCTGTCAGCTGTGTTCTCCTGAGTTGAAGTGTCTGCTTTTTGCTTCGGGACTCTCATTGTTAAGTCTTTCTCTCTTTTTGCTGAAGCACATACGCAAATGGACTGTTTTCTGGGTGCCTCCCAGAAACCCACTGCTCCCGGTGCCTCTTAGGGAACCAGCCTGCTCCTGTTCCCAGTCCCCATGGTGTAGGCATCTCTGACTGTGGCTTTAGCTCTAGGAGAGGACGCAGACCCAGGCCAATGAGCTCCCTGTGCTTCTCTGGCTGCAAAAATGTGAGGTTAGCCATGGATCTGTGACTAACCAACATCTCTGAAGTGTTGGTCAGAGTCCAATCAGGAAACAGATATACAGCGTTGTCTGAACAGGAAGATTTATTATAAAGGATTGTTGATGTTTTACAGGGGATTAGTTAAAAAGGGATAAAAGAGAAGCCTAAAGAACATTCTAGGGCTGAGGGAGAACACCCTCAAACTGAGATGGGACGTTCTCCCTGAGGCCAGGATTCAGACCCAACAGGAGAGTCTGATTGTAGCCGCTGGATGGTGGGGAGGCTCCTGAGGATGCTCAGACCAGAGCTGGTCCAGCATTGTTGGGGTATGGCCAGCAGGCAGAGATTCCCCAGAAACATGCCTGTAGGAGTCGCTATGGAAACTGCAGAGAATCATGCTGGAGTCGTCCAGCGGGGCTGGGGTTCTGGAGCCATGCTGCTGCTACTGCTGCTGCTAAGTCGCTTCAGTCGTGTCCGACTCTGTGCAACCCCATAGACGGCAGCCCACCAGGCTCCCCCGTCCCTGGGAGTCTCCAGGCAAGAACACTGGAGTGGGTTGCCATTTCCTTCTCCAATGCAGGAAAGTGAAAAGTGAAAGTGAAGCCGCTCAGTCGTGTCCGACTCTTAGCAACCCCAGGGACTGCAGCCACCAGGCTCCCCCGTCCATGGGGTTTTCCAGGCAAGAGCACTGGAGTGGGCCGCCACTGGGAACTCTGCAAACCTGTCACCGGAAGCTGATGGCAAGTGAGCGAGGGCCCTTGTGGAACCCACTCCTAGGAAGCCTGCTGCTTCCCCTCCGGAACTGGCTGGGCAGCTGCCCACAGGGCTTTGTTCAGTGCATCTCCCTGCGGGGAAGCCCCCCAGGGGCGGTGAGCTCCACCGAGTGTCCTGGGTGTCAGCCCAACACAGCAGGAGCCAGGAGAAGCCGAGCCTGCTGGAACCAGGAAGGGAGTCCTTCACCTCCCGGAGGCCTCTCCAGGGCCCCTCCAGCACCTGTACCGACAGAGCTTAGCATCACTCCTGCCGGCAAGAGAAAAGTGTTCCCGCATCAGGGGAAGGGCAGTGGAGGCCAGATTTGTCGCCAGGAGGCAGTGACTTGCTAACTGGCACCTTTGTGATTTTAATTTTTTTAATGATTTTATTTGTTTGGGATTTTTATGATAACGCTAGGAAAGAGATGCTCTCTGGAACCTACCGATAAACACTCAGAGCACGGCTACCTTTCCACCAGGAGGGGAAAGCCTGCTGTAGTGTCAAAGCAGCACGGAAGAAATGGAGCCCAGAGATGGGGAGAGGCAGGGCACTGACAGCACTGTTGGGTTTTTGGGTCCAGCCATATCTTCAGCTTACACACATTACGACTTTGTTAGTATAAAAACCAATTAGTCCCACCCCATCGCCATTTAAACCAGTTTGAGCTGGATTTAAGTGTTTCAACCTAAAGAGTACTGATCAAATCACAATAAATTTTTAGCTTTCGACTCAGGTCAGTGTTCTCTCTAATCTGCATGTGTTGTTTCTCATTCTTTGACCCTAATTCTGGATACATCATCCCAGAAGCAGAGGTGATCTGCGATCTGGAAGCTCCATTGAGTCAAGGAGTTTTCTTGAACTTGAAGTGAAGGCCGCCTTTGCACAGCCCCATAAAGCTTTGTGTGCGACATCCTTGGGCTTCCTGCATCATTCCCTTTGCAAGTGTACCACAGCCTGTTACAGTTTAATCATTTCATTCTCAGTATCCTATTAATTACGGGAAACCAATGAGATTGAGAGGTTGAGTGACAGTGATGGGTGGGGTTCTCAGTGAGAAAATCCAAGTTTGAGAGCCTTAGCATTTGCTTCCCAGATTTAGAGTAATTTCTGACTGGATGAAATCTTTAGAGTGAGCCAAGACACTCAACAAAAACTGAGTATTACCTGCCCTTTTTGAATGGAATGATTTCAACATGAAAGGTGAATGAATAGCTCTAATATGATCTTATAAACTTAAATGGTTGCAATTTAAGAAATTGAATTGGTTTTGATGGGTACTTTTTCCTACCACTGTTGAAAGGTAATTTGCCTGAAAGTCAAAGACAAGGGGAGAGAACTTTGTTGAAGGTGCAGCAGAATGGTTTCCAGGTGAACTGTGAGCTGCTCCACAATCTCAGGGCCCTCGACCGAGGCCAAGTTGTATCCAGAACAGTCACTCAAGTAACCTGACGGGGGGACCATTTTCAAATACATGGCAGCCAGAAACTGATCTCAAGTAACCTGGCACTGATCCCAGTGAGGACAGTTTCTCTGACTCATCTGTCTCATATGTGGAAAAAAAAAAAAAAGATTTTTGCATTTCCTGTATTCCCACAAATTTAGTTCAAGTTAGATGGTTTGCAGCAGAACAGGACTTGATTGGGAAAAGAAAGAGAACCGATATACCCATCTCATTGATTTGTGATAATTTTTAACATTTTCCATATTATTCTGAAGGAAACTTTTGATCCAAAGTAGGGGAGGTGTGGTAGATCATTTTCATTCAAAGTGGGGAACTTCACACACAAAAAAGGCAGAGAATATCTTCTTCCCTAATATCCTTCTACTTTAAGAAGGAGAACTGGAGTGTGGCTCTAAGCTGAATATTTACCTAGAGATTCTGAAACATGAAGGTAAAATACTGGGAATCCCTCCTTCACAAAGGACCATACAATTTTGAGGACAAACAATGCATACGCCAAGATTTGAGCCCAAAGCTCTCTAGTAGGAGAAACATGGTTTCTACGGCCTTGGGGAAGGGAAGTTCACGTTTTCTCAACAGGCAGAAAATCTCCGGAGGAGAGAGAGATCTAAAGGTATGCAACGAACACACCCCAGGGCTATGCCAGCTGGTGTTTCCTGTAAGCACAGGTCTTCGAAGTGCTTCCTCTAAGTTCTTGTAAAAAGAGGATCTTTAAAAGAATCAGTGGGCCCTTGGAAGACCTCAGAGAACCATAATCATTGATAAGCCTATTTGTCCAAGATAGATCAGTATAACTCTGCTCACTTCTTTTTTTTTTTTTTTTTTTTGGCAATATCCAAAATATAGAAGCATCCCAATTGACAACTGCTACTTCCCTTTCAATTTTCACTTTCCTGCATTGGAGAAGGAAATGGCAACCCACTCCAGTGTTCTTGCCTGGAGACTCCCAGGGACGGGGGAGCCTGGTGGGCTGCCATCTATGGGGTCGCAGAGAGTCGGACACAACTGAAGCGACTTAGCAGCAGCAGATGTATGGTTAAGGCTTCCCAGGTGGCGCTAGTGAAAATGCATGGTTTAAAAATTATGGTAAAGCCATCTAATACTATCCAGCAACAAAATAAATGAGATCGTGACATGTTACAATACACATGAACTTCTAAATAATTATTCTGAGTGGAAGAAGGCAGACGAAGAGAGTACGTACTTTATGATTCCACTTACGGAAAGCTCTACAAATGCAGATGAAACTATAGTGACAGAAAGCAGGTTGATAGTGGCTTGAGTATTTGAGGAAGCCAGAAAAGGTGAGGAGGAGGAATTTAAAAAGGGCACAAGGAAATTTGGGGGATGGTGCTTGTTTTTGCCCTTCTGAGATTGTGGTGACTGTTTTCTAGGTATATACATATGCCAGACATATCAGATTGCATACTTTAAATATCATGTGCCAACTATGCCCTGGTGATGCTGTTAAATCTCCACACAAACAATGCTGGTCACTCAGTGGCCAGAACAATTACGTTTGACTTTGAAACCTGGAAAAGAAGACTGCCTTCCACCTTGAGGAACAGAATATGTTTCATCAGATGGCAAGAACATCATTGTGACATGTCAGCCATGGACAGGCCATAGAAACGGTGCAATAGCTTCCAGGCTGTCAGAGCTACTGGGTGTAAATTCTTCATAGTGGGACCAAGTGAGGGTGTAGAGGGAAATCACTCAGCTTTTTTATGGACGCTGAAGTCCTTATGCCATGTGCCTTGCTCAGTTGCTCAGTTGCGTCTGACTCTTTGCGACCCCATGAACTGCAGCCCACCAGACTCCTCTGTCCATGGACTTCTCCCGGCAAGAGTACTGGAGTGGGTTGCCATGCCCTCCCCTAGGGAATCTTCCCAACCCAGGGGTTGAACTCCGGTCTTCTGCTTTGGCAAGTAGATTCCTTACCACTGAGCCACCTTGCTTATAGATCAGACTTGCATTGCAGTTGGGGTAGAAAAAGACTGCCTGCTGAGTATTACAACGGGTAACTATGGACTTGGCATTTATCACCGTAAGACTGGAATGCTGGGAAGAGCCTGGGAGGTAGGAAGATCAATCTCATCAGCCTGGACCAAGACCTCTGCTTGTCCTGGCTCAGTCTACAAACAGCCATGTTTCCCTCTTTGTCTTTATTTTTATTAAGAAGGTGTTTAACAACCAGCAATATATTAGCCTAGGATAGACAAGGCAGACGAAGTGGTTTCCATATCACACTACGGGCAGAAGATCTGAGACTTCTCTGTAGTTTCAGAGGACTGAGCTTAGAGTCAGTGGGCAAAAATTATTGAGGACTAGCACTTGGTTTAATGTGAAGAAGTCATTATTAATATTGGGTAATATTTTAAAAGCGAAAAGGGTCGCTTTGTGAGATCGCAGTCTCCTTGTCAGCAAGAGCATTGGAGCAGAAGCTAATTACAGATACTGTTTCTACAGTTTGTGCTCCCTTAAGCTAAATTACATGTAATTTGATTGATTAATTCAGGAACACAATCTGTATTGTGTAGCCCACTATTAGCTATAACATGATAGCGTAGGGGGAAAAGTGTTACAGGAAGCAGGGTATTAAAATTCCCAGATGTTCAAGTGCTGCTTGCTTACTTTGCACCCATTCCTTTGTTCAGTGTCAGCAATCATGAACTGTGTTGCAATTTTGGGCATTTTTGCAATCTGATTTATGTTCATTTCCAAAATAGTATACAATATAGACAATACGGAGGTATATGTGAAACCGCAGTCTGCTAGTTAATCTCTTCTCTGACACAATCTTTTAATAAAGTGAGATTTCCTGTGATCACAGCCCCAACAACTGTAGGGTCACAGCCCCTGTGGAAGGGCTGTCATAGACCGGGCAATATTAGACTAGAACTTCTAAGGCAATTATCAGTTCTTCAGTTGTCTGATTCTAGTGGTCCTTGAAAGGTTAACTGATTCATTTTTGCCCGGGTTCCTCCTTCTTATTATTCAGGTCTTAACTTCGAGTCTCTGGTAGTAAATTTTGGAGGGAAAGGGTCAATCTTTTGCTTTAATCCCTCTTTCAGTTTTTAATGCTTCTTTGACACCCTAAGAAAGATGTGAGTTGGAGATTGTGTACATGAGTCTGGAGTGTAGGGAAGAGAGAGGATTGGCTGGGTGGCGCCTATCTCTATGATATTAGACAAGACAACTCAGAGATGGTGTGGAGGGAGGAGGGCAGAGGGAACATTCTGGTTTTGCTGCCATTTAGGGATCTAATAGAGAAGACGAGGATGAGCAGCAGCTGAAGTGGGAGCAAATTCAGGTGAGCATTATGTCACAGGGGCCTGGGGAACAAAGTATTTCCAAAGGGAGGAAAAGCTCCAACATCATTTCTGTGCCCTTTGTACCAAAGATGGTTGATGGAACCAAATCATGGGGAAACATCAGGCAAAGTCAAACTAAGGCACAGTTTAAAAACTAATAAATGGCCCAGAGTCTTCAACGGTATTAAGTGTGTGATACAAAAGAATGAGAAACTGTTCCAGATTTTTAAAAGACTAAAGAAGCATGATAATGAAATGCATTGACATAGAAATACTACTTTTTTCTCTTGCTGTTAAAAACATTATTGGGTTTGCTGATGGTCCAGTGGTTAAGAATCGCCTGCCAATGCCGGGGACATGGGTTCAATCCCTGGTCTGGGAAGATCCCACAACTACAGCACAGCTAAGCCTGTGTGCCACAACTACTGAAGCCTGCACTCCAGAGCCTGTGCTCCACAACAAGAGAGTCGGTGCATCACAGCAAGAGCAGGCCCTGCTCGCCACAGCTAGAGAAAGACCTCATGCAGCAACAAGACCCACCCACAAATGATGTCCTTTTCATTATAGGGGACAGGAATGCAAAAGTAGGAAGTCAAGAAACACCTGGAGTAACAGGCAAATTTGGCTTTGGAGTACAGAATGAAGTAGGGCAAAGACTAATAGAGTTTCGCCAAGCACTGGTAATAGCAAACACCCTCTTCCAATAACACAGACAAGACTCTACACATGTATACACTAGATGGTCAACACCAAAATCAGATGGATTATATTCTTTGCAGCCAAAGATGGAGAAGCTCTATACAGTCAGCAAAAACAAGACTGGGAGCTGACTGTGGCTCAGATCATGAGTTGCTTATTGCCAAATTCAGACTTAAATTGAAGAAAATAGGGAAAACCACTAGACCATTCAAGTATGATCTAAATCAAATCCCTTATGATTACACAGTGGAAGTGAGAAATAGATTTAAGAGACTAGATTTGATAGACAGAGTGCCTGAAGAACTATGGACGGAGGTTTGTGACATTGTACAGGAGACATGGATCAAGACCATCCCCAAGAAAAAGAAATGCAAAAACAGCAAAATGCCTGTCTGAGGAGGCCTTACAAATTGCTTTGAAAAAAAGAGATGTGAAAAGTAAAGGAGAAAGGGAAAGATATACCCATTTGAATGCAGAGTTCCAAAGAATAGCAAGGAGAGATAAGAAAGCCTTCCTCAGTGATCAGTATAAAATAAAAAAAAAAAATAGAGGAAAACAATAGAATGGGGAAGACTAGAGATCTCTCCAAGAAAATTAGAGATAACGAGGGAAAATTTCATGCAAAGATGTGCTAATAAAGGACAGAAATGATATGGAACTAACAGAAGCAGAAGATATTAAGAAGTGGAAAGAAATACAGAAGAACTGTACAAAAAAGACCTTCAACATCCAGATAATCATGATGGTGTTCTCATTCATCTAGAGCCCGACATCCTGGAATGTGAAGTCAAGTGGGCCTTAGGAAGCATCACTGCAAACAAAGCTAGTGGAGGTGATGGAATTCCAGTTGAGCTATTTCAAATCCTAAAAGATGATGCTGTGAAAGTGCTGCACTCAATATGCCAGCAAATTCAGAAAACTCGGCAGTGGCCACAGCACTGGAAAAGGTCAGTTTTCATTCCAATCCCAAAGAAAGGCTATGCCAAAGAATGCTCAAACTATCGCACAATTGCACTCATCTCACATGCTAGTAAAGTAATGCTCAAAATTCTCCAAGCCAGGCTTCAGCAATACGTGAACCGTGAACTTCCAGATGTTCAAGGTGGTTTTAGAAAAGGCAGAGGAACCAGAGATCAAATTGCCCACATCCAATGGATCGGAGAAGGCAATGGCAAGCCACTCCAGAACTCTTGCCTAGAAAATCTCATGGACTGAAGAGCTTGGTAGGCTGCAGTCCATGGGGTCGCTACTAGTCAGACATGACTGAGCGACTTCCCTCTCACTTTTCACTTTCACGCATTGGAGAAGGAAATGGCAACCCACTCCAGTGTTCTTGCCTGGAGAATCCCAGGGATGGGGGAGCCTGGTGGGCTGCTGTCCATGGGGTCACACAGAGTCTGACACGACTGAAGTAACTTAGCAGCATTAGCAGCAATGGAGCACTGAAAAAGCAAGAGAGTTCCAGAAAAAAACATCTATTTTTGTTTTATTGACTATGCCAAAGCCTTTGTGTGGATCACCACAAACTGTGGAAAATTCTGGAAGAGATGGAAATACCAGACCACTTGACCTGCCTCTTGAGAAATCTGTGTGCAGGTCAGGAAGCAACAGTTAGAACATGGAACAACAGACTGGTTCCAAATAGGAAAAGGAGTACATCAAGGCTGTATATTGTCACCCTGCTTATTTAACTTCTATGCAGAGTACATCATGAGAAACGCTGGGCTGGATGAAGCACAAGCTGGAATCAAGATTGCCGGGAGAAATATCAATAACCTCAGATATGCAGATGGCACCATTCTTATGACAGATAGTGAAGAAGAACTAAAAAGCCTCTTGATGAAAGTGAAAGAGGAGAATGAAAAAGTTGGCTTAAAGCTCAACATTCAGAAAACGAAGACCATGGCATCTGGTCCTATCACTTCATGGCAAATAGATGGGAAAACAGTGGAAGCAGTTCCAGACTATTTTTTGGGCTCCAAAATCACTGCAGATAGTGACTGCAACCATGAAAGTAAAAGACACTTGCTACTTGGAAGAAAGTTATGACCAACCTAGACAGCATCTTGGAGAATGAAATGGCAACCCACTCCAGTGTTCTTGCCTGGAGAATCCCATGGACGGAGGAGCCTGGTGGGCTACAGTCCATGGGATTGCAAAGAGTCGGACATGACTGAGCGATTTCACTTTCACTTTCAGACAGCATATTAAAAAGCAGAGATGTTATTTTGCCAACAAAGTTCTGTCTAGTCAAAGCTACAGCTTTTCCAATAGTCATACATGGATGTAAGAGTTGGATCATAAAGAAGGCTGAGAGCCGAAGAATTGATGCTTTCGAACTGTGGTGTTGGAGAAGACTCTTGAGAGTCCCTTGGACTGCAAGGATATCCAACCAGTCCATCCTAAAGGAGATCAGTCCTGAATACTCATTGGAAGGACTGATGCTGAAGCTGAAACTCCAATCCTTTGGCCACCTGATGTGAAGAGCTGACTCATTGGAAAAGACCTTGTTGTTGGGAAAGATTGAGGGAAGGAGGAGGGGACGACAGAGGATGAGATGGTTGGATGGCATCACCGACTCAATAGACATGAGTTTGATTAAACTCCAGGAGTTGGTGATAGACAGGGAGGCCTGGTGTGCTGCAGTCCATGATGTTGCAAAGAGTTAGACATGACTGAGTGACTGAACTGAATTGATTAGAACAGTTGGTGAAATTTGGGTAAAGTCTGTAGATTTGTTAATATTATATCTGCGTAAATTTCATGATTTGAATACCTGTACTGCAGTTGTATAAGATAATGTCTTGTGTTGTAAAGAAATTCACAAGGGCATATTTAAAGATAAAAGGATCGTATGTCTGCAGCGCGTTCCTGAACAGTTCAGAAAAAATTATCAATCTATCACATGTTTATCTGTAGCTATCATCTATCATTTCTGTTATCTGTTTCCCTATCTAATTGTCTACCTATCATGTATCTGTAGCTATCTCTAGAGAAAGACAAAGCTAATATAAAATTTGTGGGCAACTATGAACAAACAGCTGACTCATTGGAAAAGACTCTGATGATAGGAAAGATTGAAGGCAGAAGGAGAAGATGGTGACAGAGGATGAGATGGTTGGATGGCATCAATGACTCAATGGACATGATCTTGGGCAAACTCTGGGAGCTGGTGAGAGACAGGGAAGCCTGGTGTGTGGCAGTCCATGGGATCATGAAGAGTTGGACACAACTTGGCAACTGAACAACAGCAAGAATGAAAGACATATGAGAACTATTTGCACTATTTTCACAACTTTTAAATTATCCACCCCACCCCTTCACCCCAAATTCTTAAAACTTTGGAGAATTAGAGGAGAAAATAAAAATACAGGCACATGTTTCTGTCAATCATTATTTTCTAGATTGAAAAATGTGGCCCTTCTTGGCCCCTAAAACACACCATGTGTTATATGGGTCTTCTCATCACACATCTGACTTTTAATACTCTTTCTGGCTCAGATGTTTAGAACAAGTTCTCCAGATTAAAGGTGTCTTTGGCTATTTTTTTTTTTTTTTTTGACCATGGAGG
The DNA here is from genome assembly GCA_006408695.1 of Aepyceros melampus. Classification (NCBI taxonomy): domain Eukaryota; kingdom Metazoa; phylum Chordata; class Mammalia; order Artiodactyla; family Bovidae; genus Aepyceros; species Aepyceros melampus. Next base: position 146,881 of record SJXQ01003053.1, on the reverse strand, counting down.
GATTTCTGATGATCCTGGATAGAATCAAGCCCTGATGAAAGAGAACTTCAGTGCAGTTTATGGGCCTGTTCTGGTCAACATATAAGTCTGTTGAAATGGCTTTTCTCATGAAGGGATGCTTTGATCCATTAGAACAATAATGATATTATTGTCACTCAACCATCCTTATTCCAAGAGCTTGAGCTATATATAAGTCATAAGAATGCATTCATAAGAGTTGGAAAACATCTTTGTGAGATTGACAAGAAGACATTTTAGTATCAGAACAAGCACGCTTTCTCAAGAGCATTTCTCTGGGGTCAGGAAAATGGTAACTGGGTCTGCAGGACATTCACCCCAGCACTTTTCCTCTAACATCTGCAACTCCACAGAGGCCGACATCTCTATTTTTGTTTCCCTTGGATCTGCTTGCTCTCTTAGGCATCTGAGTGATTCCTTAGTAGTTACTCACCAACAAAGACTTACCATTCACCAGAGGACTTGAGAGCAAATTCCTCAGACCTGCAAACCACGGATGATTAGAACAGCCAGCATTTAGTAATTAAGCCATGAAATGAATGTGAACCTTGGAAAACTTGGAAGGTTATCACAGAATGAGCCCAGCGGCTGTCAAGCATGAAGGACATCTCTTCCAGGAGAAGCCTGTCCGGGAGAAGTCCATCCGTCTTCAGGATGTCCAGGGAAGCCCTCTAGGTCTGTGCAATTTTTCCCTAGCTGGGGATTTTCTAATATTTCTTAATAGCCAATATAAATCACAAAACTTCACAATGGTAGACAAGCCTTCTAGGGCTGATTTAATATGTATCATCGACCAATTTGCAGTACAACCTACTGGGTAAATCTACATACATTATTTTGATCAGTTTATGGAACATAATGATAATGGTTTTTGCAAATTACTTGTTTTTCCTTTTTTGCGTGATAGATTTACTGCCCAGGATTGGGAGGGAAACTCAAGGACCCATAACTCTGGAGAAATATCAAAGCACTCCTCATGATAAAACATGAAATTTCCTTGAGTCAAGAAAATATTCTTTCACTCATTTCCTCATTCATTTATTAATTTTTTGGCCGGGCCACACAGCTTATAGGATCTCAGTTTTCCAACAAGGGATTGAACCCAGGCCACAGCAGTGAAAGCTCAGAATCCTAACCACTGGGCCACCAGGGAACTCCCACAAAGTGCACCTTATGTTTCCAGAGCTTGCATGATCCTAGGACATCCATCAGAATATCTGTCTGTTGAGGACGCTGATCAGCATTTGCTTCCTTAGCAACATTTCCTAACAGAGTCCCCATGTCAAATGATGATCACAGTTTCCTTTGTGAAGAGTAATTTTTTTTTCAGTCAAATTAATGATCAGATTTTTCTAGATGGGTGCTCTTCTATCAACTTAGAAAACATGTACCAAAACTGAAGGAAAAATAAATGAAAATAACAGTATGGTAGGCCTTTGTCTAAGTTATGACCAACCTAGACAGCATATTAAAAAGCAGAGACATTACTTTGTCAACAAAGGTCCATCTAGTCAAAACTATGGTTTTTCCAGTAGTCATGTATGGATGTGAGAGTTGGACTGTGAAGAAAGCTGAGCACTGAAGAATTGATGCTTTTGAGCTGTGGTGTTGGAGAAGACTCTTGAGAGTCCTTTGGGCTACAAGGAGATCCAACCAGTCTATTCTAAAGGAAATCAGTCCTGGATACTCATTGGAAGGACTGATGTTGAAGCTGAAACTCCAATCCTTTGGCCACCTGATGCGAACTGATTCATTGGAAAAGACCCTTATGCTGGGAAAGATTGAGGGCAGAAGGGGACAACAGAGGATGAGATGGTTGGATGGCATCACCGACTCAATGGGCATGGGTTTGGGTAAACTCTGGGTGTTGGTGATGCACAGGGAGGCCTGGCGTGCTGCAGTCCATGGGGTTGCAAAGAGACGGACACGACTGAGAGACTGAACTGAAGCCTTTGTTTAACATTGCCCAGAGACAGTGAATGAAAAGTAACCCACTTTTACTCTGCTTTCCTCAAAAGTATCCATAAATAGTCAACAAATAGGCCCTACAGAGAGGAAAGCTGCCACCCGAGAAGCTTTATTCTATCACCCAAAGGGCGGATTCCATGAATGGTGGAGCAAGAATTGGGCTCTGGTGTTTCTACTCCAAAGAAGGTCTGGCTCTGTTTGGTGGCTGACTTCACTGGTGTTGAATTTTAGAAAGTCAGTGAGAGAGACAATGAAGGGGACCAAGGCTGCTTCCTGTCAACTGGAAGTCATCTCCTGTGCTCTTGTAAGGATGGAGTGAGATGGTTTAGGGGTGGAGTGCCTGACACAGGGAGGTGCTTAGGAGACGGCGTGATTTCCTTCGTCGATGAGCCTTGGGGTCTTCATTTCCCTCTTCCCTCTGGCCTGCGCTTCTGTAACCAAGTGTCTCTGTGGTCTCTTCCCTTTAATGCACAAATGTCAGTCATGTGCGTTGTCATCCTGACTGACTGTGGAAAGTCTGGTCTGTTATTTCATCCCCTCTCCAAGCGTATCTGAGAATGCCAGGGGGCTGTTTACAGGTTTGATGATTTCCACGTGGTCTTCACTTGTTGGTTTCACCAGCCATCTGTTTCATATCTCCTTCCTTAGGGCTGCCATGCCTTCACAGTGGGGACTGGCATCTCTATTAATTTCCCAAAAGGACAGTTAAGGTCAGGGTTTGGGAACCAGAGCAGGATAGTACAGTGTAGAAAATGTCAATGGATCCTGAGCAACATTTTGGTCTCAGCCACACAGATCTTCTCTTTCCCTGATTTTGTGTGCCTCAGTGTATCTGGGGCCAACTTCAGTGCTTTTTACAAGGGTATTTTGAAGACAGGCTCTCAGATTTCCATGGGCTCAGTGGAAGGGAGTTTTTACCTCCCTCAATTTAAGATATCAACATTTGTGGGTGTTTTTCATCCCCAGGATTTGTGAAGCTGAGAATGTCCACTTCCTTTCGAGGAAATATCCATCTCCATCCTAATGGTGTAAATTGGCCTCTATGTCTAAAGCAGGCAATTCCAGCCCTCCACATTTCATTTCCTGTTTGGCTGATTCGAGCTAAAATAACACCATGGGGAGATACCAAACTATGATGATACTTTTCCCTAACCCTCCAGCATTTCATTCCTCCTGATGGGCCTTGGTCTCCCAATTATTAAAAAGATGCCTTTCAAAACACATACATATTAAGAACAATCAGTTTTCTTGCAAAAGGAAATAGAATGTCTAAACACCATTTAGTAGCTTGGGCTGCATTGTCCTTCCCAAGGACAATGAGTAGATATTTGAATGACCTCTGCCTCATTCAGTGGTCTTGGTAAGCCCATCCTGCCCTTTCCAGTAGGACCAGCATGTGTTTATGAGTGGAGTGTGTGTGTGTGTGTGTATTTGTGTGTGTAAAGAAGGAACCACAAGGTTATAGAAAAAGGTAAATCCATCCAACTACTGCATTCTTTGACATCATGTTGATGCCATCTATCACAGAAACTGGCAGAATCTGAACACTGATTAATAGCTTTTGCTGGATTTAAAGGTCATTTAATTAGAGGCACTCTATATTAAGGCTTGGGGGAGTGGTCTCCAAAGAGGGTGCACATACCCTAAAGACAAATCTCACCTCTACCTCAAAAGCAAAACCTTTCAGCAACCCATCAAATGGCATTACAAGCATCAGCAGTTTCAGTTTCTCCCCCATGGGCTACCCTACCCGCCATGCCCTGTTGCTTGCCTTAAAGATAAAAGGGAAGACTTTGCATTTATGCCTCTGAAAACTATTCAGGTCACAGTTTTGCTACAGAATAAGCTTTGCTGCCTCCACTGGATGGGATCTATGTTTTAAGTTTGGAGATTAAAGAAAGAGGGATAAAGAAGAGATGCTACTTCCCTGAGTATCTCACCTCTACCTCAAAAGCAAAACCTTTCAGCAACCCATCAAATGGCATTACAAGCATCAGCAGTTTCAGTTTCTCCCCCATGGGCTACCCTACCCCCCATGCCCTGTTGCTTGCCTTAAAGATAAAAGGGAAGACTTTGCATTTATGCCTCTGAAAACTATTCAGGCCACAGTTTTGCTACAGAATAAGCTTTGCTGCCTCCACTGGATGGGATCTATGTTTTAAGTTTGGAGATTAAAGAAAGAGGGATAAAGAAGAACATGCTACTTCCCTGAGTGTGTTGCTTTTGTAGACACACGCTCTTATGTACCTTGAATCTCTGAGTCTTAGCCCCAGCACTGCACATACAGAGAACACTGACAGTAGAATTTAAATGGTCTGGTGTATTCTGTCAAAGCTTTCAGGGACCCCCTCCATGAAAAGTCCCCTGGTTTAAGATTATTTTAGAGCAATGGGCATGGGTAATATCTTGGTATCTTTCAGTGGAGGAAAACGTTAATAAAGAGAAACAGGAGGCTTTTATACCTATAAAGAGTAATCTAGGCATCCTTCTTGCTTCATCCTGAAGTTCCCATGATGGTTTTCCTGAGGCCAACCAAGTCGTTGACCAGATTACTTCCTGCAGTAGTGAATGCTGGGTGCCTGTGGCTTGGATGCCTTTGGAAAGTGGGTAGGAGGTATAAATCAGTGGTGGAATATTGCTAGTTTCTGTGGTCTACTCTTCAAAATGGAGCCAGATAGTAGCAATTTGGAGGACTTCATTTCTGTATTTCCTTTCCCACACCTGCACTTACAGGCTGCACCGTGGGGTATGACAGTCACTCCCACACTTTGAACACTTGCAAATGATCTATTGCTGTGATCAATGGACATTCCTTAATGGAGGTTTTCTCATGGCTGATCTCTTCTGGCAAAGGGGTCTTTCAAAAACTAAAACCAGAAAGGGAAAGGGAAGGAGGGAAAACATCACAGACACGAGTCAAACTCAGATTTGTGGCTTGTAGGAAATTCTGTGTTTCTCAAAGTGAGGAAGGGCAGGCAGGAGCAGTTAGTTATGTTTTCAATATACAAGTGAAAATGATGGTGGTGGTGGTGGTTTAGTCACTAAGCTGTGTCCGACTATTGCAACCCCATGGACTCTAGCCTTCCAGGATCCTCTGTCCATAGGATTCTCCAGGCAGGAACACTGGAGTGGGTTCCTATTTCATTCTCCAGAAAATGATGCTAGCTCCTAGTGGCTAAGAAGCATAGATTTCTCTTTCTGACTCCTTTACTCTGTATGACAGCCTTTAGATCCATCCACATCTCTACAAATGATCTAATTTCATTCCTTTTCATGAGTAACATTCCAGTGTCAACATGCAGCACGTCTCCTTTATCCATTTCTCTGCTGATGGACACTTAGGTTGCTTCCATGTCCTGGCTGGTGTAACTAGTGCTGCAATGAACATTGAGGTGCATGAGTCTTTCTGAAATAAATACCACATATTAATGCATATATGTGGAATCTAGAAAAATGGTATAGATGATCTTATTTGCAAAACAGAAATAGAGACACAGATGTAGAGAACAAATATATGGACACCAAGGGGGGAAAGTAGGGTGGGCTCAATTGGGAATTACATATATGCACTGCTATGTAGAAAATAGATACCTAATGAGAAGACCCTACAGCATAGCACAGGGAACTCAGTGCCTGTGGGGCTTAAAGGGGAAGGAAAGCCAAAAAAGAGTGGAGACAGGTATACCTGCAGCTGGTTCACATGGCTGTACAGCAGAAACCAACACAACATGGTAAGGCAACTATATTCCAATAAAAATTAATTTTTAAAAAGATGACGCTTAGATTCCAAAAGATGTCTCTCCAATGTATAGGTTTTTGGAAGTAAAACTGTAAGGATCTTGAGGGGCATTTAACTCTTGAGTATATATCACCTCATTTCAAACTTTGAAGACTCCAGTATCGATTTATCTCTGCTGTAGAAACACCACTGTATAAATTATTCAACTATAGACTCTAGTGTTAAATGTTTAATACAAAATAATCGCTTTAGTTCACTGAAAACTTGAACACTTGGCTCTCTGGTCCAACTTTCCGGCATGACTAACCAGGACTCTCTCATCTACTTCCTAGCTAGTCTTCCTTTTTCTCCTCCTGCCCTTCTGTAGCCCATTGCACAAAGCAGTGAAGACAACCTTAAAAAATGAGATTCTCGTTAAGCTTGGAACAAACTCCAGTCTCCCCGCTGGGGCCCGAGTGAGCCTTCCCGATGGCGCTGGTCCTTCCTGCGATCTCATTTGGTACCATGGTCTCCCCGCTGGGGCCCGAGTGAGCCTTCCCGATGGCGCTGGTCCTTCCTGCCGATCTCATTCGGTACCATGGTCTCCCCAGCTTACAATGCCCCTGCCCCACAGGCTGCTAGCCCCCATCCCTACTCTGCATCTCATCTTCCTGCCTTATGCTATTTATAGCACTGATCCACACTTTAAAACACAGAATGGATTTGTTTACACGTTCGCGTTTTACTCCCTCAATCAGAACTAAGCTCCCCAAGGGTGCAGACTTTGCCTTACGCAGAGTCTAGGATCTTTAACAGCACCTGTCACAAAGTCAGTCCTCCAAGAAAGCCATGTGAAGTAAAGACTGAATGAAAGAACTGGTTTTCAGTGAGATTTCACATGCCCACTCTCCCTAAGGGATAAGGGATGTTGACCAGGGGAAGAAATGCATTTTGTCCTGAGTCACTAGCCCTCCCCCAGGCACAATCTCAATTCTTGCTCTTTGGCGAGCAGATGAAGGCATAGTCTGTGACATTTGGGAGCTCCCATAGCCTCTGAGCCACTGAGGTGAGGGCAGGAATAAGCCTGCACTCCAGCGGTACATGAGATTAGTCCTGCACAGGGAAGGGCTTTGGGCGCAGAGTCACATATGGAATCAAGGTGGGTTCTTGCAACACAAAGGCCCCTGCGTAGACTGGGCCTGTTTTCTCACCTGTGACCTAATAGAAAGAACTAACATTTTCATTGCATCCTCACCACATTGCAAACCCTATGTAAACGTTGGTTCTCATCGCAAAGTCGTGCCTGACTCTTGTGACCCCATGGACTGAGGCTGCCAGGCTCCTCTGTCCATAGGATTTCCCAGGCAAGACTACTGAAATGGGTTGTCATTTTCCCCTCCAGGGAATCTCTGCGCTGCCCCTCCCCACCCCACCAGGGACTGAACCCGGGTCTCCTGCATTGCAGGCAGATTCTTTACCCGCTGAGTCACCAGGGAAGTCCCTAACACTGGCAGGTATTATTTTGCTAGTTTAATGAGCACTTCTATGATGTAGGTGTTATTGCTACTCCTTTCCCCGCTCCCACATCACGGAAGGGGATGCGGAAGATCAAGAGGGGTCTGGTCACTAAGGAAGAGCTTGCATGGAGTCATTGTCAGGGCCTTGATGAAGACCTCCTGAACTTGGAACTCAGGATCTTAACTGATAGACTCTGTGGTTCCAGTACAACTGGGAGGACAGAGTGAAATCACTATGTAGTTCTAATTGGCTTGATCACACTCTTGTAATCATCATGAACACATGTTGCCTCTACAGTTAGACTGGGCCAGGATGGGGGCAGGGGGGGCGGTGTCTGAAGGTTACACTCATGCCTTTTATCCGTCTTTGTGTTTCTTGAATCTGACATGGACCCTGGCTCATGAAAGATATATTTTTTTAATAGCTCTTTGCCTTGCTTGCTCCCTTCCTCTCTTTCTCTCTCCTCAGAAGACAGAAATTACATTTGACCCCCAGGCTTATAACAAAGGCATGCAGGTGGAAGAAGTGAGAGGCAAGGATGTCCTGGGTACACTCCCACTCCCTCTTTCAACCTGCTGATAATTCACACACACCAGCTCTGCCAAGGACGCCAGGCGACTCCTGGGCAGGTTGGGGTTAGTGCTATGTTCAGAACACAATTCTAAGTAGACAGGAGTTTTAAAATCCTAAGAAGTATCATTAACTCTGTCTGAAGCCTAGAGCTTGGCCTTATTAACTAACTGTACAGGTGAGACCCCTGGCCGCTGGTTGTATTTCGTCAATGGTGTTAATTTCACAGAAGAGGGCAACAGCTCTGTGATTCAGGACTGAGATGTGGGGATGCATCGAATCCTATAGAATACACAGGGTTTAGGAAACATAGATTTTTTAGTGCCACCTACTGTTGAAGTTATGGGGAAATCATCAAGTTCTTATTTATTTGCTGGGTTCAATGTCAGGGCCCCAAAGGAAACTGCAAACAGCTGCTCTCAGCTGTGTGATTTTTGTTTATTAATGTTGTAAGTTTGTGATTTGGCAATATTAATTTCTCTTTGGACCCTTTTATTTATGTAGACGGTAAATACTAATGCAAGAGTCCACACACCAGGATGTGTTCATTCTTTTTGGGAGACAGAAAATTGCCACTCGTTTTGCAGATAGGAGGGACTAACATTTCCAGAACAGTAAATAGCATGTTCTAAACCAGAGGATCAGACAGTCCTGAGCAAGACTGATGAACAACAGCCAAACCTCAAAGTTCCCTCATTAATTTAGTAATCAGAATCATATTATGTGGAAGCACACTGGAAAGAAAACAAGAGGGCAGGCTGATACTTTAAACTAAAAATAAGCTTAGGGAGTTCTGAATTATTTACCTTGGCTGGTTTCTGCTCTTTCAATGACCTTGACTGGATAGTCAGTTGAGATCCTAACGGCTGATATATTCCCCTAAGCAAGTAAGACTTTCACTGCCATTACCGGAAGTTGAGTATTAGGCAAAGAGAAAATGTGCCAAACCATCTGCTTTTTTGCTCATTTAACTTCTTCATCTATAAATGGCCATTACTTGGGAAATGAAAAGAAAGATGCTGTATTGTGGACAGGTGCACACGATAGGAAGAAATAAATGGATTTGCTTTTTATGTTGAGATTTGAGAATCCCAGGGACGGCAGAGCCTGGTGGGCTGCCGTCTATGGGGTCACACAGAGTCGGTCACGACTGAAGTGACTTAGCAGCAGCAGCAGCAGTCGCTCAGTGGTGTCCAACTCTTTGCGACCCCATAAACCACAGCACGCCAGGCCTCCCTGTCCATCACCAGCTCCCAGAGTTTACCCAAACCCATGTCCATTGAGTTGGTGATGCCATCCAACCATCTCCTCCTCTGTCGTCCCCTTCTCCTCCTGCCCTCAAGCTTCCCCAGCATCAGAGTCTTTCAAATGAATCGGCTCTTCACATCAAGTGGCCAAAGTATTGGAGTTTCAACTTTAACATCAGTCCTTCCAGTGAACACCCAGGACTGATTTCCTTTAGGATGGACTGGTTGGGTCTCCTTGATTGCTTCGGTGATTTTAAATGCTACAAATCAGTACTGACTGAGCCTCCACATTCACACACTCTGCACACTCTTAGGGCCAGATGGAGTGCTAGATTGCCCAGAACTGCGCTCTAATTGAAAGGGCGAGGAAACAGGTCTCTTGAAAAATTTTTGCAACCAAAATTTATCTCTTGGGGGGGGGGGGTACCACATAATTTTCTGGAAATGGTGTATATTTTAATTGCCTGTGCTGAGTTGAGCTGGTGGTATTAGGGTGTGATAAACTGAATCTGTCGGTGGCTTATGATCTTTCTATCATCAAAACTGATGCATGCATTTGTCCAGGCTTTAGTTAACATTCACAACCAGTAGCACGCCTGTGACATGAACCCACTTCCCTTGGTTCTCGGTATTCTTGTCAAGTTCTTTCCTATTCTTCACCACCAGCACCACTGATGTACAATCCTGCACTTAAAGTTCTTCAACCAGCATATTCTGAGACAGATTTCCAAACTCTTAACCCATTCACTTTCCACCTTCCACCATCATATTTTGTGTTGGACATTTTTTTTTTCCTCAAAACAATTCATAAGGAAACATGTGAAGTAAAGTTGTACTGTTACCCCTTCTTGCCTCTAGAACCTATTCTATAAAATGACACCCGATTTCTGGCCTTAGAATGGAGCTATTTCATGGAAATGTGGGAGGTTGCAAGGTGAACCACAGTAAGAGTCTCAAGGTATTCCACTGATGGAATTTATTTTTCAAGATTATTATTTCTTTTTTTTTTTCCTGAAAGGAAACAAGTGGGCAGCCGTCCCATTGGAAATGAGGGCCATGTTAACTATTCATCATAAGCTACAACCACTGACACAAAAAAACAGCAGAAGTGGGTTTGGACATGTTTATTAATTGCCAAAGCTATTTTTTAGTACCTGTCATATTATCTTACAGTCACTGTAGGAAATCAGAGAAAAACTACTTCCCTTCAAGATACAGTGAGAAAGTGTTGTTTTAAAATACCTGCCAATTCAGGAAGATAAAATTGTTTGCTATTTTAAAATTGCATCTAGATCTCTGGCATTTTTTTCTTAATTGTTCTTTAGTCATAACAACTAGAATATTAAAGAAAAGAAGGATAGAGAGATTCCTGAGGGAAGAAGAAGCAGGCAGTCGTTTCTCAAACAAAGCTTCCTTTTTATTGCGAGAGAGGACATTATAGGTGGAGTGAAACTTTTTCTTATTGTTTCGCTGAATTCACTGTGCTCCAAGAGTGACCAGCACTCTGCAAGGACCATGGGGTCTTTAATCAAGTAGGAAAGAGCTGGTCAGACGGCTGTGAGGTCAAGAGATGCCTGTGCTGAGTTGAGCTGGTGGTATTAGGGTGTGATAAATTGAATCTGTCGGTGGCTTATGTTCTTTCTATTATCAAAAGGAATGTGAGATGACTTATACCAAAAGATACAGACACATTAGGAGAGTCACCCAAGAAACAGAAAGTTAGGCTTCATGTGGAGGGTTTTGCAAACAGGCTCCCTGGCTGGCTGTGCCTGAGGCTGCCTCTCCCACCCGCTCTGTCTGATGACTCTGAAGAAAGTTCCTGATTCTGTATTTCAGTAAATGACACCTGTTGTTCATGCCAGAGCTGGAGTCATTTTCTCTTTCCTCCTCCCAACGCCTTTAAAATTCAAAGTACAATTTATATACAGTGAAATGTACAGGTCATAAGTGTAAAATTTGATGAGCTTGGACAAATGCATGTATCTGTTTGACTCACGCCCCAATTAAAATACAGACTTTTTCCAGAACATTCTATTGTACCGCCTGCCTCCTAAGAGATAAACTGTGGTTGTAAAAACAATTTATTTGCTTTCCTTCATTACCTGACAGCACTTCTGTGACTTCCTTTGACAGATACCAGAGTCAAGAGTATGGAAACCATAGTGCTCTCTGTGACCTTGGCTGATGGGGTGTTTAATGAATTTCTGGGTGGTAATTATCACTGATGATTTTATATAATCTCTGAAAATAAGACGACGCAGTCAGAATGCCTAGGTTCTCAATAAAAACCTTTGTTTTGCTTGCTGTAGGAGCAATGTGTTGCTGTACATTAAACAGAGTAGGTTCTAATGCCAAGGGTGTTCCCCGGGCTGTAGGGCAGGAAATATCGGGAGGTGCCTTTTTATGACTCTCCGGCTGGTAAAGCAAATTCCCATCTCTTTCAATGGAGGGAACTTAATTTCAGCAAGAAAAACCACTGGGGAAATAAAGTTTCACATGGGTAACCGGGCAGAATTCTGTGTGTTTTTATAGCTGGCCCTTGAAAAGTCTTTGAGCTGCATATATCACTCACACCCTGGGGTAGCCTGGTTACATGACAGCCAGGCTGAAAGTCGCTCAACTAATGTTTTGTTGAAAGGCTCCCAAATACTCAGCGTGGACTATGGACTTAATGGCAAACAGTTACTGAATACACTTTGACTTTGGGGACCAAAGCCACATGCAGACACTGCCGTACAGGATTCCACTCCTGCCACCAGGGATGGGGAAGCCCTTGCTAGGGAAAGGGCGAGGAAGAGATTCATCCTGCTGTTTAAAATTACAGATGCCTTTCCCCTCCTAGGGCCTCCTGAGAGAAACACGAACTCCCTTTAACCGGACTGCGGGCCAGCAGCAGAAGTAGCACCATGGGAACTGTCTAGCTGAAACTGGGCTGACGCGCTCCAGTTTATTTCAGACTAACAAGCTTCTCTGGTTTCAGTCCCAAAGTCCTCACCAGGGGATGTGGACATTTCTCCAGTCCTAGGACCATGCTACCTGCCCTGGGTTATTAGCATGATTCTGCCTACAGACGCCATCATTTATTTATCTGGGACATAGGGGTTGTTTATAATTCGGGAATAGACGCCAAAGGATGAAAGACTGATCGTTTCCTACTGGGAGACTGGTCTAAAATTTGTCTGTGTATTTGTAGAAACTCCTTATAGAACTTCAAGAATATGTTTATTACCAAGTCACTGCAACTTAACCCTGCCGAAGGAATTCTGGAAGGATGTAGTTATGGAGACGCAGTTACTGAGAATGTGCGGCATTACTCATGAGGCACCATGGCCTAGGAGCCCATACTGGACTAAGCCTGGGGACCAGGGTCCTATCCCCAACTTCACCACTCAATTGATGGGTCACTTACAAAGCGGAAATTATAAAGAGATATGTTCTTATGTCTTTTCCAGTTATAAATTTCCATGTAGATAGGTAGCAACAAGTCAGATTCAATTTTATGGGGATCAAGTTAAAATTTTAGGATTGGCACTAATGAGGACCTGAAACTCCCATAACATTTTCCATCAGCAAATCTTTTAATAGAATATTACTTCTGATTTTTGCAATGATCAGGTAGCTTATATAGGTCAATTAGACTGCTTAGGAAATCTCTAAAAGCTGAGTAAACTACAAACAAAACAAAACAATCTCTCCTTCTAGCTGTTTGAAGACCTTGAAAAGCAACTGTGATTTTAAAGAAAAATGTATCATGGTGAGTCTAGGACTCCTGGCTACTTTTCTTCTTGTCATATTTACTAATTTATAAGAAGTGGAGGGCTACGAATGAAGCAGAAAAATGACAGCTCAAGCCTACTGTGATCTCACTAGCTTGAGGAGACAATTTTGGTGCTCATCGTTATTATTAAATAGCTGGAATTTGAGGGGTTATTCTCTCAGAGGAAAGGGAAACTCCAGAGAAGTGGTTCTAAAATTTTGTTCAGGTTTTACCTGCAAAACACTTGCAGAATCATAAACTACATGTTTAGTTCATTTCAGTTCAGTCACTCAGTTGTGTTTGACTCTGCGACCCCATGAACCGCAGCACGCCAGGCCTCCCTGTCCATCACCAACTGCTGAAGTCTACCCAAACCCATGTCCATTGAGGCAGTGATGCCATCCAACCATTTCATCCTGTGTCGTCGCTTCTCCTCCTGCCCTCAATCTTTCCCAGCCTCAGGGTCTTCTCAAATGAGTCAGCTCTCCACATCAGGTGGCCAAAATATTGGAGTTTCAGCTTCAGCATCAGTCCCTCCAATGAACACCCAGGACTGATCTCCTTTAGGATGACTGACTGGATCTCCTTGCAGTCCAAGGGACTCTCAAGAGTCTTTCCAACACCATAGTTCAAAAGCATCAATTTTTGGGCACTCAGCTTTCTTTATAGTCCAACTCTCACATCCATATATGACCACTGGAAGAACCATAGCTTTGGCTAGACAGACCTTTGTTGACAAAGTAATGTCTCTGCTTTTTAATATGCTGTCTAAGTTGGTAACTACATGTAGTAGAAGTATATACAAGGGAAGCCGAGAACAGTAGCTAAAAGCTGAAACATTAATTAAGCACAGCTTTGTAACAAACCTGTGATGCTGGTGAGAGAGAATTTGAATTTCAGAGCTCTTTGAAGGGAGTTCCTGGTGTATATGCTGGGATCACATTTGAGAAGACTGGGAGTAAATGAAAAATTCGGACTAGACTAGCCCTCACAAAGACAAACTCTCAAGCTGAAAACATCTCAGTTCTTGATCAGATCAGGTGATTTGCCCCCAGTCTATCTGCCTGTCAGAAGAAAATGAAATTTTCTCTGAAAAAAGTAACTTCACACAGAGCCTCTGTAATATTTCATTCGCAGTGTCTAGCATTCATTCAAAACTACCAAATTTGTCAGAGCAAAATAAATGTAACTAAGAAAGAAAAGAAACAGTCAAGAGAAACAGGCCCATAGGTGATCCATGTATCAACATTTAAATAGGAATGAAGTTTAAAATAGAAATTCCCTGGAGATCCAGTGGCTAGGACTCCATCCTCCCAATGCAGGGGGCCTGGGTTCAATCCCTGATCAGGGAACTAGATCCCACGTGCTGCAACTGAAAGTTCTCATGATTGAAGATCCCAGGAGACTCCCTTGTGCCACAACTAAGACCTGTCAAAGCCTAAATAAATAAATATTTTAAAATAAATGCAGTTTATTCTTAGAGTGATAAAAATGTTCAAAAAGTGATGTCGCTATCATTGTGTAATGTGAATATGCTTAAATCTGTTGTATTTTATATTTTAAATGAGTGAATTGTACTATCTGTGAATCATACCTAAATGAAATTAGCAGAAAAGCCCCAAACTTAAAAAACTAATACACCAGAACAACATGTAATGATACTAAATTTGTATAAGGTGAGTTCTCTACATGCAAACGAGTTCCATACCAAGAGGACGTGCATAAGTCCAATTCATTCATAAATCCAACAAAGTTAGTCTAGGTACCCGACTAACACAATCAGCTATCTAGTGCTGTGCTGTGACAGGTTTATAATACTTTTCACACATATAATACATTAAAAACAAACACAAAAAATGAAGAAAACATTTTTAATCTTACAGTAGGAGAAGGCAATGGCACCCTACTCCAGTACTCTTGCCTGGAAAATCCCATGGATGGAGGAGCCTGGTAGGCTGCAGTCCATGGGGTCGCTAAGAGTCAGACACAACTGAGCGATGTGACTTTCACATTTCACTTTCATGCGTTGGAGAAGGAAATGGCAACCCACTCCAGTGTTCTTGCCTGGAGAATCCCAGGGACGGTGGAGCCTGGTGGGCTGCCGTCTATGAGGTCGCACAGAGTCGGACACGACTGAAGTGACTTAGCAGAGGAACTGGCATATATGCTGTAGCTGGCAGCGAGTGAGCAGGTGAGGAGAGCTGCTGCCTGGAGGAGAGGAGGCGGCAGATGGTGGAGCTGAAGAGTCATCAGTCATAGGAGGCGGAGGGTGGGCTGTGATTTCACTCACGCCTGACAGTCACATGTCTGCATCTTTGAAAGATCACAGCTTGAAGGTTTGTATGGGGGCAGGGGAGCTCACTGTATGCTACTTGGATTGGCAGCCCAATGGTGCTAAAACGGAGGCCAATAGAGGGTTTATTTAATTAGAGGTAAATGGCTCTGTAGATAATCCATGCTGGATCTAGAGGACAGGAATGAGTAGTATGTTCTTTTCTGTAGAAAAAAGTTACATCAGGAAACACTTTGATATCTCCACCATCCACCAGAACATTGACTTTCTTTCCTCCAAAGATGTGGAAATTCAAGCATGAAATCCTGCAATTAAAAACCTCTTGTTCCTCTTCATACAGCACATAAGACCTGGAAATACTGTTTAATTATTTAAAGGGACTGTGTAATAAGTAAATGATTGAATGGTACATCCCCTGGTTAGAATGTGAAATGCTGTTTGGTGCATTTAATTCTCAGGGTAGTGAGCAGTGACTTCATTTTGATTAATGGTTTCACACGAAGCACTTTTAATTTTGGTCTCTGAAACAATAAAGATTAGGTTCAATTAGAATAACCTTAACATTTTAACTTGAAGAATGCTCTCAGCCTGCTTGTTGCTTCATTATTTAACTGGAAAAAAATGCATCAAAAGCACGAACAACTTTCTTTAAAAAGCATCTAATTGATTTTTTGTAGAAGTTTTCTTAGTAGACTTAGACTGTTGAAAGAACACTTGATTCTGGCAAGTCATAAAGTCACACTTGCCTGAGTCCCTGGTGATATGCCAGGGTCCTTTCGATTTGGGGTCTTGAGCTTTGCCTGTGAGCTCAAGTTTATCCAAGGGTGATGGGCTTTCCTGCTATCGTCTGACAAAGTGACACTTTGAACATATCCAGACCTGCAAAGGCAATTTTTAAAGAGAGCAGAATATATGTTTGCTCTTCTAGAGGTGGTTTTCAGCTTCTCCTGCCACAGAACTTTGGTCTAAATAGCTGGTTTTCTGTGGGAAGGTGGGAATTTCTTCACTAACAGGGGAATCAGGCAGTCCAGGAAGCAAAAGAAATCCATGAGATGTCACTTGAATTCCCAGATCAGTAGCATCCTCTCTGTTCCTTCAATTCCCAGATCACGTGAGTTGAGTCTCTGTTACCTCCAGGTGAATTATGACTCAAAACCTAATTTTCCAACTGTTTTCAGGACACCCTGCTCATTAATGGACTTCCCAAGTGGCATTAGTGGTAAAGAACCTGCCTGCCAATGCAGATGTAAGAGCCCCAGTTTCAATCCTTGGGTCAGGAAGGTCCCCTGGAGGAGGGCATGGCAACTCACTCCTGTATTCTTACCTGGAGAATCCCTTGAACAGGGCACCTGGAGGGCTGCAGCTCATAGGGTCACGAAGAATTGGACATGACTTAGCAGCACTCATCAACACTGGGGAGTCTACAGAAAACTTGAGACATTTTCTGCTCACTTGCCTGCCTTCTCTCTCCCAGAAGCAGGGCAGATCCCTTTTCTTGTCCATCATGACTTCAGCATCCATCATGAACAAAGAATCTTACCAGGAACAGGGTGGAGGGATGGGTGTATCAAAGAATTTCTCCCACGTGAACAGTGTTCTTTCCAAGAATACTTCTGGTGCATAGCATTTTGGCTGATACTAACCTAAATATTTATTTCCTCTGAGTCATCTCAAACTTGAGGATAGTGGAAAAATCATGAGCTTTAGAACAACACTTAACTGCGTTCCAGTTCTAGGGTACTAGCTGGTAACAGTTATCCCCTGTAACTCAGCTTAACGGACAGTAAATGGTCACCAACAAAGCAAGGTCTGGAGCTCCCAGAAAGAGTCTGGCAGCTTCCCCTTCCCCTTTCCCTTGTTTATACCACGTGCAGCACTCAGCATAGCTCCTGGCGCCTGGGATGTGTTTACATTGAAACCAGTTTGCAGTGGGCCTCGGAAGAGTGACTTCTTTATCCTGGAAGGTCTTTACAGAAAGACCAGTTTGGTATGGAAAGAGAGCTTACTTGAGTTTTAAGTGGCCATTTCAGTGCTGTTTTTCGGAGATAAGGCTCTGCAGTGCTGTGTACAGTTATGATTATATAACATTTGCTGCTTCTGGACATTTGGCAGTAAGCTTCATATCATCAGGCTGCAGAATGAGGTATTTTGAAAAGCTAGCTCTTTAGAGCAGAGCTATGAAACTGAGGGAGAATCGGGCAGGGGATGGAGTCTGTTGGTGGTAGGGAAAGAGGATGGGGTGATGATGAGGTTATTATTGGGGGGGGAGGGGTTTGAAGAAAATAAAATATCTGCCTAATCTCAGTCTTCTGCTATAAACATGCTTATCTCTCTACAGACACAGAGTCTCCCCCAAATCCAATCATCCAGATAACTTCTATACTTAGCTCCTTCTCACCTTAATGTCTACAAAACTTGGAGTGCTCCCTATTGTAAAATCCAGTAGAAACAAAGGGCTTGTTTTCCATGTAGGTTGTTTTCCTCACGGAATCTCTCCCAATGAGCTTAATGAGTGTTGATTCAATTTATAGACAGTGTGATTTCTTCAACAGCCCCCAAGTCTATAAAAACCACAAGAGGAAAATAGTCTTTCTCCAGGTGGTAAACGCAAGTGCAGCTCCCCATCCACCTGTTTTCATTTAATCGTGGATTGTTTGCCTCATTTTGTTCTTCCCATGTGGAATGGAAATGCCTGGTGTTGGCGGAGAGAAGCCAGCCACACTGAAACATTTCTACTCTGAAATCCTGAGTCAGTTAGACAATAAATCCAAACTTATTTTTCTCTTGTTTGGAATTAGACTCATTCCCGCCCCACTCCACCCTGGTCTAAGCCAAATATAGTTTGCAGGTTGGATTTTGTAGTTTTTGACCTGTTCTTTGGCTAGGAAAAGACAATGTAGAATATGATTGGTTGATCATTTTTATTTCTCTAAGATTTTCCAGCTCTAGTCCAAAGACTGCCATTTTCTCCTCTCTAGTGTCAAGAGTTTCAAAGCCTGAAAGGAAGCAGTGACAGAAATGGAAAGGATGATGGGGATTTAAAGCAGAACCCAAAGCATCTTAAGAATCTTACTCTGGGTCTCTCTGGCCCCGCCCATACTAGTCCATTTTGCAGTGAGCAGATGAGCCTTTTCAAATAAATGAATACGCCTGTGATATGATTCCAGAACTGATGGAATGCAGATCAAATAGGAAAGGGAGGAACTATAAGTAAAAGCTCAATGAGGAGAGAGAGTGGAAGGGGAGGCAGTAGCTCCCTTCTCCTTTCGGGCTCTCTGACAGCAGCTGGGTGCAGAGTAAAGGGGGGTAGTCTGCACCATCTCCTATGAGATACTGTCCATTATTCCCCAGTAACATGATTCTATTATACAATGAAGTGGAAGTTCAGAAAGCTGAGGTGTACCTGGCCCCAAATCACGTGCTCTTTAGGAGGAGATGGATTTCAGTCTGAGTCTGTTGTTTCCATGGCAACATCCCCTTTCTTGGGTTAGGATTAAGAAAGGATTAAAAGATAAAGGAAAACAGACTAAAAAATATAAAATTCCACCAGATAATTGCTATGTTTAATTCTTTTAAAAAATGTGTCTGTATGTATAGGATCAAGAAATTGGAGAATCCAGTAAGATATAAAAGAAGAAGTAGAAATGACCTCAGTACCCCCAAAATAGTCACTGCTAGTTTTTAGTACATTTCCTTCCAGGACTTAAAAATCTCAGTATTCAGCTGTATGTTGAAGTTACCTATTGTGCTTCCCTGGTGGCTCAGTGGTAAAGAATCCACTAGACATGGGCTTGATCCCTGGGTTGGGAAGATCCCCTGAAGAAGAAAGTGGCCACCCACTCCAGTATTCTTGTCTGGGAAATCCCATGGACAGAGGAGCCTGGCAGGATATAGACTATGGGGTCTCAAAGAGTCGGACATGACTTAGCAACTAAACAACAACGGCAATCTGTAATCTGCTTTTTTCCACTTAATATATCATGAACATTTCCATTCTACACATACTCTCCTTTAATATGATTTATTTTAAAATATTTTTATGTGACCCATTTTTTAATCTTTATAGAATTTGTTACAATGTTGCTGCTGTTTTATGTGTTGCTTTTTTTGGCCATGAGGCCTGTGAGATCTTAGTTCCCCAGCCAGGGGTCAAACCTGCACCCCCTGCATTGGAAGGCAGAGTCTTCCCTGCTGGACCACCATGGAAGTCCCTTGAATATGATTTTAAATAATTTAGTAATGCATTCAATCAAAACAGTTTTATCGAACGCATCTTATGGACCAGGCACCATTCTAAGAAATAGGGATTCACACACACACAAAAGCTAAAGACGTCCTAGCAACCAGGCAGTTCTCATTCAGTGAGTACTTTCTCGCTCATTCGTGTCCGACTCTTTGCGACCCCATGGATGTAGCCTACCAGGCTCCTCCCTCCATGGGATTCTCCAGGCAAGAGTACTGGAGTGGGTTGTCATTTCCTTCTCCAGGGGATCTTCCCGACCCAGGGATCGAACCCGGGTCTTCTGCATTGCGGGCAGACGCTTTAACCTCTGAGCCGCCAGGGAAGCCCATTCAAGGAGAGGAGGCACGTAATACATGGTAAACAAACAAACATGGGAAGTGCAGAATCTGACTGACAAAGTATCATGGAGTACATTAGGGATATAATGGGAAAGAGCTCTGTCTTCGCTAGGGAAGTCAGACCATTTCTGAGGATGTGACAGTGGAACGGAGAATTCAAGACTAAAAAGGAAATGAAAACTGTGTTCCAAGCAATGGAGCAGCGGTCCAGACGAAGGGCCCAAGAGGTCGAAAGACTTCAGACAGGAGAGGTCTTCCTCGGTTAGAGTGGGCACAGGGCTGTGCTGCCGGGGTGCCTGAAGGGAAGGGAGGGAGCTGGGGAGATGAACCAGCGTGGGGGGGGACACAGGGCGGAGCTCATCAGGGTTTGGGAGCCACGACCTTGATTCTCCCCCTAAGCACAGCCCAGAAGCTATAGAGGCTTGGTGACCCGGGGGAGACCGACTTGATGAAGGTATAACAGGCACGGGTGTCTGAGCCGCGGGCATGGAAAAATGGAATTTATTCCATAATCCAATTTAATTTCTGATTTTTAACCTCGGGCTGCCCAGTGGCAGTCAGTCAGATCTCTCCAATTGCAAGTTTCTCTCGGTTCAATCCAGTGAGTTTTTAGTAAATCCGTAAGTATAATTCAATCACCGCTTCCTCTTCCAGGAAGGAGGGGCTTGCGTGCGTCCTACGAGATGTGCACGGCCTGTGGATGAGGGTGGATCGTTGCCCCTTCTCTAGTCATCGCTGCCAGCACTCAGGCCGCGTCCTCATGGGCCCTGGGAACGGTCCAGTGGTCTCGCGCTGGAGGCTGGTCATCAGTTCCGTCCCCACCGACGTGACTCTGGCCCCACCAACCCTCCGTCACCAGGCCCGGGCAGGCTGCCCCTCTCAGCAGTGGGCAAAGGCCACTGAGCTGCCCTCCCCCAGACCTTCCATGGCCTCCTCCTGAGATAGGATGGGGTCGAGGAGGCACCCCTGCCTTTGTGAGACTGCAGGGGACGGTGGGGGAGGCGGGGAGGAGCGGAGCTGCTTTCAGACCCTCACAAGAGCGCTAATCCTGTCTCTTTTCCAGGCTTGGGGGCCCTATGTTTCTGACAAGCAGGCATGCAAGTTCACTCTGTCCTAGGATTCCCAAATGTAAAGAAAGTTTCCACTGAACACAGACCCCAGGGCAGAGGTGATTAGACACTGGGGGACTCTCCACCACCCATCCCAAGGACTGGCATGTCTGTTGCCCTTTTTTGTTGTTGCTGTTCTTTCTTTAATTAGGATTATCGTTGCTTTACAATGTTGTTAGTTCCTGCTATACCAGGAATTGAACCAGCTATTTGTGCGTATATATCCCCTGCCTCTTGGACCTCGCTCCTACCACCCCCCACCCTCCATTCCACCCATCTAGGTCATCACAGAGCACTGGTGCTCACTGGCTTCCCATTGGTGGTCTATTTTACACGTGGTAGTGTGTGTGTGTGTGTGTGTGTGTGTATCAGTCCTAATCTCCCCTTCCCCCTCTGTGTCCACACATCCTTTCTCCACCTCTGCCTCTCTGTTCCTGCCCTGAGAATAGGTTCAGTTGCACTATTTTCCTACATTCCACATGCAAGCATTAATATGCAGGTTTGCTTTTCTCTTTCTGACTTACTTCACTCCGTGTGACAGATTCTGGGTCCATCCACATCTCTACAAATGGCCAGACTTCATCCCTTTTTATGGCCGAGGAATATGGTATGCCTGTACCATGGATTCTCTATCCATTCATTGCCCTTGTTTCATCTTTCTGTCTCTGGAGTCTGTGGGAAGGTAGCAGCGTGATGCTCAGAGCCTTCAGCTTCACTGTGGACCCGGATGAGCATCGAGGGCACTTCCCGGGGACAGGGCGGTGGGCCCACTGTGGACTTTTCACCAGTCTCTCGGGGTCGCTCCAGTCGGCCCTGCTACCCAGCCCTGAGCTCGATAAAGTCCCTGCATTTTCTCAGGCGTGTTCCCTGCTTACTCTTTAAGTGACTTGCTTTGCTTACTGGGAAATCAGAATTTTGTTGCCTTTCTGTAATCTATTCTCCTGTTAACACGTAAAGTTTGGGGTGTATGGTTACACATTTTCCTTTTTTCCAATGTTGATCTACTTCTGTTATTTTTGTTAACAGTTTATTTTCTTTTTATATATTTTTGATCACTGCAGTTAGAATTTGTAAGAGAAGGCTTTAATATCCAGCCTTTCATCACCTACTCATCCATAGGTTTTGTTTGAAGATGTTTACCTGTTTAACAATCTGGAATCCATTTTGATGTTTTGTGTAAGGTGATGTTGCTGCTGTTGTTCCGTCACTCAGTCATGTCCGACTCTTTGCAACCCCACAGACTGCAGCATACCACACTTCCCTGTCCTTCACCATCTCCCAGAACTTGCTCAAATCCATGTCTATTGAATCAGTGATGCCATCCAACCATCGTGTCCGCTGTCATCCCCTTCTCCTCCTGCCTTCAATCTTTTCCAGCATCAGGGTCTTTTCTAATGAATCAGTTCTTCACATCAGGTGGCCAAAGAATTGGAGCTTCAGCTTCAACATCAGTCCTTCCAATGAATATTCAGGACTGATTTCCTTTAGGATGGACTGGTTGGATCTCCTTGCAGTCCAAGGGACTCTCAGGAGTCTTCTCCAACACCACAGTTCAAAAGCATCAATTCTTTGGCTCTCAGCCTTCTTTATGATCCACCTCTCACATCCATACAAGACTACTGAAAAAGCCATAACTTTGACTAGATGGACATTTGTTGGCAAAGTAATGTTTCTACTTTTTAATATGCTGTCTAGGTTGGTCATAGCTTTTCTTTCAGGAGCAAGAGTCTTTTAATTTCATGGCCTCAGTCACCATCTGAGGTGATTTTAGAGCCCAAGAAAATAAGTCTGCTGCTGTTTCCATTGTTTCCCCATCTATTTCCCATGAAGTGATGGGACCAGATGCCATCATCTTTGGTTTTTGAATATTGAGTTTTAAGCCAACTTTTTCACTCTCCTCTTTCACCTTCATCAAGAGATTCTATAGTTCTTCTTCACTTTCTGCCATAAGGGTGGTGTCATCTGCATATCTGAGGTTATTGATATTTTTCCCGGCAATCTTGATTCCAGCTTGTGCTTCCTCCAGCCCAGCGTTTCTCATGATGCACTCTGCATATAAGTTAAATAAGCAGAGTGACTATATACAGCCTTGATATACTTCTTTGCCAATTTGGAACCAGTCCATTGTTCCATGTCAGATTTTAACTGTGGCTTCTTGACTTGCATACAGATTTCTCAGGAGGCAGGTCAGGTGGTCTGGTATTCCCATCTCTTTCAGAATTTTCCACAATTTGTTGTGATCCACACAGTCAAAAGCTTTAGCATAGTCAGTGAAGCAGAGTAGTTAAGCCAACTTTTTCACTCTCCTCTTTCACCTTCATCAAGAGATTCTATAGTTCTTCTTCACTTTCTGCCATAAGGGTGGTGTCATCTGCATATCTGAGGTTATTGATATTTTTCCCGGCAATCTTGATTCCAGCTTGTGCTTCCTCCAGCCCAGCGTTTCTCATGATGCACTCTGCATATAAGTTAAATAAGCAGAGTGACTATATACAGCCTTGATATACTTCTTTGCCAATTTGGAACCAGTCCATTGTTCCATGTCAGATTTTAACTGTGGCTTCTTGACTTGCATACAGATTTCTCAGGAGGCAGGTCAGGTGGTCTGGTATTCCCATCTCTTTCAGAATTTTCCACAATTTGTTGTGATCCACACAGTCAAAAGCTTTAGCATAGTCAGTGAAGCAGAGTAGATGTTTTCCTGGAACTCTCATGCTTTTACTATGATCCAGCGGATGTTAGCAATTTGATCTCTGGTTCCTCTGCTTTTTCTAAATCCAACTTGAACATCTGGAAGTTCTCAGTTCATGTACTATTGAAGCCTGGCTTGGAGAATTTTGAACATTACTCTACTAGCATGTGAAATGAATGCAATTGTGTGGTAGTTTGAACATTCTTTGGCATTGCCCTTCTTTGGGATTAGAATGAAAACTGACATTTTCAAATCTTGTGGTCACTGCTGAGTTTTCCAAATATCTGGCATATTGAGTGCAACACTTTCACAGCATCATCTTTTAGGATTTGAAATAACTCAGCTGGAATCCATCATCTCCACTAGCTTTGTTCATAGTGATGTTTCCTAAGGTTCACTTGACTTCATACTCCAGGATGTCTGGCTCCAGGTGAGTGATCACATTATCGTGGTTATCTGGGTCATTAAGATCTTTTTCTATAGTTTTGCTGTGTATTCTTGCTGCTGCTGCTGCTGCTAAGTTGCTTCAGTTGCTACTTCTTCTTAATCTCTTCTGCTTCTGTTATTTCCTTTCCATTTCTAACGTTTATTGTGCCATCCCTTGCATGAAATGTTCCCTTGATATCTCTAATATTCTTAAAGAGATCTCTAGTCTTTCCCTTTCTATTATTTTCCTCTATTTCTTTTCATTGTTGACTTAAGAAGCCTTTCTTAATCCTCCCTCCCCCCTAAAAAAATAGTTAACCAATGGTCATAGTAATATTTATCGGTACAAAGTGTTACCTCTGAAAGTCTTCTTTTAGTATATAAAAAAACATTTTTTTCTGTAGTTTAAGTTACTTTCACTTAATTATTGTCTCTTTATGTGTATTTTCATACTTAGTTGAGTAGTTTCTTTTTAATAACAAGGAGTAGTTTCTCCTTGTTTATTCAAAATATTCTTGGCAGGTATCATCCCTATATTTTCCAAAATGAACTTTTATCATCAATTTGCAGATTAAAATAAACAAACACTTTGAGCTGTTTTAAAGGACATGCTGTATTAAATTTATTTGGTAAGGATTTATTTTCACTCCAGAATATTACATATAACATATTTTATTTCTCTTATAGAATTGTCTTACACTTTTTTCTGTTGAGCGTATTCCTAGATATTATTTTATTATCTATTGTGGAAGAAACACAAGCTGGAATCAAGATTGCTGGGAGAAATATCAATAACCTCAGATATGCAGATGACACCCCCTTTATGGCAGAAAGTGAAGAGGAACTAAAAAGCCTCTTGATGAAAGTGAAAGAGGAGAGTGAAAAAGTTGGCTTAAAGGTCAACATTCAGAAAATGAAGATTATGGTATC
>SJXQ01003053.1:0-121956 GCA_006408695.1 Aepyceros melampus | reverse complement strand
TGAAAGTGAAAGAGGAGAGTGAAAAAGTTGGCTTAAAGCTCAAAATTCAGAAAACAAAGATCATGGCATCTGGCCCCATCACTTCATGGGAAATAGATGGGGAAACAGTGGAAACAGTGTCAGACTTTATATTTTTGGGCTCCAAAATCACTGCAGATGGTGACTGCAGCCATGAACTTAAAAGACACTTACTCCTTGGAAGAAAAGTTATGACCAACCTAGATAGCATATTCAAAAGCAGAGACATTACTTTGCCGACTAAGGTCCATCTAGTCAAGGCTATGGTTTTTCCTGTGGTCATGTATGGATGTGAGAGTTGGACTGTGAAGAAGGCTGAGCACCGAAGAATTGATGCTTTTGAACTGTGGTGTTGGAGAAGACTCTTGAGAGTCCCTTGGACTGCAAGGAGATCCATCCAGTCCATTCTAAAAGAGATCAACCCTAGGATTTCTTTGGAAGGAATGATGCTAAAACTGAAGCTCCAGTACTTTGGCCACCTCATGCGTAGAGTTGACTCATTGGAAAAGACCCTGATGCTGGGAGGGATTGGGGGCAGGAGGAGAAGGGGACGACCGAGGATGAGATGGCTGGATGGCATCATGGACTCAATGGACATGAGTCTGAGTGAACTCTGGGAGTTGGTGATGGACAGGGAGGCCTGGCGTGCTGCAATTCATGGGTCGCAAAGAGTCGGACACGACTGAGCGACTGAACTGAACGGAAGATGATCCATAAGTGGTTCCTCCCTTGGCTGTCCCAAAATTCATCTCAGGTCTTGCACCTACATGCCTTGGACTTGACCTTTGTCTACATAATTACTACAAAGGTGAGGATAAGTCCATGATGTCCACCGGACATTAATTGTGACCACCCGCTCCAAGGCTTTTCCAATTACTCTTCTGTATATTTAGGATATTTGCTGCTGCTTTCAACTTAGAGATCCTCTAAGAGAGATACTGTAAGACCATGCAGACATTTTGCTCTCCATTAAAAACGTCCGTCTAGATTTAGTACCCATTGGAGAGTCTTGCCTGGGAACAAATCCTTAGTATAGTCATCACAAGTTTACTGACCTTGAATAGTTCATGTTATTTTAAAATATGGACATTTTCTTAAATGAGAAAAGCAAATGAATTACCTTGATGAAAAGAACTAGCAACATCCCTTGGTTTCCTGATGAAAGGTCATTTTTTTTTTTTTTTTTTTTGGCACGCTGTAAGACATGTGAGATCTTAGTTCCCTTACCAGGGATTGAACTGGTGCTGCCTACAGTGAAAATGCGCAGTGTTAACCACTGGACCACCAGGGAGGTCCCTGAAGATCTTTTAAGAATTCTTTTACCAGACTCATTAAACGGGACCCTGATGATACATGTTGTATCATCCTTAAGGAAGATGCTCAACCAGAGCACATTCCCCTTACCTTTGGCTCAGGTTTTCTTGATGGAGGAAAGACCAGCTGTATTTTAAATATTTGTTCTGCTTAGCAGAGAGAGAGAGACAAACACTTTCAAAAATGTGGGCCAATCGTTTATCTTACAATGCTGTAGTGGTTTATAGTAAGACACTTGGCCCAGTAAATTTGTTCCAGCTCATTCTTGTGCCCCCATGTGTGCAAACCTATCAGTTGGGTAATTCAAAAATTGCATGAATGGCATTAAACATGAATTTTGATAAATCTGTCAGGGGAGAGCACCACCAAACTAGTTACTTAAAACATTTGTGGAATTCAGGGGTGAACCAGAGGCTTCAGTGCTCGATATTATGACATCTGAAGCCTGTCAAGATTCCTGCCCAGGAGATAAAAGCTCTTCCAGCGGGATCCCTGAAACAGTGTTTCCCTAACATCCATCCTTGGAATAGAGTGAGACCCGCGTGGAGCTTTCCCCAGCCTAATCTAGATGTCAGCCTGGAGGAAAACTAAGACTGTATTATCCGTTCTAATAAAGCAACATACAGTCAGTTGAAAGGGGAGAGTCAGATGTCCTTCCTTTTGAAAACAGTGGCACTAATAACGGGTATCTTTTGTAGGCTGGTTTTCCTTAATCTGCTCACTCAGTGAAATTAAAAGTTTGCAAGTCTTTGCCTCATCACCCAGTTCTTCGCGATTAGCCCCACTGCACTTAGATCCCTAGTGTGGGAGCTTCGGTGTAAGGGCTGTGTGTCTCCAACCCACAAATGTCTCTTGCACGTCACTCTACTGATTTTTCCCCTCTGAGGACATCTCCTCCAAGAAATGATAACTGGCGTCATCAAAAGGCACATCCAGATGGAAGTTCAGGTCCCCCCTGCTGCCCATGCTGCCCAGCATGTCCTGCCCAGAGGGACTCAGGTCCCTGTACTGCTCCCTTTCAGGCGAGTACCGTGTCTGGAAAACTGACAGCGAATCAGCCGTCCAGGGCGACAGGCAGCCAGAGAGAAGAGCGGACCCCGAGAACACCAAGAAGCAAAAATGTATGACAACTCAAACATGGCACAAAATGCTGAGAACGTTTTTCCCTTTGGACACAAATGTGTGTCTCTTTCTCTGGAACAGAAGCTCATTCCCTCTCCCGCCTGTGTGACGGCTGCAGCCTGTGTGCAGGATGTTAGAACAGGGCTTCTGCTCTTCCTGCCCCAGTCCTCACGGCTCCATCCTTATGTAAGGTTTGGTTTGATGACTTTTACAGTAATAAGCAGCATCATCCTCTTAAATTAAAAGGCTTTAAAATATTTTATAACCGAGTTCTGATTTCTGGACAGGAGTTTTAAACATAATTTTATTAGCTTGTGAATGTTTACTTTTGGCTGTGCTGGGTCTTTGTCGCTGCTCAAGCTTTACTACAGTTGCGGTGAGTGGGGGCCACTCTCTAGCTGCAGTGAGTGGGTGTCTCATTGTAGGGGCTTCTCTTGTTGTGGAGCACGGCTCTAGGGCACGTGGGCTTGAGAAGTTGCAGCAGGTGGGCTCAGAAGCTGAAGCTCCTGGGCTCCTGAGTACAGGCTCAGGAGTTTTGATGCACGGTCTTAGCTGCTCCATGGCATGTGGGATCCTCCCAGACCAGGGATTGAACCTGTGTCTTCTGCATTGCCAGGTGGATTATTTACCACTGAGCTACTAGGGGAGCCCTGCACTAGCCTGAATATGGATTTTTCTACTCCTGTTTTTGTTTTCCTTCTTTAATGTCTTCATATTTACTTTTTTCCTAAAGGGACGAAAACACTTTGTTCCTGAGGATGAATGTGGTTCTAGTTTACACTGTCCTGTACAACACATGCTGAACTGTGGGCTCTTACACTTCCTAGTGTCAAAGTGTTTCCAGTGGTAGAATGATGAGAAAGATGAGTATCAAACTGACTCGGTGTCTGGGTGTGTGAGAGAGAGTCAGAGCGCGCGCCAATTTAGAAAGATCTCTTTTAGTCTTTTTCTGATGTTGTTTTTTAATTTTTGATTCAAAATAAGAAAACTAAGTTGCCTTACTTCTGCTTTAGTTTGTAGGCATGCCTGTGTGTGGGCTTCCCAGGTGAAACTAGCGGTAAAGAACCCACCTGCCAATGCAGGAGATGTGAGAGAGCAGGTTCGATCCCCAAGCCGGGAAGGTCCCCTGGAGGAGGGCACGACAACCCACTCCAGTATTCTTACCTGGAGAATCCTATGGACAGAGGAGCCTGGTGGGCTGCAGGCATGGGGTTGCAAAAACTCAGACACACCTGAAGCGACTTAGCACAAGCTCACGCCTGTGGAAAGGGTGCTTTGTATAGGCCTGAGGCTTCTTGGAGCCGACAGCACTCTCGGGTGATTTCTGTGGATGAGAAATGCTTTGTGAGTTGGTGGTGGAAGGGTGGGTCTGGGAAGCAGGGAAGGAGACACCAAGGAGGACCAGGCACACCTGGTCTCAGCCTCTCCACTTGCTACAGCAGCAGCAGTGCTGTGAGCAGGGAGCCTGCGCGCCTATAAAGGGAAGTCCTGTGTAAATACCTCGAGGCCCTGTGGCAGATAGTGAAATTTGTTTAGAGTAAACAATCAGTCTTGCTTCCTGTAATCCAAAAATGGAAAAGAAAAAAAAAGTCTAGTACAGAAGTCCTTATCACTTCTGGGAAACAATGTTTATGGGCTGACTGAGAGATGAGCAGATTTGAGGACACACACATGGAGAAGGGTGGGTCGGTTCCCCAGATGGAATTTCTGGCCTTGAAGGCTAACTACCGCCCAAAGCCATTCTTCTCTTCTGGGCAGATTGTATCATTGCTCTAAATATTTTATGTCCTTCTGCCTTAGTCTGGATTCCCAGAAGGCGACCCCGGAACAAAGATTCAAGGGCAAGTAGTTTGTATGGGAAGTGATCACAGGAAAAACAAACTTGGGAATGAAAAGAAACAGGACAGAAGCCAGCAGAGGGGATATTATAAAGCAGGTTACCACAGAGGGCAGCTGCGGGGTGAGGGAGCTGGAATGTTCACTGGTGGAAGACTTCCTGGGCCTGGGGGGCAGTGGGAGGAGGCATGGATTTCCTGGCATTATAGCCCTGTTCTAAACATGGACAGGAACGCTCCATGCTGGCAGCTGCATGTGAGGCCAGTTTGTACCAAAATAGTCAGGCCAAGGGAGTACTCGTGGGGGGCTCGCTTCGTCTGCCTTGCCCTCCATGGGAAAGGCATGCATATCCTGCCCCGACTTCAAGCTTGAACATGTAATGCATCGTCTTCTCTACAGGAGGATTATGTTGCTCTATGCCACTGCCATAAAAATTGGCCAACGAAATTTGAGCAGAAATAATGTGTTCAACTTTGCAACAGAAGCTTTAAGAGTCATCGCCTTCTCTTTTTTCTATTACCTTGTACCCGGCAGCATCTGGGAGAAGAGCTCAGTTAATCTCAGTCTTGAGATGTAGAAAATATGTCGCTGAATCTCAGCAAGGTGAGAATGAAAAAGAAATAAAATTTGTGGTTATGAGCCTCAGAATCTTTGAGGTTGTTTATTACAGAAACACAGCCAGACCATCCCAACAAGTACCTGTGTCTAAAAGTAAGTGTTGAGGGAAAAACAAATAAACAATATATGTGCATCAGCTCTGGGTCTAGCCAGAGAATGGCAAGGAAAGTTAGGAAACCACTAAGCCGCCATCTCGTTTATGCTGTAGTGAAACATTTGATCTAATTCTCACCACTAACTTGGAAGATAATGCGCGCAATGAGCTTGTGGTCTTAGGAGTTGCAAACAGAATACAAGTAGCCTGACTTGGTACTCTTGGCTGAATTTCACACTGAAGAGGTGAACTCAGAAAAATCATTGGCCTGTCTGCCAGTAGGAATAGAAGGGAAAAGAGGAAGTCCAGAAATGCAGGTGCTTGCGTGCTGAAAAACCTTGGTTTATAATGACAGAAAGGTAGGACCTGGTTCCTCAATGGTATCCTGAGGCCACTGTTACTCCCTAATGCCCTGACTAATTCAGAGTTAGTCTACACAGAAAAGCAAACTGAAGCTGTTAGAATTTCTGGTCTATTACCAATATCTGATTCAATTTTAAGCTGATGTGGTATAGTCCGAAGACTCAGAGCAATGTTTGTCCCAGGAAACTTGGAAGACTCGGGGGATCATGGCCTGGGTTTCGTCAGTGTGCAGTCACCCCACAGGACCTAGCTTTGGGTACTGCACTGGGGCGAGAGGGGAGGAGCTTGTGCCCAAGGATCGTGCGTGGAGGAGCATGTGTACAAGGATTGCGGATGCAAAAGCATGCACACAACTGTTGTGGTTGAAGGCGCTTGGGCACAACGTTATGGATGGAGGCGCTGGAGCATAAAGTTGTGGGCTTAGCAGCTCAGGTCCTGACACGTCCGCCCTTCATTGCCTGAAAGTCACAGTCAGGCTCCGGCAGAGGAGGTGTAAATTGTCTGCCAGTCACCATGAGACCTCCTTGAGGGCTAAGGGGTCATGCCCCTCATTATTTATACAGAAGTCTCCCTCCTAAGTATCTGTGGCAAACATGTGTCAGGCTTTGTCATTTTCCAGCCTTTCCTCCCAGTCTCCCTCTGTGGATGGAGTCATCTTGAATATGTTCTACAGAATTTTGGTTGACTGCCTGGAACCCGGGGTGTGGAGAACTTGGGGACAATTAGCTTCATGTTCTTGACAAACAAAGGGATGCTTGTTTAGCAAACAGATGGGCTGATCCAGGACAGGTTTTTTTTTTTTTTTTTTTTTTTTCAATTGATCCTGGTCTTCACCTTTTGTGAACATGGGCTGCCCGAACTGTGAAAGCTTTAACATGATTGTCCAAACATAAAGTAGACCTCCTTTCCCAGGGCCCACTAATCATTTGCCAAAAATGACCATGTTTGGGTGGTAAAGAAAATCTCAGTAATTTCCAGAAGGCAGATATTATAAAATCAATCTTGCCTGGCTATTCAGTAGACACACTTTAAAATGTTTGAATTCAATTTTTGCAACAAGTAAATGTCATGGGGGAAAAAAGAAAAAGCGGGCTACTTCACTAGATGAAAAAGACTTGAGTCACTTAAAATATAAAATGTTGCTTTTGCTTAGATTCTGATAAAAAAAAAAAAAAACTCTAAAAAATATTCTTGTAACAGTTGTATCAGGGACTTCCCTGGTGGTGCAGTGGGTAAGACTCTGTGCTCCCAGTACAGGGGTACGGGTTTAATCCCTGGTCAGGGAACTAAGATGCCACATGCCACAGGGTTGGCCAGAAGGGAAAAAAAAACAGTTGGGTTCAGTAAAGGATGGACTAAGTATTATGACACCAGGGAATTACCGATTTTGTCAGGATGATCATGGACTCTTTCTTCTGTAACTGAAATCTTCCTAATGAAAGAACGCTCACTGAGTGTCAATATTCAGCCACTGTAGACAACCTTCTGGCCCCGTCGTGGCTCTGGTGCCACCTGTAACCATCAGGATAGTGTAGGCTCCAACCCAGGTGCTATACCTGAAATTCCTCAAACACACACCTCTCGTTCAGCATTCAATGCCTTTCAGAGGATGTGGGCCTGCAACCCTTCAACAATTCTGCTAGAATTCCATCCTGGAAGACTCAGCTCATAGTCACCTTCCTGTATTCCTTCCTCAGCCGCTGCGGCATGCAGATCCCCGTGCTATCACTTTGTGACACTCACTTCAGTAGACTGTATTTATTCTTGGAACATCTGTTTTGTCCCACTGTGCCCAGCATACCACCCCCCACCTCAAGCTGTCACCCCAATCTGCCCACTTCCTTCAAAATAGAGTCATCTCCATTTTCTTACCTTCGTCTACTGCAGAGTCTATTTTTTTCAAAGAATGAAGCACAGTTGATTTACAATGTTGTGTTTGTTTCAAGTGCATAGCAAAGGGATTCAGTTATGCATATATATTTATATACATATTCTTTTTCACATTCTTTTCCACTACGGTATTACAGGATACTGAATCTGGTTCCCTGTGTGATACAGGAGGACCTTGTTGTTTATTTTATATACAGTAGTGTATATCTGCTAATCCCAAACTCCTAAGTTATCCCTCCTCACACCTTTTCCCCTTTGGTAACCGGAAGTTTGCTCTCTATGCCTGTGAGTCTGTTTCTATTTCATAAACAAGTTCATCTGAGTCATATTTCAGATTCCACATGTAAGTCTTAGCATATAATATTTGACTTTCTCTATCTGACTTCATGTACTTAGTATGATAATCTCTGGGTCCATCCATGCTGTTGCAGATGGCATTGTTTCATTGTTTTTACAGCTGAGGAATGTTCCATCTTATGTATATACCACTTGTTCTTTATTCATTCATCCGTCAATGGGCATCAGGTTGCTTCTAGGCTTGGCTGTTGTTAACAGTGCTTCTGTGACCATTGGCGTGCTTTTCAAATTAGAGCTTTTGAATTAGAGTTTCTTTATGAATTGGAGTTTTCTCTGGATGTACAGCCAGGAGTGGGATTGTTGGGTCATATTGTAGCTCTATTTTACTTTTTTTAAGGAACTTCCATATGGTTCTCCATAGTGGCTACACCAATTTATAGTCCCAGCAACAGTGTAGGAGGCTTGCCTTATCTCCAGACCCTCTCCAGCATTTGCTATTTGTAGACTTTTTGATGATGGCCGTTCTGACTGGTGTGAGTTGATACCTCATTGTAGTTCTTTGATACTGCTTCCCCACCCACCTCTCTGGTGCACTCAGTGTGGTCTCCAGATTTCCTCATCTCACTCAACTCCACATAGCATTTGAAAGTATTTTCATTCATGCTTTTTTGATTATCTATGGGTTCATTTTTTAAATAACAGTCTCACTTTGACATGTCTCAACATAGCTTCTCTGCAGATGATGAAACAAAGGCTTGTAAGCCAGGAATTAATTTTTGAAAGTGATTTCTGCCTAAACATGAGTTCAGAGGGAGTTGGAACAGTAAAGCAGAGAAGAAAACAAGCTGATTTTCTGGTATTACCCTGGGCTGAGAATATCACCACTACGGCCACCAGATTCTATCTTGCTAGGGACTGTATAGGGAGCTACGCAGATGCACTTGGGAATGTTCCTCCTGAGGTTCAGTAGAGGGGAGTCTTCACGCATCAGTTCCCACCCCCCACTGGTCAAGGCTGTTAAAAACATTTCACTCCCCCATTTGTGTGAGTGGGGGAAGAGTCCAGGGGGTCCCTGAAGGTGCCCTTCCTGCCAATGGCAGCAAATCCTTGTGGCAAAACCCCTGCTCATCTGGTACAGCTGTGATGAGATACTTTCAGATTGTGTGTGAGCTCAGCTGGATGCATCTCCAAAAACGGCAAGATTAAGAAAGTAGGGGACTTCCCTGGTGGTCCAGTGGTTAAGACTCTGCTTTCCAATGCAGGGGCGCAGATTTGGTCCCTAGTCAGGGAACTAAGGTTGCTGAAGGATGTGGCAAAAATTAAATTAGTAAAGCTGAGAGAATTATGACTTTAAAAAAAGAGAGAAAAGAGGGCCAGTAGGATATGAAATAGGGCACAGGAGATGCTCAGTACTCCATTTTCTTCCTGGGTCCTTTTCCTCTACCAGTCCCTTAAATATGGTGTTTCCTAAGGCTGGTCCTCAGCCATCTTCATTTATTCACTTAGGAAATTTTTCTTGAACACCTATTCTTTCCAGGCACTTGGGATTCAACCATAAACCACAGGAAAAGACTTTTGGCCCTTATGGGTTTAACATTACATGTTATGAATGAGTAAGTAATTGAACTAGTATATTAGAGCTGTTATTGAAAACCAAAAGAATGTAAAGGAAATCAGGGGTTCTGGGGATGGGGTGATTTTGCCAGGGTAGACTGCAAGAAGGACATAATATTTGAGCAAAGCCTTAAAGGAGGTTACCGCTTCGAACTCGTGTCTCTTGTGTCTCCTGCATTGGCAGGCAGGTTCTTTACCAGCTGAACCTGGGGCAGCCCGATGCTCAGCAATACAGAAACCTGGAGGAAGAACTTTCCTGGGGAGGGGAGAGCCAGTTCAGAGGCCCTGGGCAGCAGCATGACCAGCATGTTTGAAGAACAGAGAGGAGGCCAGTGTGGCTGGAGCTGACTGGGCAGCCCAGCAGATACCTAGAGACCATGGAAGGTTCTAAAGCAGAGGAGCCTGCTAGGCTACATGTGCACTCCTGATCCCCACCAGTGTGGAGAACATGGATGTTGCTGTTTCAGGCCAGGAAGTCTGGGGGACATGTGATATACAGCGATCGGTAACTGACAGGTAACAATAGATGACTAATACAGTGGATTTTGTTCATCCAGAGAAGATCATGGCTTCAATCAGGGAGTATCACTGGAGGTGATGGAAAGTGGTCAGCTACAGCCTTGAGAAAAGAGTCAGGAGGATGTGAGATACAGGAAAAAGAAAGGCCAAGCGGGTGTTTACAGAGTTCTGGTGACATCAGTGACGGATGGCCATCAGGAACGCAGTTCACTGCTGTCTTGAAGGAATGTGCTTGGAGCCGGAAGCAGCTAGATGAACTCTACGGGAAGGATGTGCTCCCTTCTTACTTTCCCTTCTACGGGGCAGGAGTGAGCACAGCCTTACTACTGAGGATAAACAGCTCTTGGACGCATCAGGCAGTCTGAGCCTAGGACAGTGATGCCTGCTAAAACTCTCCAGCTGCCAATTCCTGACAACGTGAAGGGGAGCTTTGTTTGGGTGCAGTCCCTCTTGCTCTAAAAAAGCAGAACAAGAGAAGTTATTTTTAAGATGAAAGAAATGACAACAGATTCTTATATCAATGAGAATGATCCTGGAGAAAGGGAAAATCTGATGAGAAAGGGGAGGACTGTTGGAATGAAGTCTGCGGTGACTCGGGCCTGGGGATGGGACATGGCTCCCAACATTGGTTTAACCGAGGTGCACACCATGTTCCCTCATCCTTGGTCTTCATGTTCTCCTGGTAAGGCAGGAGCCATAAAACTGAAACAAGAATATCTGTCAGACCATGGCACGCAGGAGAGCACCCACTTTGACCAAAAAGGGTCACTATTTAGAAGGCTTATGTTCCGGGCAGTTTTCAAAACATCGGGAATATGTCCCCAGGTCACCTAAGTTTCAAAAAAAGCCTGTAACTCTAAGTGTATATGAGAGCTCCCAATTGTTCAATGCTCACAACTAATTCAGAATGAGAATTTTAAAAGCAGTCCACAGGGCAGAGCACATTAGCATGTTGAATGGAATGGTGGTCCATCCCAGGCTCCCTATTTTAATTAATCTCTCCTCCACACAATGCCTGGAGTGAGCTTTTAAAATACAGGTGTGATTGTCTCAGTTCAATTCAGTTCAGTCACTCAGTCATGTCTAACTCTTTGTAACCCCTGCAGCATGCCAGGCTTCCCTGTCCATCACCAACTTCCGGAGCTTGTTCAAAATCATGTCCATCCAGTCGGTATGCCATCCAACCATCTCATCCTCTGTCATCCCCTTCTCCTCCTGCCTTCAATCTTTCCCAGCAACAGAGTCTTTTCTAATGAGTCAGTTCTTGCAAAAGGTGGCCAAAGTATTAGAGTTTCAGCTTTAACATCAGTCCTTCCAGTGAACACCCAGGACTCATCTGCTTTAGAATGGACTGGTTGGATCTTCTTGCAGTCCAAGGGACTCTCAAGAGTCTTCTCCAACACCACAGGTCAAAAGCATCAATTCTTTGGTGCTCAGCTTTCTTCATGGTCTAACTCTCACATCCATACATGACTACTGAAAAACCATAGCTTTGACTATATGAACCTTTGTTGGTAGAGTAATATCTCTGCTTTTTAATATGCTATCTAGGTTGGTCATAACTTTTCTTCCAAGGAGCAAGTGTCTTTTAATTTCATGGCTGTGGTCACCATCTGCAGTGATTTTGGAGCCCCCCAAAATAAAGTCTGTCACTATTTTAATTGTTTCCCCATCTATTTGCCATGAAGTGATGGGGACTGGATGCCATGATCTTAGTTTTCTGAATGTTGACCTTTAAGCCAACTTTTTCACTCTCTTCTTTCACTTACATCAAGAAGCTCTTTAGTTCTTCTTCACTTTCTGCCATAAGGGTGGTGTCATCTGCATTCCTGAGGTTATTGATATTTCTCCCGGCAATCTTGATTCCAGCTTGTGCTTCCTCCAGCCCAGCATTTCTCATGATGTACTCTGCATATAGGTTAAATAAGCAGGGTGACAATATACAGACTTAACATACTCCTTTTCCTATTTGGAACCAGTCTGTTGTTTCATATCCAGTTCTAACTGTTGCTTCCTAACCTGCAAATAGGTTTCTCAAGAGGCAGGTCAGGTGGTCTGGTGTTCCCACCTCTTAAAGAATTTGCCACAGTTTATTGTGATCCACACAGTCAAAAGCTTTGGCGTAGTCAATAAAGTAGAAGTAGATGTTTCTCTGGAACTCTCTTGCTTTTTTTTTCGATGATCCAATGAATGTTACACTTGATCTCTGGTTCCTCTGCCTTTTCTAAATCCACCTTAAGCATCTGGAAGATCACGGTTCATGTGCTGTTGCAGCCTGGCTTGGAGAATTGCTTTGCTAGTGTGTGAGATGAGTGCAATTGTGTAGTAGTTGGAACATTCTTTGGCATTACCCTTCTTTGGGATTGGTATGAAAACTGACCATTTTCAATCCTATGTCCACTGCTGAATTTTCCAAACTTGCTGGCGTATAGAGTGCAACACTTTCACAGCATCATCTTCTAGGATTTGAAATCGATCAACTGGAATTCCATCACTTCCACTAGCTTTGTTCGTAGTAATGGTTTGTAAGGCCTACTTGATTTCACATTCCAGGATGTCTGGCTGTAGGTGAGTGATCACACCATCATGGTTATCTGGGTAATGAAGGTCTTTTTTTGTATACTTCTTCTATGTATTCTTGCCACCTTTTCTTAATATCTTCTGCTTCTGTGAGGTCCATACAATTCTGTCCTTTATCGAGCCCATCTTTGCATGAGATGTTCCCTTGGTATCTCTAATTTTCTTGAAGAGATCTCTAGTCTTTCCCATTCTATTGTTTTCCTCTATTTCTTTGCATTGATCCCTGAGGAAGGCTTTCTTATCTCTTCTTGCTATTCTTTGGAACTCTGCATTCAGATGGGTATATCTTTCCTTTTCTCCTTTGCTTTTTGCTTCTCTTCTTTTCACAGGTATTTGGAAGGCCTCCTCAGGCAGCCATCTTGCCTCTTTGCATTTCTTTTTCTTGAGGATGGTCTTGATCACTGCCTCCTGTACAATGTCACAAACATCCAGCCATAGTTCTTCAGGCACTCTGTCTATGAGATCTAATCCCTTGAATCTATTTGTTACTTCCACTCTATAGTCATAAGGAATTTGATTTAGGTCATACCTGAATGGTCTAGTGGTTTTCCCTACTTTCTTCAACTTAAGTCTAAATTTGGCCATAAGGCGTTCATGATCAGAGCCACAGTCAGCTCCTGGTCTTGTTTTCTCACTGATAGAGCTTCTCCATTTTCAGCTGCAAAGAATATAATCAATCTGATTTTGGTATTGACCATCTGGTGATGTCCATGTGTAGAGTCTTCTCCTGTGTTGTTGGAAGAGGGTGTTTGCTATGACCAGTGCGTTCTCTTGGCAAAACTCTATTAGCCTTTTCCCTGCTTCATTGTGTATTCAAAGTGCCGAATTTGCCTGTTACTCCAGATATCTCTTGATTTCCTACTTTTGCATTCCAGTCCCCTATAATGAAAAAGACATCTTTTTTTGGTGTTAGTTTCTAGAAGGTCTTGTAGGTCTTCATAGAACAGTTCAACTTCAGCTTCTTCAGCATTGCTGGTTGGGGTATAGACTTGGATTACTGTGATATTGAATGGTTTGCCTTGGAAATGAATTGATATTATTCTGTTGTTTTTGAAATTGTACCCAGGTACTGCATTTCGGACTGTTTTATTGACCATGATGGCTACTCCATTCCTTCTAAGGGATTCCTGCCCACAGTAGTAGATATAATGGTCATCTGAGTTAAATTCACCCATTCCATATTAGTTCACTGATTCTAAAATGTCAGTGTTCACTCTTGCCATCTCCTGTTTGACCACTTCCAATTTACCTTGATTCATGGAGCTAACGTTCTGGGTTCCTAGGCAGTATTGTTTTTATTGACCATAACCAGTCACATCCACATCTGGGTGGTGCTTTTGCTTTGGCTCCATCTCTTCATTTGAAAGAAATAACTCTTCTTTCTGGAGTTATTTCTCTACTGATCTCCAGTAGGATACTGGGCACCTACCGACCTGGGGTGTCCTATCTTTTTGCCTTTTTATACTGTTCATGGCATTCTCAAGGCAAGAATACTGAAGTGGTTTGCCATTCCCTTCTCTAGTGGACCACATTCTATCAGACTTATCCACTTTGACCCATCTGTCTTGGGTGGCCCTACATGGCTTATAGTTTCATTGAGTTAGACAAGGCTGTGGTCCATGTGATCAGTGACTGTGGTTTTCATTATCTCTGGCCTCTATGGATAAGGATAAGAGGCTTATGATTGTCTCAGTCCCCTGCTAAAAATCCTTGAGAGGCTTTCTATTACAGGGTTGGTGAAGTTTCAGCTCTACAAAGCGCTCTCTGCTGCCTCTTGCCTGGGCTGGCTTTCACATCCTCGACTCTGGCCCTTCTCCTCCAATACTGGCCCCTTCCAGCCCATGGGGCTTCTCCCTGTCCTCAGGAGGCCACCCTCATGCTTGCTTGTGGTCACTGGGCCTGCAGCCTCCACTGCTTGGCAAGTTCTTTGCTTCCTCTTTTTCACTAACTCTGTGATTTCTACTAACTCTTTAGTTTTCTTCTTCATTTTCTGTATTTTCCAGGCTGCCTGTGCCATGCCCCACACCCCCACGCCACGTCCAGGCCAGGTCATCACTGTGAACCCTCTGCGTGTGTTGTCAACAGCCCTTGCCTTTCCTCTAACAGCACTGAAACCCTCTGCCACACTGTCTTCTTTGTAAATCCCCTAGAGGCCACTCCATTTGGGGCTGGGGCCATTTCCATATGTGCCCTGAGTCTAGCTTGGTGAATCCTGTGTGACAGGCATCAGGTACATAAGTGATGGTGGGTGGTGCCCTCCAGAGCTGGACACCAGCAGTCTCTCTGGAGCCCTTCCCCATCATCTCCTGGGGTCTGGATTGACCTCTGGCCCCTCAGATTCATTCAACATGCCCCTTTCTCATTTAGCTTTTCAACTGATGACACCAAACCCCACTCAATCCAGTGGGCCTGAGGACTGCGGTCACTCTCACCCCTCACATCGGGCATCAGATTCTGCTGAGAGTCGTGACCATCCCCCCGATAAGACAGCGTTTCCCTTCCTAGTGCTGTCGTCCTTGATGAAGCCGTCTTGACTTCCCCCGTGCTGTTTCTGTGTGCTCAGGAGCACCTCCTGGCAGCTGCCATTCAGCACCTTCTCATTTGCTTCCAGCCCTGCTGGCAAACTCGGTCACGTTTTCAGCTGCTTCAGGTGCTTCACCAGCTCCTCATGGGCATGTAGCCTGGCTAAAATGCTCTCAGGGGTTCCTGCCCTTGAATTCACGGTCTCCCTGAGCTTATGTTTCTTCTGGCCTCCCTCCACACTGCCCCGTCTTACACTTGGTGCTCTAAAAATATCAAGCCTCTTAGAGTATCTCAGAGTCTTACACTGTCTTCTAAATGGACTGTGGGCTTTCCCTGGTGGCTCAGAGGGTAAAGAATCCTCTGCCTTCTGTCTCCCTCAGTGCCATCCACTATCACCAGAGGAAATGCTCTTTGTCCTTTGAAGCCAACTCAGATCTCCACTTCTGCAGGAGTCACTTCTTTAATATTTCCCCGTAGGAGTCACTCACCTGCTCTGAGCTACCTTTGATGTGTGTTTATATTTCTGCTGTACTTACTGATGCAGCTGCTTCTTCCTCTAGACTCTGAGGTCTTTGAGGACAGAGAGAGGGCTTCGCTCATCCCTGTTCTCCCACTGATGGGCACAGCACCTGAGGCGCCTTCGCTGTCTGTAGACATCGTTCCAGTGAGTGAATCGTGTCTGTTCTTTGTCACTTGCAGCTCAGTTCTGATTCTGAGAGCACTCCACACCCTGATTCGTATTTAAAGCATGTACCAAAATGTTTACTTTCTAGCTTACAAGAAAAAAATTACACAGAAGGGACCTGTGGCCCTGATCTTGAAGTCAACATGCTCATGTCGGCTGCAGGGTGGCCAGGAAGGCCTGAGCAAATCTGTGAAGACGTTGAAGTCACTTTGGCCCATTCCCAGCTTCCCTTTCCGAGCCCACTTCTTCCCTTCTGAAACGTGGCGCCTTCCAGCCTCCTCCCTTGCTCACTCTATTTCCTTCTCCCAAGATGTTTTATATTTTGTTCTCTAAAAGAATCATAGAAACTTTGATCAGCTATAATCTTGAAAGTAAATTGAGATGCTTTTTTGAACTCTGGTTCTAAAAGGAATGAATCTACTGATGAGAACAAAAGGAAGAGATCTTTGAAATGGAGTCTGTTTCAGAAAATGTACGATATACGTTCCATGTAACACAGATGACTCAACTTCACACTTCTTTTTATCAACAAGAAAGGCAGAGCCCTCAGATATGGCCCAAAGCCCCAGTGCCAAGGAATTCCGAAACAATCTTCCAGGCTGTCACTCACAAATCCACCTGAAACTTGAGGCAGGGAAGAGCAAATAGTTTCTCCACCACATTTCCAGGAGGAACTCCTTACACTGGAAGATCACACAGGACTTAGAAGAATACATACTAAGGGTGAAGTTGTGAACACAGGAAGGGGGAGACCACATGCTGTTTAATTACAGGCAAATGGCTGAATTGGGTAGGTCATGCAGCAAGTAGCAGAAAACAAAGTCAGGAGGGCTACCCATACATTTGTCTTTTCAGGATCAGAAAGACTAAGACAGTGAGCACACAAAACCAGCTCTTGCTTCCATGTGGGCTAGTTCACTGTAGACATTGGTGGACCTCCCTGTTGTCACAGTGCAGACCTGGAAGGTTGTCTGCTTCCCCTCAGATGAGCAGGTATCATGGGTGTCCTCTGGACCCTGTCTTGCACAGCTGATGTCCAAGGTGCTGCAAGCAGAGATGAAGAAGACTGATAAGAACTTGGGAGTCCCGGCTAACCCACAGGCCTGGCCTCACGAACTGGAGTGAGCCCGCAACTGCAAATTCTGCCAATCGAGGTCCCTGTCTGGGAGCTGCACACCCAGCCTCATAATTAGCAATAACAGCATTAGTATTCTTCTGGCTGATACCTTCCCCCATCTCCCTTGTTTTTTTTTAAATCCCTGTAGCCACTTTCTCCATGTTTTATCTCTGGAGTTAGACTTAAGAAACGCAAAGAGAAGTGCTGAATACTAATTAGACCCTCTCTGCTGGGAAACATGCAGTACTTCATTTCATTATTAAACAAGTTGCAATAAAGCCCCCACCATAGATGGGGAGACTGAGGCAGTGAGAGGATGGGTCATTTGCCAGAGGTCACGACCCCTGGTTGTTATGTTCCAGCGGACCACGTACCACATCTTAGACAAGTACTCTTTTCATTGGGAGATATAAAGTGTATGGCGGGTAGAAAGTTCATTTCACAAACTCAGTGTGCAAGAAACATCACTTCAGGTTTCCACAGAGAACACCATTTCTACTATAACTCCTTCATGTGGCCAGCGGGTGAAAGCTTGCGGGCAGTCAGTTCTGACCTCCTCCCCTTCACCTGTTTCCTGGAGTGGCATCTAAGTTCTGGTGGGCATTATGGCCATGCCAGATCCTTGAGGGGAAGCAGGCATCCTGGGCCAACTCTGCATGCTGGAGCGCCCAAGGTGTCCTTGTTCCTGGGTCTTTAGGGGCTGATCCGAGCTGTTCCTTCCGGGGTTATTCTTGGTAACCAGGCTCCAAACCCACAGCCGAGTTCTTTGGGATCCAGCACTCTCTCACTTAATTCTCAGGCAGCTCCTGAGATCCGAAGTCATTCTGAAATCTGGGCCACACCATGATTGGAAAAGTTGGCTTGTATTGAAAAAATTCACATGGATATCTCATCTGCTACATAAACAGCCTAAAAACTTCAATACCTGTTTATAGGAGAAACTCTCAGAAAATGATGATCAAAAGAGAAATAATCTTTCAATCATTAAAACTGTATATTCAAAACTTAGACAAACATTAAACATAACAGAAAACATTTAGATGCATTTTCTTTAAGACCAGAAAAAGACAAGAAACCCTTTCATCACTGCTACTGTTCAACATGTTTGGAGGTTTTGTCCAGTTATAAGCATAGAAGACAGATAGACAAAAATATTATTTGCAGATGTGTTAATTATCTACAAAGAGTCATACAAAATCAAGACATTATTAGAATTAATAAAAAAGCATGGTTGAAGATGAGATAAATATAAATTTATAGTGTTCCTTTCACAGTAATTGAGAAATTATAAACAAAAATAAGATATTCCTGAAACTAACAAAAGTGCTACACTGTTCAGGAACTAACTTAACAAAGAATAAAAAAACTGTAGAAAGGATTTTTTTTTTTTTTTTGAAAGGATATTTGTAAAGTCTATTGTAGATACTGATGAGGAATTGAATGAATAGAGAGCTATATATTGTTTATATTTGCAATGAGCTAATACTTTAAAGATGTCAATGCTATCCAAATTGGTGATATTGGGAAAGATTGAGGGCAGGAGGAGAAGGGGACAAGAGAGGATGGCATCATTGACTCAATGGACATGAGTTTGAGCAAGCTGTAGGAGACAGTGAAGGACAGGGAAGCCTGGCGTGCTGCAGTCCATGGGGTCACAAAGAGTCAGACACAACTGAGTGACTGAACAACTCAGATTTGTCTATAAATTCAATAAAATTCCAGCAAGATTGTTTTGAAGAAAATGACAAGCTGATTTTGAATATATACAGAAGAATTGAGGCCCAGGTGATTTGAAAAATAAAGAGTAAATAGGAAGGGTTCTTCTGGGGAAGGTCTTTGTGACACTCTAGTGGGAAAGAATTTTATAAGTAAGCCCTTGTCCTTCTATCACAAACCAAAATCGAAACATCAGTGAATTTGACTTTCAAAACTGAAAGCTTGTCTTCAATGAGGGACACCATAAACAAAGTTGACAGATGATACACTGGGTGATGTTTGCAAAAATAATGACAGTTAATGGCCGGAATATATAAAGAACAGCTTTAATCAGTAGGAGGAAGAAACACCAGCAGAGGTGTGAGCAGGAAAATTGGAATCGTCAAGTGCCCAGAGAGGGTCAATAAAGACACAGTATTGGAAGAGAGCTTTGCGTTTGGGGCAAAAGCCAAGAACAGCAGAACCTAGAGGCATCAATGTAATTTGTCTTGAAATGCCGACATGTAGTTGGTGTGTGGATATTTTCATGATTGATGTTTGCAGCTGTTTCCCCATGGCATGTGCTGCTGAGACAGGATTTGAGAGCAACTCCACCATGGCAGGGGGTCTAAACTTCTCAACTGGATTGCAAAGACCAGCACTTGGCTCTCCTCACCACCAGGCATCCACTTAGATTTTACTTTCATGTCATCCATTTGGATGAGGGATTTCATTAGGGTGGGGACTGCATTTACAATTTTAATTCTCCCAGGAGCCTGGCTTAGTATTTGGCTTTGTGTGTAACAATCATTTGAAAAACAACAAAATTCAGTATTGGCTAAAGATAAAGACAGAAGCTCTTTAAAATGGCCTTCGATTCTGTGGTTACTCTATACTACTCTTACCAACGAAAGAAATTTTTTTGCAATTTACCCTTAAGTATAAACATTCCCTACTCCACTGTTTTTTTTTCTTTAAATTAACCTATACAAGGTTAAAAACTATGTGAAATAGACATGTAAAAATAATCTGAATTACCACCTGCTTTATATTTATTTAGTGTCCAAAGCTGTGTAAGGGTGTGTTAATATTATCAGGGGCTATCTTAAACAAAAACACAAGATATATTTGCATTTGAAATAGTCTTATACTTTTTAAATTTCAACTGTTTAATAGATTGTAAGCCACCTCAAGGTAGAATGTTACATTAATATGTATATATACAGATATGTTAATATATAGAATATAAATCATTAAATTATAAGAATTGCTATATATAATAATATACATTACTAAATATTAAACTATATGTAAATAACATGTACATTTCTTTCTTTTTTCTCCTTCAGCTCCCAAGGTAGTAATGATATTAGAATTGGTGAATAAATTGGCTGATTTCCATCAGGGAAAAACACTAACCAAGTAGAAGCTCCTTTTATGGCCTTAGTGTTTTATTTTTAAGATTAAGTACCTGATATTCTCTGCCCATGAAACTGTAGTGTCTAGAGTAAAAGGTGAAGCCGTACTTATAGTGAGTATTTTTGTATTCAAGTCTAAGCTAGCTCATGTGATCACAGTAT
Organism: Aepyceros melampus; assembly: GCA_006408695.1. Lineage (NCBI taxonomy): Eukaryota > Metazoa > Chordata > Mammalia > Artiodactyla > Bovidae > Aepyceros > Aepyceros melampus. The sequence continues at coordinate 102,091 of SJXQ01003053.1, read as the reverse complement.
GAGGGGAACAAAATTAACATTCTTGGGTTAGCGTCAAGGTCTGAGTCACTGTCCTGGGAGGAAGATGCTATATGTGGTAAGATCTTTATGCAAATGCATGTGAACAGTTGAAAAGACTAAACAGTAAAAGCAAAAGGAGGAAACAGCAATATTTCAGCGGTTTAGCAGGTTGAAATGAATTTGCATTCAGCCATTCCCACATAGCTTGCTGAACAGTGAACACAGGAAGGATGATGCTAGCATACATCCCCTTTCCCATATATACTAACCAAAGAACCTAACAGATGCAAATTTATAACTAAAATAGCTGATGCCATACCGAGGTGTGAAGCAAACAAGCAGCTCATTTCAAAGGAATCTTGTGATTTTTAGAGATGATCAAGGCCTGGTCCCAGCCCTGCAATCTGAAAGGGTTGGAACCCCTTAGATGGGACTGATACCCTTATATGTTAGAGAAAACAAAAACTAAAAAGATAATTTAAAATAAACTTTAAATTAATTTAAAATAGAGCCTAGATGTGGCTTGCACCCTTCTATATTAGAGAAAACCAAAACCAAATAAATAAATAACAGGCCATCTTTTCTCCTCACATGTAATTCATCAATCACATTTCATACTATTTACAAATGGTTTTACTCTTCTTCAAAGACAAGATGTATTTAATGTCTGTTTGGGATATTACAAACAAAGCAAGAGGCATTTCCTAGCAATTCTGTACTACTGGTTCTCCAAATAATTTTTTTTAAATAGTTCTTCATTTGTCAAAGAGGAAAGGTTTTCAGGTAAAATGGGTATACACTTGGATGACTGACTGAGGTCATTTAAAGACTTCTCTCTGGAAAACCACACTCAGGATAAGCAGGCGGAAAGCTTGTGGGGGTGCATGTGTGTTTGCTTAGTTGCTCAGTCCTGTGCAACTCTTTGCAACCCCATGGACTGTAGCCCACCAGGCTTCTCTGTCCATGGGATTCTCCAGGCAAGAATACTGGAGTGGGTTGCCATTCCCTTCTCCAGGGAATCCGACCCATGGATTAAACCTGTGTCTCCTGCATTGCAGGCAGATTCTTTACTGTCTGAGGCACCAGGAAGCCTTTTATTGGGGAATGGAAGACTAATTTGTTTAGCTAGACTTGAGTGTTGTCCTGGCTTGGCCTTTCTGTAGCTGTGTGAACTTGCCCTAAACAGTTTACCTCTGTGAGCCTTGTCTGTAGGTGCCCCCATTGTAGGGCATTTTTGCAGAGTGAATAAAATCACACTGTGGAAGCCCACACTAGCGATGCTGAGCTGAATCCCAACCCATAGATACAGTTTGTTTGTAGAATGTTGTTGTTCAGTTGCTAAGATGTGTCCCACTCTTTGTGACCTTGTGGACTGCAGCATGTCAGGCAGTCCTTCACTAACTCCCAGAGTTTGCTTATATTCATGTCCATTGAGTCAATGATGCCATGCAACCATTTCATCCTCTTTCACCCCCTTCCCCTCCTGCCCTCAATCTTTCCCAGCATCAGGGTCTTTTCCAGTGAGTCAGCTCTTCACATCAGGTGGCCAAAGGATTGGAGCTTCAGCTTCAGTTTGCTTGGCTTGTACCAAATGAAATTTTCAAAACTCGTTGACAAAATTTAAAAATTTGACAATTCATATGTTTCACTTTCTGCTTTTATGTGTAAACGCTGCAGAAACTTACAACTGCCTGTAACAGTATCAGCTTGGACACATCGTAAACCATCCCCATTGTCTTTACCCATCCTGCCCGGTTGATTCTGTGCTTATAATCCCCATTATTTTAAAGCAAAACAAACAAACTGTTGACTTGATTACCCTGGTAACATCTTGTTAAAGGAAATTTTCTTAGACGAAGGGATTTTGAGCACAAATCAAAATTCAATGCTCATCAGCAGGGAACTAGTGAATATTCAAAAAAGAGAGGAAATGGAACTAGATGGTATTGTGTGTATCTAGATGACAGAAAGTTGATCTGAGCCACTGGGAGGTTGAACACAGAACCTGGCTAATTTCACAGAGCTGAGAAACGGCCATCTCTTTTGCCACCGACATGGGTGCATATTTAGGACGTGGATGATTTGGACCCATCTACTGATGTGAATGAATTATTCATCAGAAGACATATGTAATCATTGTGAGAAGTAGGGTAAGTCAGTTGGACTGTGGCTAGTAATTTTTAACAGCGAGCAACAAGGATTTATCCCTGACACAGTGCAGGCCAAGTTGCATTAATACAGCCCCGCTGACAACCGTGTGGGGTCCTGCTTCTTCTCAAGTAGCTATCGGATTTTTCTCCAGCAGCCAATTACAGATGCCGAGCCCAGTTTAATTCGGGGTTTGGATTCAAATATAATTTTTAGCACTTCCCGTCACCCAGAGATCCATCTGTATTTCTACCCTTTCCCTATTTTTATTAACATTATTATTATTCGGAAAAGTGCACACTTAAGTGTGGAATTCTTGATCACACTCATGTAAGGACTACCCTGATTTAAAGACAGGTTATTTGTACTTCAGAAGCCATGCTCCCTGTGTTCCCCTCCAGACCCCACTCACCCACCCACTCATGCCTTTCAGGGTAGCAGCTGCCGTGACTTTGAACACTGTTGATTGTTTATGCTTGTTTTTGAACTTCATATGTGGAATCATAAGGTATGTACTTTTTATGTCTTGTTTCCCTCGTGTATCATTATAAGATTCAACCATATTTTCAAGTGTAGTTGGAAGTCTTCTCTTAACGTTGGTGAGTAGTATTTCATTGTGTGAAAGTGCTATAATGTATTTATAGGTCCTGATGTTCATGGGCATCTGGGTAGTTTCCAGGGTAGAGCTGTTATAAACAGTTTCTATAAATATTCTTGGATATGACTTTTGGTGCACAGTTGAATGCTGCGTATCTGTTGACTTTCCTGTATTCCCAGGGTCGCTCTAAGGGATTTCTGAGATGCTAGAGTCATTGGCGCCTGGCTCAATCCTGGGGGCTGCCTTGATAATCCTGTTTGAGGCAGAGGTTGGCCTGGGCTTCAGGCGTCCTTCCCCCCAGGTGTGCTCCTGCTCTTCTGAGCTCCCCACCTCCTCTGCCACCTAGACTCTCTGTGCTGTCTTGATCTCTGCCATCTGACTCACCTGACCTCTCTCCCCCGACTGCCTGTTGCCTCTGATGGACTGACAGCACTCCTGCTCTTGCCTCACCCTTCTTGTCTCTCCTGCCCATGTTTACCACCTTCGGCTAAAGTACTCCCATGCCATCAGCGCCCTCACAAAGCTCTTTAGTCTGTGACATGTTGGAAGAACTTGCTCGTCCGACTACAGACCATGTCACAGGCACACAGGAGGCTGCAGAGCAGAGAGGCTGGGAGCACGGGCTCTGAGGTCGGGCTTCCTGGTGCAAATTCTGGTTGCCAGTTACCAGCTGTGTAACAACAGCTGCATTTTCTCTATACCTCAGCTTATCGTATTGGGAAGTCTGAGAACTTCTAACCAATGATGCTTGTAACAAACGTTTTTCTAACCACTTTTTGTCCTTCTCGGCTCTTTCTTGTCTTTTGGTTGTTGCACGTTAATAACTCTTCCGCTGTTTGCTTTCCTGGTGCTGTGTTTGCCTCTTCTCTCTCTACAAGCACACCACAGTTAACATCACCTGCAGAACAGTGATTCTTTCTAACACTCATTAACCAGAGCAGCATCTGTCTTAGGAGCAATGACATACCACACTGTGTGTTTCTCCGTTGAAGGATCCGTGGCTGTATTACTTTCCTGTTGCTGCTGTAACAAATTCCCACAAACATAATGGCTTAAAACCATGTGATTTATTATCTAATAGTTCAGGAGGTAAGGAGTTCAAAATAGGTCCTCTGGCCCTAAAATCAAGGTGTCATCAGGGGTGCGTTCCTTTTGGATCTCTTGGGAAGACTGTTTCCTTGCTTCTTCTAGCTTCTAGAGGCATCCTCTATTCCTTGGCTTATGGTCCTTCATCTTCAACAGCTCATCAGGCATGACATGTCTTTTCTATGACCTTGATCCTCTTATTAGGACCCACATGGTTACATTAGCCCCACCTGAATCACGCAGGGTAATCTCACGTGTTTTGTCTTTAACTTAATCGCATAGACAAAGGCCTATTCACCGTTGTGGAGACTAGAAGGTGGTCTCTTTGGGAGGCCAGTCTTCTGCCCAGCACGCTGGTCAAACCATTTGCTTTACTTTCCTAAGGTGGTCTCTCTGTTACATCCTGTCCCTTAAGACAGTCAGATTCACAGCAGATGATTTGCTTTCAAAGGACAAAAGAACAAAAATCGTGAGAGCAGTCCAGTGACTAAGGTGCTTGCAAGGTATTAAAATTTAACTCCTGCTACAGCTCTGACAGGTAAATATCCAGAGAATGTGGCTTGGCTCTAGGCCTGGCTGTGCTGACCACCCGAATAATACCAAGGACACTCAGATGATGAGACATCAGCCAGCAAGCACCTAATTCCATCTGTAATCGAGTCAACATGTAGGAATGCACCTATATATGGGTTGCATCACAGTCACTCTTATAATCTTCCTTCAGTCCGCTCTGAACAAGCCCTCCGGCTACAGGAGATGGCCTGTGTCTTTGTTTCAACTTGTTTGCTATATGAGGTCATGGCTTTTTGGAACATGACTCAGGGGACCTGAGTGCCCCAGGAGATCCCAGATGAGGTCATCTTCCCACATTCTCCCACGTGTGCTCTGCCCCTTTCAGGTTTTAAAGTATCTTTTTGACTGAGACACCAAAGAAGAAAAATATGATTAATTTCTTCCTAAATTAATCTCTGTTTCGTCTCAGACTAAAGCTTCTGCTTGGTTCCTGCTCTTCAGTAAAGCTCCAGACAACCCCGGAGGTCACTGACCTGGCCCAGGTATTGGAAGTGTATCTGGTAGCCCCTAGGGAATGCATTATATAGAGTGTCTAACAAATGAATTAACTATTGAAAGATGGGCTCTAGATCCAGACTAATGACTTACTCATTTTTTCTCCTTGAATTTGTTTGCTGCCCAAGCATAAAAATTTTCTCTGAATTTGTGGAGACTGTGTTTTTCAGGTTCTTACCCAGAGAAGCCAATGGGTGGAAAATGGTGCTGGGTTATGGATGATAACCTAGTTCTGGGTCTGGAGTTTGAGGCCTGCAATTGGGATATAGGAGAACACCAGAAAATGACAGCTATTGTTTGTGACAGGGACTGTGCTTCTGCCCTGTAACCTCGATACGAAACAAGGCCAGGGAGGTCAGAGCAACACATTTGTTTGTTGTTTAATCAGATTGACTTGTTTACTAAGGAAACGGGAAAGCAACAAAAAGCCTCTTTCTGCTATAGGCCAACCTTTTAGCTTGTTTACATGGACAAGAGCAAAATGGCAAGACTTAAGCAATTCATACGATAACTCAGCTGCAAAACTTAATGATCAAAACTCTTTAAAAGCTGCACATGTACAGAGAATAGATTGATGGTTGCCAGAGGTGGACATGGAGAGTGAGCAAAATGGATGAAAGGGGTTAAAAGATGCAAGCTTCCAGTCGTAAAATAAATAAGTCATTGGAGGTAACGCACAGCATGGTGACTCTACTTAATGAAACTGTAGCATGTATTCGAAAGCTGCTGAGAGAGTAGATCTTAAACGTTCTCAGCACTGGAAAACATTTCATAACCATGGATGGTGATGGATGTTAGTTGGACGAGTGGTGATCATTTCATGGTATATATTTATATAAAACTATATAAAACTATGGAATCATTGTGGAGAAGGCAATGGCACCCCACTCCAGCACTCTTGCCTGGCAAATCCCATGGACAGAGGAGCCTGGTAGGCTATAGTCCATGGGGTCACTAAGAGTTGGACACGACTGAGTGACTTCACTTTCACTTTTCACTTTCATGCATTGGAGAAGGGAGTGGCAACCCACTCCAGTGTTCTTGCCTGGAGAATCCCAGGGATGGGTGAGCCTGGTGGGCTGCCATCTATGGGGTTGCACAGAGTTGGACACGACTGAAGCGACAGCAGCAGCGGCAGCATGGAATCATTGTGTTTTATACCTGAAACTAATATAATGTTATATGTCAAGTAGGGCTTCCCAAGTGGCTCTAGCAGTAAAGAACCGCCTGCTAGTGCAGAAGACGGAAAAGATGTGGGCTCAGTCCCCAGGTCAGAAGGAGGGCATGGCAACCCACTCCAGTATTCTTACCAGGAGAATCTCGTGGACAGAGGATGCTGGCAGACTACAGTCCACAGGGCCACAAAGATTCGGACATGACTGAAGCAACTTAGCATGCATGCATATGTGTCAATTATATCTCATTTTTTAAAAACTGATTTTTTAAGATTATTTTTTTCTTATCTGTGAATAATCGTGAAGTTTGAGGTTCAGACAGCTCCACATTAACAACGACATGGGAGCACTTGTTAAAAATGCAGACTCTTGACTCATGACACACCTATACGGGGAAGGTTCTGGCACCCTTAGGTTATCCTGATGCGAACTGAGGCTTGAGACTCACTGGTTTAGGGGAAGGTATATAGTTATGAAGATGGACAACTGAATTTTATTTTTTTACTAAATAATGATTCCCTCATTTGTCATTTCAATGAAATATTTGTGAAATGCCTACATAAAAGACAGGTGTTAAATAATGATATAGTTTCCACTTGAGGTGAAATCTTTGATGGCAACAATTTGTATCAACATCACAGATTGTTCTCTCAGATTGAAATGCCCTCACTAACTCTCTGTGAACATATCAAGTCCACCTACTTGTTTCGACTGTAAACCCTGTATATGGTATGTAATAATAACCACTATGGGAATTTTAAAGAAACATAAGATAATTTAAAAAGCACTTTATTATAGTAAATTATTATTTATACACTACTACCAATAATGATAATCAGTTCAGTTCAGTTCTCGCTCAGTCGTGTCTGACTCTTTGCGGCACCATAGACTGTAGCACGCAAGGCCTCCCTGCCCATCACCAACACCCAGAGAGTACTCAAACTCATGTTCATTGAGTCAGTGATGCCATCCAACCATCTTGTCCTCTGTCATCCCTTTCTCCTCCTGCCTTCAGTCTTTCTGAGCATCAGGGTCTTTTCAAATGAGTCAGCTCTTCACATCTGTAGTCCACCAGGATCCTCTGTCCATGGGATTCTCCTGGTAAGAATACTGGAGTGGGTTGCTATGCCCTCCTCCTGACCTGGGGATTGAGCCAAAATATTGGAGTTTCAGCTTCAACATCAGCCCTTCCAGTGAAACTTCAGGACAGATAGCCTTTAGGCTGGACTGGTTAGATCTCATTGCAGTCCAAGGGACTCTCAAGAGTCTTTCCAACACCACAGTTCAAAATCATCAATTCTTTGGTACTCAGCTTTCTTAACAGTCCAACTCTCACATCCACACATGACCACAAGAAAAACCATAGCCTTGACTAGATGGACCTTTGTTGGCAAAGTAATGTCTCTGCTTTTGAATATGCTGTCTAATTTGGTCATAACTTTCCTTCCAAAGAGTAAGTGTCTTTTAATTTCATGGCTGCAATCACCATCTGCAGTGAGTTTGGAGCCTCCCAAAATAAAGTCTGACACTGTATCCACTGTTTCCCCATCTATTTGCCATGAAGTGATGGGACCGGATGACATGATCTTCGTTTTCTGAATGTTGAGCTTTAAGCCAACTTTTTCACTCTCCTTTTTCACTTTCATCAAGAGGCTCTTTAGTTCTTCAGTTTCTGCCATAAGGGTGGTGTCATCTGCATATCTGAGGTAATTGATATTTCTCCTGGCAATCTTGATTCCAGCTCCTGCTTCATCTAGCCCAGCGTTTCTCATGATGTACTCTGCATATAACTTAAATAAGCAAGGTGACAATATACAGCCTTGACATCCTCCTTTTCCTATTTAGAACCAGTCTGTTGTTCCATGTCCAGTTCTAACTGTTGCTTCCTGAGCTGCATATAGGTTTCTCAGGAGGTACGTCAGGTGGTCTGGTATTCCCTTCTCTTTCAGAATTTTCCACAGTTTATTGTGATCCACACAGTCAAAGGCTATGGCATAGTCAATAAAGCAGAAATAGATGTTTTTCTGGAACTCTTTTGCTTTTTCAATGATCCAGCAGATGTTGGCAATTTGATCTCTGGTTCCTCTGCCTTTTCTAAAACCAGCTTGAACATCTGGAAGTTCATGGTTCATGTATTGTTGAAGCCTGGCCTGGAGAATTTTGAACATTACTTTACTAGCATATGAGATGAGTGCAATCGTGTGGTAGTTTGAGCATTCTTTGGCATTGCCTTTCTTTGGGATTGGAATGAAAACTCACCTTTTCCAGTCCTGTGGCCACTGCTGAGTTTTCAAATTTGCTGGCATATTGACTGCAGCACTTTCACAGCATTATCTTTCAGGATTTGAAATAGCTCAACTGGAATTCTATCACCTCCACTAGCTTTGTTCATAGTGATGCTTCCTAAAGCCCGCTTGACTTCACATTCCAGGATGTCTGGCTCTAGGTGAGTGATCACACCATCGTGATTATCTTGGTCATGAAGATCTTTTCTGTATAGTTCTTCTGTGTATTCTTGCTGCCTCTTCTTAATATCTTCTGCTTCTGTTAGGTCCATACAATTTCTGTCCTTTATTGAGCACATCTTTGCATGAGATGTTCCCTTGGTATCTCTAATTTTCTTGAAGAGAACTCTAGTCTTTCCCATTCTATTGTTTTCCTCTATTTTTTTGCACTGATCACTGAGGAAGGCTTTCTTATCTCTCCTTGCTATTCTTTGGAACTCTTCATTCAAATGGGTATATCCTTCCTTTTCTCCTTTGCTTTTCTCTTCTCTTTTCACAGCTCTTTGTAAGACCTCCCCAGACAGCCATTTTGCTTTTTTGCATTTCTTTTTCTTGGAGATGATCTTGATCCTTGTCTCCTGTACAATGTCATGAACCTCCATCCATAGTTCATCAGGCACTCTGTCTATCAGATCTAGTCCCTTAAATCTATTTCTTACTTCCACTGTAAAATCATAAGGGATTTGATTTAGGTCATACCTGAATGTTCTAATGGTTTCCCTACTTTTTTCAATTTAAGTCTGAATTTGGCAATAAGGAGTTAATGATCTGAGCCACAGTCAGCTCCTGGTCTGGTTTTTGCTGACTGTATATAGCGTCTCCATCTTTGGCTGCAAAGAATATAATCAATCTGATATCGGTGTTGACCATCTGGTGATGTCCATGTGTAGAGTCTTCTCTTGTGTTGTTGGAAGAGGGTGTTTGCTGTGACCAGTCCATTCTCTTGGCAGAAGTCTATTAGCGTTTGCCCTGCTTCATTCCTTACTCCAAGGCCAAATTATCCTGTTACTCCAGGTGTTTCCTGCCTTCCACTTTTGCATTCCAGTCCCCTATAATGAAAAAGACATCTTTTTTGGGTGTTAGTTCTAGAAGGTCTTATAGGTCTTCATAGAACCGTTTAACTTCAGTTTCTTCAGCATTACTGGTTGGGGCATAGACTTGGATTACTGTGATACTGAGTGGTTTGTTTTTGAGATTGCATCCAAGTACTGCATTTCAGACTCTTTTGTTGACCGTGATGGCTACTCCATTTCTTCTGAGGGATTCCTGCCCACAGTAGTAGATATAATGGTCATCTGAGTTACATTCACCCATTCCAGTCCATTTTGGTTCACTGATGCCTAAAATGTCAACCTTCACTCTTGCCATCTCCTGTTTGATCACTTCCAGTAATGATAATAGTACCATTAATTATGATTTCTGGTTCCCTATAGATCCATTCTCTGTTGCCCCCTCCTCCTCCTGCCCTCAATCTTTTCGCAGCATCAGGCTGTTTTCCAGTGAGTCAACTCTTCACATCAGGTGGCCAAAGTACTGGAGCTTCAGCTTCAGCATCAGTCCTTCCAACAAATGTTCATTGCTGATTTCCTTTAGGATTGACTGGTTTGATGTTGCAGAGGATGAGATGGTTGGATAGCATCACTGACTCAATGGACATGAATCTGAGCAAACTTAGAGGTAGTGAAGGACAGGGAAGCTTGGTGTGCTGCAGCCCATGGGGTCAGAAAAATTCAGACAAGACTGAACAGCAAGAGCCCTATAGACTAATCATCTTGTCTCTTTATATTTAGTTCTGATAAACCCAGGAGGTGTATACTGTCAGTATCAACATTTTATGAGGAAATTAAATCTGAAGGATTTTAACTAAACTTGTGAATGTCACATAACTGGCAATTCAGGGAGCTCACATTTAAATCCAGAGTGTCTGACTCCAGAGTCTCCAGTCTTAATCAGTGCCTTATATTGTTTCCAGATAAATTCCCACTTTGGGGTTTCCATGACACATATTAGGTCTCTAACCTTGACAGGGGCCAGTTTTAGGAATGAGAGTCTAGGGGTCCAATAATGAGGGCCTGAAGTAGTCTGAGAACACATGCTTTGGAATCAGAATGATATATTTGATAGTGATTAAGTCAAACCTATAGTTGTGATGTCATTATAATATATCAAGTTGAAAGCCTGAGAGAAGGACAGAAAGAGGAGCAAAGACAAGACCAGAAGTCAGGAGGATAAAATAATCGTGAGGCTGGAAGTGAGATGTGAAGGATGGGTGAGAGCTAGGACTCAGATCAGGGGCTGTGATGGAGAGAAAGTGTGGAAGGGAGTGGTAGAGAATAGCCCAGGGCTGGACCAGGGCACCCACATAACTAGTGAAAAGCCTTGAGCTGTTACAGAAAGAGCATGGTTCTACCTGGGCATTTACTGGTTCTCACTGTACTTGCTCGGGTTATTAAAAAAGAAGGCTCTTTTCTGGAAACCTAGATTTTTGTCAAACTGTATCTTTCCTTCTCACTTTAAGCCTTCCTTCTTTTATCATGATCCGTAGAGCATGAATGTCCTGCAGTTTGGAGGGTTGTCTCCATATAACTGAAATTAGAAACAAGCCAGTCTGGAGGATTTTGTTAAGTGAGGCAAAGAGCAAGTCCATTATTCTGCACAGAAGTGACTGAAACAAAGCCCTGTTCACAAAGGCAGCTTTTGAAAAGTGAAGACAGCTAAGAAGCCATTGTTCACATTGCCAACAAATGTGTTATTCAGTAGATTAGCCAGAGAGGAACAACAGAACAGCTCCGTAGCTACTTTGCTGAATACGCATATGAAGTGGTTAGAAGTGATGGATAACTCAGGGAGCTCAGAGCCTGGGATGTGCCTCGGAGGTGTGGCCAAAGGCACATCTTAGATCATCGGTGATCGTCAGGCAGATCGCCGATCAAAAACATCACCGAAAACAAAGAGGGACGAAATGAATTTTTTCCTGGGTTATAGAAATAGTGCAGAACAAGTGAAAAGGATATAAGATGGAAATAACACATATCTCTGGTGGCTCAGATGGTAAAGAATCTGCCCGCAATGCGGAGACCTGGGTTCAATCCTGGGTTGAGATGATCCCCTGGAGAAGGAAATGGCAACCCTTCAGTATTCTTGCTTGGAAAATCCCCATGGACAGAGGAGCCTGGCGGGCTACAGTCCATGGGGTTGTAAAAAGTAGGATACATTTTACAAGTAAGCACAGCACAGCACATGCAGAAAAATAGAGATTTAAAGACCCCGATGCTGAGGGCAGGAGAAGGAGGTGACAGAGGCTGAGATGGTTGGATGGCATCACCTACTCAATGGACATGAGTTTGCGTAAACTCTGGGAGACAGTGAATGACAGGGAAGCCTGGAGTGCTGCAGTCCATGGGGTCAAAGAGTCGGACAGAACTTAGCGGCTGAACAACATAGAGCTAATACCTAGCAGCTCATTCCAAATTATTTGCTGCTTTTGTGCAACGATTTAAGAATTTGTCTCTACATCTTAAACCTGTACACAGGCAGGCAGAGAATCCAGTAACAGAAAGAACAACAATAATGTTGAGCCTGAAAAAGGGAGTCCATCCACTCTGCTTTCTTGGCTTGGAAAGCCCTCCTCTTCACTTCACTCCAAACGTGTTTATTGGGTGCGCGCTTTCCATTTCAATGTCTCTTCCTCCAGGAAGGCTTCCAGACTCAACATGTTGATGGTTGTTCTATTGCTTATAACCCAAGTCATTATATACTTATAGATATGTATAATGTGTATGAATATGTAATAAAAACATCAGTTGGCCTTGTCTCCCACTAGGCCCCGTGGAGCCCGTGACCCCAGAGGCTTCTACAGTGCGTGCGGGTCTGTCTGTCGCTACTACACTCTTTAACATGCAGTGCAGAAGCTGGAATATCGAAGCTGCTCCAGAAACATCTGATGAATGTGGGAATGAAACCAGATCGTTACCCTCTTATCAACTGAATAAGAGGCGATGAGAAAGCAAGTGCTGAGGACAATAGGAAAGACGTGGAGCAGATAAAGGAGCATTTAAAAGAAAATTTTAAAGGAAAGAATAAAAGGAAACCGGGAAGAAGAGAATGTGTAGGAGCAATCAGCGCTTTCCCCTATAAAACCCCCCAGGTCTCTCGTTGACACTGCTGCCTCCAGTGGCTGCTGCCACACACGTCACCCTGGGCCTGGGGACCGTCTGGACACTCGTCCTCACTGCAGCTGCTCGTCAGCGTGCAGGGACTGCAGAAACCGTCCACAGCACCTGCTTGCTGAGGTCCAGCTGGCAAAGCCTCCTTTGGGCACAGAGCATCCCCTTCTGTCTCCCAGGGGTGCTATTTTCCTCCTTGGAGCTTCCGGATGTAGATTTCAGGCAGGTCGATTTGAAAATTGTTTAAATATAATCACAATAACATCTAAAAATAATACATCCAAAGCGGGACAACATTGGAATACCTGAAATGAAGTAGAATCATGAGAATTAAGAGCACAGGATGGCTTGGGGACATCACATTGTGCATCTGATATTTGGGCCTGGCTGTCCTGCTTGACCGTATGACTGGATCCAGGGATTTACATTTATGTTTAACATGGCTTTGAAACTGTTAACAGCTTTCATTTTCTCTAATTTACTGCCCGTGAATTGAATTACCAGGAGACTTGGTATTTGATTTACAAAAAAATGTAAATGAACAACTTTGTGGTAGTTTTTGATAAACTGTCCACATTTTTTTTTTCACTATTTTCTCATCAAGGATCAGGATCCATGTTCCCTTTCTTAAACCTGGCAGCTATGGCTGGGTCTTTTGTGTTTAATTATTTTTTATTGGAGAATGGCTGCTTTACAATGTTCTGTTAGTTTCTGCTGTACAACAAAGTGAATCAGCTGTATGTATACACATATCCCCTCTGTTTTGGATTTCCTTCTCCTTTAGGAGAAGGCCACAGAGCCTTGAGGTGGGGTTCCTCATTTTATACAGTAGGTTCTCATTAGTTGTCTATTGTATGCTGCTCAGTCACTTCAGTTGTATCTGACTCTGTGTGACCCCATAGACGCAGCCCACCAGGCTCCCCCGTCCCTGGGATTCTCCAGGCAAGAACATGGAGTGGGTTGCCACTTCCTTCTCCAGTGCATGAAAGTGAAAAGTGAAAGTGAAGTCGCTCAGTCGTGTCCGACCTCAGCAACCCCATGGACTGCAGCCCACCAGGCTCCTCCGTCCATGCATAGCATCAATAGCGTATATATGTCCGTCCCAATCTCCCAGTTCATCCCACCCACCCTTCCCCACCTTTGTGTCTATGTCTGAGTCTCTATTTCTGCTTTGCAGATAAGTTCATCTGTACCGTTGTCTGGGTCTCTTCACCTCAACATCATTGATGTTTTTGGGCCAAGGAGTCTGTCCGCTGTGGGGTGGAGGACCGTCCTGTGTGCAGCCTTCCTGGGCTGGAGGCACTAGTGGCAGCAGCCTCCCCGTTGTGCAAGCCAAAAGTGTGTTCAGACACTGCCCAGTGTTCCCTGGGGGCAAACGTGGCCCTGGTTTGAGAATCACTGCACTGGCAGAAATGAGGTTTTGAGACTACTGAAGTCAGGCCAGCGTAAAGCGTTGCTCAGAATTCTCCAGGTTCTTTTGGGACACTCATTCTGGGAGAAGGCCACCACAGTGGAAATCCAGCTTCCCTGAAGCTGCTCTTCTGGAGAGATTCCGTGTATATATCATACATGACAATCCTGGCCGAGCCCAGGTGACTGCCCTGGCTAAACCTTACCCAAAATCTTGGCCCCCAAATCTGTGAAATAATATTGTTGTTGTTTTACCTAGGTTTGGTGTGGAGTGTTAGTACAGCAATGGTAATTGAAATGGAATCACTGAACGGTGGGAAAAATATAATTAACTAAAGCAACATGTGCATGCGTGCCAAGTTGCTTCAGGCTTGTCTGACTCTGCGGCCCTATGGACTGCAGCCTGCCAGGATCCTCTGTCCATGGGGATTCTCCAGGCAAGAATACTGGAGTGGGTTGCCCTGACCTTCTCCAGGGGATCTTCCCGACCCAGGGATCAAACCCACATCTCTTAATGTCTCCTGCATTGGCAGGTGGGTTCTTTCCCACTGGCACCACTGGGAGCCCACTGAAGCAACACGCTTTCCTTCAATTCTGTGTGTCCTTTCAGAGGCATAGCACACACTGGAGCGCCTGCAGCCTGAATTCTCTGCCCGCTCTTCCGGGCGTGTGCTTGTGGTATGCTGAGAAAATAAGAATTGGCATCCCAAGCTTGTTCTAATCCTTTTTTTTTTCCCTCTCTTTTCTCAAGAGAAAATATTTTAAAGATGTAAGAGTTAAAGAAAACATCTGGTTTATGGGAAAAGTATAAGAACATGTTTCTCCACTTCCACAGGGGAGCATCAGCAAATTCTAGGACCTTAGCAACAGAATCAATAACAACAGCCAAGCGATTACTCCCTGGAGAGCGCAAGCAGGGTCAGCTCTGACTTTATTAAGCACGAAAAACACACATGTGAAAGGACCGCATCCCTCAAGGACGCAGGAATTGGGAGAATGCAGGAAAGAGGGCAAGGCAGCTCACAAATATGCTGAATTGAAGGAATTAGGATCACACCCAGAAATGGCAGGAAAATGAATGTTTGCTTTTTCTGGCTTATTATTTGCTTAGTGATACTTCAGCATTTCTAAAAGATAAATGCCTTGGCCAGGCTTCTATCCATCTCCCTGCTCTATTTAATGTTACCAAGAGGAATGCTCAGATGTTTATATATTTGTTCTTTTTTCACTTACGATTGACTTCATTTTCTACTCAAAATGGAATGACCCACCAAGGTAAGATCTGAAGCCCAGAAATTACTTCACATTCACCTGGCACGGATTCTGAGATAAGTTCTTGGCAGCTTTGCATTCTGTTATGAAACACCCTGGGGGAGGTATTTTGAAACCAAAGATCCCTCCCCATTTACCTTGATCAGAAAGGTCAGGATATTGCCATGTCCAAGCTCAGTCTGCTTGCCACGACAGGCCAATTAACTGAGAGATGAGGTGTTGAGGCAGGGAGTATGACTTTATTCAGAAAGCTGGCTGACCTAGAGGATGGCAGACTAATATCTCAAAATAACCATTTTGTTGGGGTCTGGATCCAGGTTCTTTTTATAGGACAGAGTTGGGGAGGAGTTGAGGAAGTAAAGACTTGCATTATCTTGCAAATATCTCCTGGAATGGCCAGCCTCACCGAAGAGATATGTTAATCTCTTCAAGGCGGGGAGTGGCAGGCGGCCCTAGGCAGGTCATTATGTATGACTATAATTACAAAAGCAATGAAAAACAAGGTTTAAAATCAAAGAAACAGATCCATCATGGAGTCAGAATCGGCTCTTCCCTGTAACAAGGTATAAAATTTAGAACCTCACGCCTTCCACAGCGGCCCATCTCCCCTTCAGTTTCTCACAGCCAAAGGCAAAGAAGCACGTCCCACTGGGAGCGGGCTGGCCACTTGCCTGTGTGTCCTGAGGTCCACCTCCTGGCCTTCCCCGGCCTTCCCACAGGGCTGATCCTGCCCAGCTGCCTTTCCAGGCTTCTGGCTTCCGGCTGTGATCAACTTGCAGGAGGCACAGAGGCTACAGCTGGACAGTGTCGCCCAGCTCTGGGCTGTCACATCGTCTCCTGCCTGGTCCTGACCCTCTCCTGCAGCTCCAGCCCTGGATCCAGTTTCAGTGCAGTGTGGCTCTGGCCTCGCCCCTGCTGTCCTTCCCACCCCGGGGCTAGTAGCAGCTAACCCTTCCCATGTTCAGTTTCATCTGATGGACAATGCGACACAGAGAACGTTTTTCTTCCTGGACCTGGACTCATCCAGGGAGAGTCGAGCTTCACATGAAGCCCAGGTGGAGACCTAGAAATTACATGTGATGATTTCACACGTTCGTGGTTTTTCTTTAGAGTGTCTTGGTGACTTTACAGTGTCGGTCAGAAAGCTTTTAGAATAATATGATATATACATCTGTGTCTCCTTTGCTGTCTTGTGTACAGGTTTATCATTACCATCATTCTAAATTCCATATATATGTGTAAGTATACTGTATTGGTGTTTTTCTTTCTGGCTTACTTCACTCTGTATAATCGGCTCCAGCGTCATCCATCTCATTAGAACTGATTCAAATGTATTCTTTTTAATAGCTGAGTAATACTCCATTGTGTATGAAAGCTGTGTACCACAGCTTTCTTATCCATTCATCTGCTGATGGACATCTAGGTTGCTTCCATGTCCTGGCTATTATAAACAGTGCCGCAATGAACATTGGGGTACACGTGTCTCTTTCAATTCTGGTTTCCTCGGTGTGTATGCCCAGCAGTGGGATCGCTGGATCATAAGGCAGTTCTATTTGCAATTTTTTAAGGAATCTCCACACTGTTCTCCATAGTGGCTGTACTAATTTGCATTCCCACCAACAGTGTAAGAGGGTTCCCTTTTCTCCACACCNGTGGCTGTATTAATTTGCATTCCCACCAACAGTGTGGGAGAGGGAGAGGGTGGGATGAGTTGGCAGAGTGGCAGTGTAACATGTGTGATATCATAAGTGAAATGAATCGCCAGTCTAGGTTTGATGCAGGATGCAGGATGCTTGGGACTGATGCACAGGGATAATCCAGAGAGAAGGTGTGGGGCGGGAGGGGGGAGGTGGGGGTCGGGATTGGGAGTTCATGTACACTCGTGGCTGATTCATGTCAATGTATAGCAAAACGAATACAGTATTGTAAAGCAAAACAAACTAAAAAATAAAAATAAAAAAAATAAAAATAAAAAATAAAAAAATAAATAAATAGAATAATATGATATAAAGTCCTAGAAAAAGCAGCACTAATTTACAGTGAAAGAAAGCAAACAGTGGATGTCTTGGGCCATGGATGAGAGAGGTTAACTACAGAGTGGTAGGTGGAAGCTTTTTCATGTGATAGAAATATTCCAAATCACGATTTTCATGATGGCTAAATATGAATATATATTTGTCAAAAACCACTGAGTCGTTTATATGCAAATAGGGCATTTTACTTTGCTATTTATTATTTTTTTAAGATAGTTTATTTTCTTGGCCACTCTGTGTAGCATGCAGGATCTTAGATTCCCCAGCCAGGGACGGACCCCATGTCCCCTGCAGTGGAAGGGGAAGTCTTCACTACTGGACCACCAGAGAAGTCCCAGGGCATTTTATTGCATGCAAACTACACTGGGACTTGTAGCTGCTAATATTTACAAGATCTTTCTACATTCTTTATTTCTGTGCTATTTCCCTAATGATGATTCTTCTCTTCTACATTTATTAACATAAATATTGCTGTGCAGAAGAACTATCTCTTCGCCTCTACATATATATTTATTCCACTATTGATCTACATCAGTTTGGACTCATGAGGGCTTATTCTGGAATCAAAGTCCAGTCTTGTTGCTACAGTGCTGGTGCTAACCCTCCAGCTGGGCCATGACTGGCATGTTCTGTTGCCAAGACTTTTTGAGCATCCCCTTTCCTTCTGGTACCATGTGATGTGTGTGGCTGATTTTATATTTGTGATGGCCCAGCTGTGAAATGAATCACTTTTCTGAGGAGCCCTGCTTCCTTTCATTTTAATACAGTGCTTAGAGACAGTATCTGAGTGTTAGCTGTGCTCACTGTTACTGGGGCACGGTTGCTCTGCTCTCCACTTGGGCAAGCTGGTTACTTCACGTGTGTGTACTAACCCACACGTGTGCATGCATGCATGCTCAGTTGTGTCTGACTCTTTGCAACCCCATGGACTGTGACCCACCAGGCTCCTCTTTCCATGGAATTTTCCAGGCAAGAACACTGGAGTGGACTGCCATTTCCTTCTCCAAGGGATCTTCCCAACCCAGCGATCACACCTGTGTCTCTTTGTCTCCTGCAGTGGCAGGTGGCTTCTTTACCCCTAGCACCACCTGTACTAATCCACACATACACACAAGTCTACGTAGATAAGATGAAAACTCTTGAATTCATTCCTGCCCTCTCTGGTTCTAATATGATACCATGGTGTTTATTTAAGTCTTTCCTTTCTCCTAATTTATTCATTCTTTTTCTAACACTTGAGAAACCCTACCTCCCATTGTCTACCATCTATTCACTTTTTTTTCAAGTCTAATATTAACAGAAAGTAGTTTCAGAATTGCTAGACTTTAAAGAAAGATAGAGATTTTACCCCCATGTAAAGTCAAAACCAAAAACTTTCACTAACTGGGTGAAATTTTCACAATTTTTGCAGTTCTTTTTGTCCTTAGTCTTCCAATATCCAGTCAAGGAAGGTGCAGTTTTCCAAGCCTGCTTGGATGGCTCTTCTCCCTCCACACCTTTTAAGTAAGTAAAGTCACTCAGTCGTGTTCGACTCTTTGTGACCCCATGGACTGCAGCCCACCAGGCTCCTCAGTCCATGAGATTCTCCAAGCAAGAATACTGGAGTGGGTTGCCATTTCCTTCTCCAGGGGATCTTCCCAACCCAGGGATCGAACCCAGGTCTCCCGCATTGGAGGCAGACGCTTTAACCTCTGAGCCACCAGGGAAGTCCCCACACCTTTTAGTGTGGTCATTATTTATTTGTCATCCTCTTAGGTTCCTTGGCTAGTGTTTGTATTCCATTTTGAGTTACCCTCATGTTCTGTGTGCTTTAAATAAAGAATTTAAACTTGAGGGTTTGGGAAGGAAATATGGATAGTAGTGTGTTCTAAGAGTCAGTTACATGGAAAGTTACATTCAAGGAAGTACATGTCCACCCCAACCCCCACCCCAACTTTGCATGCTTGCTGCCTTATTCCCTCATCCCGTTTTTCCCAACCCTTTCCCTAAGACCCCTGGAGGTAACCAACCTCTTTAGTTTCTAGTTTCTCTCTCCTGAATGCCTTCTTTAGGAACAAAGGAAAATAGAGAATCATTATTAGACAAATGATCAGATACCAGTATATTACCTTCTATTCCTTTCTTATATGAAACGTTAACACGCTAGAGACAATTTTTTCAGGCTTTGCACTTTTCACTTGAGTATATCCTGGAAATCATCCCACACTATCTCAATGAGATCTTCCTTACCTTACGTCTTTGTCACAGCCGTATAGTAATCCATTACAGCCTGTCTCATAATTTTTTTTTTTAACTTTTAAGTGCTGTGAAATTTACATGGATATTTTTGCATCTCTCTAAATATTCTTAAATTTTGTGAGAGGCAATTAAATGACTTGGAGACCATTTGATCTGTTGGAGTCGACTTCAAGTTTGCTGGGCAGGGAGACTAAAGGCGTAGCTAGGTCCAGGACCCAGAACATCTACTCAAAGCCCAGGGAATCATGAGGTTCTCCAATCTGCTGGGCAGGGACTGGCACCTCCTACGCCTGGGTGAGGGCAGGGAACTGCTGCCTCTAATCCTTCCTGAGGTTCTTTCCTGGGTTCTGGTGGTTTCCTCACATGCATGGAGTCTACTGTGTGTCCAGGGAAGCCCTCTGCAGAGATCCCATGCTGGCTGTCTGCAATCTCCTCTTCTCCAGTACACAGCCCTGCAGAATCTGGCTGTGTTGGTTTTCCCAGATGCTTATCTCGAGCCTCTTAACTCAGGGAGTCACCAGGCTCTGCCTCTATCTCTGTATTTCCCTCTTCCTCCCCACAGTCTGCAGACTCTCTCTTGGCAGTAGGACGGAGCCACTGTATGTCATCTCCTTTGTTCTCTCTCTCAGGAATCCTCTTCCTTCTTTATTGATGTCTAACATCTTTAAAACTTTTGTTTCATATTTTGTCCTTTAAAAATTTTTTTTCAGGCAGAAGGTCAAATCCAGTTCCTGTTATTCCATCTTAGCTGAAAGTGAATGCCTCTGTTATTAAAAATGTGTTTCTTTTGTACTTTAATGTCAATTCTCAGTGTTTTTTTCTAATATATACAAGTACATAAATATATAAAATATATTAATTTGTGAATTAACATTTTATTTTGAAAAATTGCTGAACTCATTGATTGTAGTAGCTTTTTTTGGGTAGATTTTTAGGGGTTTTCTCTACAGACCATATGTTGACTCTGAATAAAGACAATGTTCCTTCTTCCTTTTGTTTACTTTTCTTGTCTTATCTATGGTCTCTAGTACAATGATGAATAGATATGATGAGAGTAGATACTGTTGCCTTGTTCTTGCTCTTAGAAAAAAAGTGTTAAGCATTTACCATCAAGTACAATGTTACCTGTAGTTTATTTTCATAGATTTTTTTAAAAATCAAATTGAACTTCTAATTGTAGTTTTCTGAGATTTTTTTCATGAGATTACTTTTACTGAATAATAATTTTTATTCATCTTTTATGATAATCACATGAATTTTCTTTCCCTTTTCAGTTAATTTGGTGATTTATACTAATTGAACTTTTTATAGTAGCATTATTGAGGAATAATTTACATACCATTAAAGTTCATCATTTTCAGGTAAATTATTTAGTAGTTTTTAGTCTATTCATTTCATGGTGCAAAATCTAATTCCAGAACATTTTCTATTAATTGATGTTGGAGTGTTAATTCAACTTTGCATTCCTGAGAAAAATTTCATTTGTTATGATGCATTATTCTATTTATAACCTGATTCAATATATTAATATTTTCTTAATAATATTTTAATTTCCATTCATGAGGGATATTTGTCTATGGCTTGCTTTTCTTTTACTGTCTTTCCTGGATATGGTATCTGAGTTATACTGACCTTGTCAAGTGAATTTGGAAGTGTTTTTTCCTCTTCTTTTCTGCAAGAGTGTGTGTGGAATGGATATAATTTGTAAAACTTTGAGAGATTTCATCAGTGTAAAGTCATCAGCGTCTGGGAACATTTTAATACACATTCAATATCTTTAATAAATTGGTATCCAAACTTTCTTGCATCAGATGTGGTGGTTTGTATTTTTTAAGGAATTTCTATTTTTAGATTTAGGTTGTCAAATTCATTGTCATAAAATAATTCCTGATTGTACTAGTTATTGAATAGGTCTTCCCCAGTGGCTTAGATGGTAAAGAATTTGCCTGCAGTGCAGGTGACCTGGGTTTGAGGCCTGGGTTGAAAACATCCCCAGAAGAAGGGCATGACAACCCAATGCAGTACTCTTGCCTGGAGAATCCCACCCACAGAGGAGCCTGGTGGGCTATAGTCCATGGGGTCGCAAAGAGTTGGACATAACTGAGTGACTAACAATACTGGTTTTAAATATTACCACAAAGCAGTGGCTTAAAAACAGCAGCAGTGTATCACGTCCGCCTCTCCTGGATTCTGTGGCCCCGGAATCCTCGGCAGTGGTGTGGCGGCTCTGGCTCAGGGCTTTTCCAGAGTGTGGTTTCTGCGTCTGGCGCTGCAGTCACACGACAGCATGGCTGGGCTGGGAGGGGCTGTTTCCAGGAAGCTCGCCCTCAGGCTCGCTGGCTGGGGCTGCCGTCCGGTGGGAGGCCTCAGTTACCTCCCAGCTCAGGCTCTTCCCAGGGCGGCTTGAGAGTTTCCCCAGCCTTGCATTTGGCCTCTCTTAGAGAAGCTTGGGGCTTCCCCCGTAACTCAGTGGTAAAGAATCCACCTGCAATGCAGGAGACCCGAGTTTGATCCCTGGGTTGGGAAAGACCACCTGGAGGAGGGCATGGTAACCCACTCTAGTATTCTTGCCTGGAGAATCCCATGGACAGAGGAGTCTGGGGTCACAGAGGGTCGGGCACCACTGGAGTGACTGAGCATGCCTGCAGAGAAGTTTGAGGGCCTACGGTGGCAGCTCCAGCGCCCTCTTGGTCGACACACAGGTCAGACTGTCACGGGCACAGGCCGCTGCCAGTCTTACAGGGAGACTTCAGTTTCACACTTTGCTGTCTTTCTTTAGTGAGTGTGTATGCTCAGTCACTTCGTCATGTCTAACTCTTTACAACCCCACAATCTGTAGCCCACCAGGCTCCTCTTCTTGTAGCCAAGCATTCTGGGAAACAAACTCACTCAGAAGGACAATGCAGAGAGTGGAGTGCAGTTTATTACACCAGCGGGCCCAAGGCAGAGTCTCCTCTTAGCCAAGGACCCCGACCAGCACTTGTGAAAATCTTTTATACCTGATGTGTACGTGTCTAAACCCACCACTCCAAATTCCTTGAGACTTACATAAACCAAGGAAAATACAATCCCAATAACCCCATCATTCACGTGCTATGTGCTCATGTGCTCAAACAAACAATTAGCCAATAATCAATAAACCTGAGGTTACACTCCGATAGATACAGAAAAATTTATGGCCTGTCTGGAGGAAGGGATTAGTATATGTTCTCTCTCAGGCGTTGAGTAAGCTAGATACGATCTTCAAGGTTCCCCTGTCTGGAGGGGGTCTGTTGTTGTTTTCATAGGCACTAAACACAGAGTTCAGAGTCCATTGGAAAGGTGGCCAAGCATGATCAGCATGAACAGGCCTAAGATGGAGTCCAGGCCCTATGAATTCCATCTTCACTCTGCCCAGGGGGTTATCCAGGCAAGAGTACTGGAGTGGGTTGCCATTCCCTACTCCAGGGTAGGAGGAATACTCCTACTTCCTGAGCCAAGGATTGGACCTGAGTCTCCTGGATCTTCTGCGTTGGCAGACGGATTATTTACCATTGCACCACCTGAGAAGCCCTCTTTAAGGGGTATTAGACTTTTAATTCTCAAAGATAGTTTAGTTACATTAAAATCAGCTTGAGCCTTTTGAAGTTCATTTTCAAGTTTTATAAAGTATAAGAAGCTGAACTTGAATGGTTCTTTGAAGACCTACAAGACCTTCTAGAACTAACAACCCCAAAGATGTCCTTTTCATTATAGGAGACTGGAATGCAAAAGTAGGAAGTCAAGAAACACCTGGAGTAACAGGCAAAT
This sequence comes from Aepyceros melampus, assembly GCA_006408695.1. Classification (NCBI taxonomy): domain Eukaryota; kingdom Metazoa; phylum Chordata; class Mammalia; order Artiodactyla; family Bovidae; genus Aepyceros; species Aepyceros melampus. The sequence continues at coordinate 78,823 of SJXQ01003053.1, read as the reverse complement.
TTGGCCTTGGAATGCAGAATGAAGCATGGCAAAGGCTAATAGAGTTTTGCCAAGAGAATGCACTGGTCATAGCAAACACCTCTTCCAACAACACAAGAGAAGACTCTACACATGGACATCACCAGATGGTCAACACCAATATCAGATTGATTATATTCTTTGCAGCCAAAGATGGAGAAGCTCTATACAGTCAACAAAGACAAGACCGGGAGCTGACTGTGGCTCATGAACTCCTGATTGCCAAATTCAGACTTAAATTAAAGAAAGTGGGCAACACCACTAGACCATTCAGGTTTGACCTAAATCAAATCCTTTATGACTATACAGTGGAAGTGAGAAATAGATTTAAGGGACCGGATCTGATAGAGTACATGAGGAACTATGGTTGGAGGCTCATGACATTGTACAGGAGACAGGGATCAAGACCATCCTCAAGAAGAAGAAATGCAAAAAAGCAAAATGGCTGTCTGAAGAGTCCTTACAAATAGCTGTGAAAAGAAGAGCAGTGAAAAACAAAGGAGAAAAGGAAAGATATAAGCATCTGAATGCAGAGTTCCAAAGACTAGCAACGAGAGATAAGAAAGCCTTCCTCTGTGATCAGTGCAAAGAAATAGGGAAAACAATAGAATGGGAAACACTAGAGATCTCTTCAAGAAAATTAGAGATACCAAGGGAACATTTCATGGAAAGATGGGCACAATCAAGGACAGAAATGGTATGGACCTAACAGAAGCAGAAGATATTAAGAAGATGTGGCAAGAATACACAGAACTGACAAAAAAGATCTTCACAACCCAGATAATCATGATGATGTGATTACTCACCTAGAGCCAGACATGCTGTAATGTGAAGTCAAGTGGGCCTTAGGAAAGCATTGGTACGAACCAAGCCAGTGGAGGTGATGGAATTCCAGTTGAGCTGTTTCAAATCCTAAAAGATGGTGAGGTGAAGTGCTGTGCTCAATATGCCAGCAAATTTGGAAAACTCAGCAGTGGCCACATGACTGGAAAAGGTCAGTTTCCATTCCAATCCCAAAGAAAGGCAATGCCAAAGAATGCTCATACTACAGCACATTTGCACTCATCTCACATGTTAGTAAAGTAATGTTCAAAATTCTCCAAGCCAGGCTTCAGCAATACAGGAACCATGAACTTCCAGATGTTCAAGCTGGTTTTACAAAACACAGATGAACCAGATATCAAATTGCCAACATCTGCTGGATCATTGAAAAAGCAAGAGAGTTCCAGAAAAATGTCTCTTTCTGCTTTATTGACTATGAATAAGTCTTTGACTGTGTGAATCACAATGAACTGTGGAAAATTCTTCAAGTGTTTGGAATACCAGACCACCTGACCTGCCTCTTGAGAAATCTGTATGCAGGTCAGGAAGCAACAGTTACAACTGGACATGGAACAACAGACTGGTTCCAAATAGGAAGAGGAGTACGTCAAGCCTATGTATTGTCACTGTGCTTATTTAGCTATGTAGATTACATCAGGAGAAACGCTGGACTGGATGAAGCACAAGCTGGACTCAAGATTGACGTGAGAGATATCGATAACCTCAGATATGCAGATGACACCACTCTTATGGCAGAAAGTGAAGAAGAACTAAAGAGCCTCTTGATGAAAGTGAAAGAGGAGAGTGAGAAAGTTGGCTTAAAGTTCAACATTCAGAAAAGGAAGATCATGTCATCCGGTCCCATGACTTCATAGCAAATAGATGGAGAAACAGTGGCTGACTTAATTTTGGGGGCTCCAAAATCACTGCAGATGGTGACTGCAGCCATGAAATTGAAAAACACTTGCTCTTTGGAAGGAAAGTTATGCCCAAATTAGACAGCATATTAAGAAGCAGAGACATTACTTTGCCAACAAAGGTCTGTCTAGTCAAAGCTATGGTTTTTCCAGTGGTCATGTATGGATGTGAGAGTTGGACTACAAAGAAAGCTGACTTCCGAAGAATTGATGTTTTGAACTGTGGTGTTGGAGAAGACTCTTGAGAGTCCCTTGGACTGCAAGGAGACCCAACCAGTCCATTGTAAAGGAGATCAGTCCTGGGTGTTCATTCGAAGGACTGATGCTGAAGCTGAAACTCCAGTCCTTTGGCCACCTAATGTGAAGAGCTGACTCATTGGAAAAGACCTTGATGCTGGGAAAGATTAAAGGCAGGAGGAGAAGAGGATGACAGAGGATGAGATGCTTGGATGGTATCATTGACTCAATGGACATGAATTTGAGTAAGCTCCTGGAGTTGTTGATAGACAGGGAGGCCTGGCGAGCCGAGATTCATGGGGTTGTGAAGATTCGGACAGGACTGAGTGACTGAACTGAACTGGGCTGAAAGTATTTGTTTATTTTTGGCTGTCTTTGCTGTTGCTCAGGCTTTCTCTAGTTGCAGGGAGCAGGGGCTGCTCCCTAGTTGCGATGCATGGGCTTTTCATTGTGCTGGCTTCTCTTGTCGCGGAGCCCAGGCTCTACGGCCGGTGGGCTCAGTAGTTGAGGTGCAGTGGTTTACTTGCCCCATGGCATGTGGGATCTTCCCAGCCCAGGGATCGAATCCATGTCCCCTGCACTGGCAGGCATGTTCTTAACCACTGGACTACCAGGAAAGCCCTGTTTTCAGGTTTTTTAAAGCTGCTCTGATGAGTCTGAAGCTAACATGTGGCCATATCAATTTAAGTTAGCTGACATTAAGTGCAGTGAACATTAATTTCCTCTGGCACGCTGGCCATACTCCAAGTACCACGAGCCCTATGTTGCTAGTGGCTACTCCTTTGCACAATGCACATGCCAGGCATTTCCATAACACAATGAGTTCTGTTGGACAGGGCTGACCTCAAGTAGCCTCTCCTCTAGGACTAGTTTAGGACCCTTACTACACCATCGCTGTCACCCTTGTGAATCTGCTCGATGCCCTGCACTCACTTAGGACTTTCCCCCAGAACGGACACCTGTCCCTGCTCTGTGAAATCTTTGGAAATGGGTCAGCTGTAGACCTCCAACCATTTCTGCCTGGCCTCATGGATTTCAGGCTACATATATATGGCTTAGAATTTAGCAAGAGACTCCTGACTCTGATATCACTCTGGAGCGATTTCTTGTCTGCCCCCAAATTTCAGCTGCCTCAGCTCCCTGAACTCTGAGCTCTGATTCCTCAGCTCAGCCTCAGTGCCGTGATATGCTTGTATTTCCCTCTCTGCACTGAGGTCTGGAGTGTGCTTTTAGGCAGAGAGTGGGGTGATTTTTGGGCTTCCTTCATTAGTTCCCTTATCTAAAATATCATGACCTGTTCTTTTTTGTTGTCCAGGGTTTGAAAGATGATTCATGTATATTTTTCAGTTTCCTACCTAGTGTTTATGGTGAGCAGACAAGTCTAACCCCACTTACTCCATTGTGGTCAACAGCAAAATTTTGTCCCCTTCATTTTGGAGATCATAATAAAATAATTGATTAGATTTTTTTACTAATCTACTTAACATATTATTAAAAGTAATCTGTTTTTAGATTTTTGGCATGTTGACATAATGGTACCTGGTTATTTTTCAACTCTCATTAGAGTGATTATCTAAAAATTCACCATTTTATGGTAATTGTTTTTGCTTTATTGGGGTAAATGTTCTTTCATTCTGAGGATTTTTTTTTTTTGGCCCTGCCACATGGCAATGTGGGATCTTATTTTCCGGACCAGGAATTGAACCTATGCCTCCTGCAGTGGAAGTTTGACATCTTAACCACTGCACTGCCAGGGAAGTCCCTTGAAGACTATTTTATATGTGATTGTTTTGCTTGTTTATTTAAGTTTTGGAATTTGTGATATGTTGTGAAAGTGAAAGTAAAAGTCGCTTAGTTGTGTCCCACTCTTTGTGACTCCATAGACTATTCAGTCCATGGAATTTTCTAGACCAGAATACTGGAGTGGGTAGCTGTTCCCTTCTCCATGGGATCTTCCTAACCCAGGGATCGAACCCACGTCTCCCACATTGCAGGCAGATTCTTTACTAGCTGAGCCACAAGAGAAGCACTGTGACATGTTAATCTGTGTTAAACTCTAATACATTTTAAAAGGAATTCAGTGAAATCTTTCCCTTATGTGTTGGCTATTTATACCCATTTACCAACCTCCAATGAAGTAAACACTATTGCTTGTATATCTTTCTAGAGATCCTTTATGTTTATTCAAGGCAGCTAATATATAGGATCCTAGTTTTTTCTTTTTAAATAGAGTGTCTTAGAGATCTTTCTGTATCAGACAATAATATGGAATCATAGGCAGAAGCATTAAAATGTTTCTAGGGAAAATGATTCTCAGTCATCTCTCTCTTAAGGTATTAGTCATTTCCCCAAAAGGGAAAATTTGAATTAAAAAACTTGAAAGATTGTGATAAATTTAGGAAATAATGAACATCTTTTAAACTCAGAAGACCATGATAAATTTGACATAGCATTCTGTTTCTCCCTTCCTCCCTGTACTGTCATTTTATGATGGTGCCCGCTACAGTGATCAGCCACTCGACATGGGCTGAGGGAATGCAATTTGCAGACCACAAAGGGGACACCTTTTCTGGTGGAAGCATATTTCAGATCAACCTGAACTATTCCCTGTGGCATAGGAAGAGGCTATTGAGAAGTGTGAGGTAGGTGGTGAAGGGAGTTTACTTTTTTAGGGAAAATGATTTGGTGAAGTGTCTCATTTGGGATAGTTAAAACACAGACACCCAGGAACTTCCCCGGTGGTCCAGTGGTGAAGACTTCACCTTCCACCGTCGGGTATGTGGGTGCAGGCCCTGGTCGGGAAGCTAAGCCCCCACATGCCTCTCCGTCAAAAATCCAAAACATAAAACAGAAGTAATATTGTAACAAATTCAATAAAGACTTTAAAAACAGTCCACATTAAAAAAAAAAAAACTTAAAAAAGCAAACCACGGACACACAAACAGACCATACTTTCATGAATTCCGACTAAGCACAGAGACGTAATTGACATACTGTAGAGTCCAGAGGCTCACTCTTTGATTGATGTAATCAGGAGACCAGAATATGAGGAAAATAATGAAACCTTGTCTTCAAGTAGACAGTGAGGTTGGAGGAATTAATTCTGTATGATCAGTGTTGGGATGAAGATGAAGACTTCACTAAGTGTAAAATAGGTAAGTCAGTTGCAGTATATTCATACTGTACAGCCATCTATGAATATCTCAAACACCAAGTTTGGTGAAAGAAAGCCAGATATGAAAGAATACAGATTTTTAAATTTCATTTATATGAAGTTCAAAAAGTAAGAAGCTGAACGAGGGTACTATAAGTTAAGATCATGGCTCTCTGTGCGGAGAAGGGCAGGTGTGTTGACTGATGAATGCATAAGCAGTATGTTGGCGGTGTATGTCAGTGTCTTTCTAGATCTGGGTGGTGTTAATTTTACTGAAAGCTCTGCTTCTCTGCACCAGTGGAGATCAAATCTCAGAAACAGAATTTTGGGTGAAATAGAAAAGGATAGCTTTATTGTTTTGTCAGGCAAGCAGCTCCCACCTCCAACAACTGTGTATCCCAACCCACGTGGACTTGCTGAGGAGTTTTATAGCAACCTTTCAGTGGTGAGGTTGCTGACAAGATGAGGGTGTGTGCCGCGTCTCAGGCTGTCTCTCCTAATCTTTATCAGCTCTCTGTCCCTTTAATCTTGCCTCCTTGGAAAAAAAGCTATCACCAACCTTCAGTTCAATTCAGTTCAGTCGTGTCTGACTTTTTGCGACCCCATGAATCGCAGCACGCCAGGCCTCCCTGTCCATCACCAACTCCTGGAGTTCACTCAGACTCACATCCATTGAGTCGGTGATGCCATCCAGCCATCTCATCCTCTGTCGTCCCCTTTTCCTCCTGCCCCCAATCTCTCCCAGCATCAGGGTCTTTTCCAATGAGTCAACTCTTCATATGAGGTGGCCAAAGTACTGGAGTTTCAGCTTTAGCATCATTCCTGCCAAAGAACACCCAGGACTGATCTCCTTTACAATGGACTGGTTGGGTCTCCTTGCAGTCCAAGGGACTCTCAAGAATCTTTTCCAACACCACAGTTCAAAAGCATCAATTCTTCAGTGGTTGACTTTCTTTGTAGTCCAACTCTCACGTCCATACATGACCACTGGAAAAACCATAGCCTTGACTAGATGGACCTTTGTTGGCAAAGTAATGTCTCTGCTTTTGAATACGCTGTCTAGGTTGGTCATAACTTTCCTTCCAAGGAGTAAGTGTCTTTTAATTTCATGGCTGCAGTCACCATCCACAGTGATTTTGGAGTCCCCCAAAATAAAGTCTGACACTGTTTCTACTGTTTCCCCATCTATTTGCCATGACATGATGGGACCAGATGCCATGAAATGATGGGACCAGATGCCATGATCTTCGTTTTCTGAATGTTGAGCTTTAAGCCAACTTTTTCACTCTCCTCTTTCACTTTCATCAAGACGCTTTTTAGTTCCTCTTCACTTTCTGCCATAAGGGTGGTGTCATCTGCATGTCTGAGGTTGTTGATATTTCTCCCGGCAATCTTGATTCCACTTTGTGCTTCTTCCAGCCCAGACTTTCTCATGATGTACTCTGCATATAAGTTCAATAAGCAGTGTGACAATATACAGCCTTGACATACTTCTTTTCCTATTTGGAACCAGTCTGTTGTTCCATGTCCAGTTCTAACTGTTGCTTCCTGACCTGTATATAGGTTTCTCAAGAGGCAGGTCAGGTGGTCTGATATTCCATCTCTTCCAGAATTTCCCACAGTTTGTGGTGATCCACGCAGTCAAAAGCTTTGGCATAGTCAATAAAGCAGAAATAGATATTTTTCTGGAACTCTCTTGCTTTTTCAATGATCCAGCAGATGTTGGCAACTTGATCTCTGGTTCCTCTGCCTTTTCTAAAACCAGCTTGAACATCTGGAAGTTCACAGTTCACATATTGCTGAAGCCTGGCTAGGAGGATTTGGAGCATTACTTTACTAGCCTGCAAAATGAGTGCAATTGTATTGTAGTTGGAACACTCTTTGCTATTGCCTTTCTTTGGAATTGGAATGAAAACTGACCTTTCCCAGTCTTGTGGCCACTGCTGAGTTTTCCAAATTTGCTGGGATATTATCTTTCAGGATTTCAAATAGCTCAACTGGAATTCCATCACCTCCACTAGCTTTGTTCGTAGTGATACTTCCTAAGGCCCACTTGACTTCACATTCCAGGATGTCTGGCTCTAGGTGAGTGATCACACCATCATGATTATCTTGGTTGTGAAGATCTTTTTTGTACAGTTCTTCTTTGTATTCTTGCCACCTCTTCTTAATATCTTCTGTTTCTGTTAGGTCCAGACCATTTCTGTCCTTTATCGAGCCCATCTTTGCATGAAATGTTCCTTTGGTATCTCTAATTTTCTTGAAGAGATCTCTAGTCTTTCCCATTCTGTTGTTTTCCTCTATTTTTTTGCATTGATCGCTGAGGAAGTCTTTCTTATCTCTCCTTGCTATTCTCTGGAACTCTGCATTCAGATGCTTATATCTTTCCTTTTCTCCTTTGCTTTTTGCCTCTCTTCTTTTCATAGCTATTTTTAAGGCCTCCCGAGACAGCCATTTTGCTTTTTTGCATTTCTTTTCCATGAGGATGGTGTTGATCCCTGTCTCCTGTACAATGAAACAATCCTCCATCCATAGTTCATCAGGCACTCTTATCTATCAGATCTAGTCCCTTAAATCTATTTCCCACTTCCACTGTATAATCATAAGGGATTTTATTTAAGTCATACCTGAATGGTCTAGTGGTTTTCCCTACTTTCTTCAATTTAAGTCTGAATTTGGCAATAAGGAGCTCGTCATCTGAGCCACAGTCAGCTCCTCGTCTTGTTTTTGCTGACTGTATAGAGCTTCTCTATCTTGGCTGCAAAGAATATAATCCATCTGATTTTGATGTTGACCATCTGGTGATGTCCATGTGTAGAGTCTTCTTTTGTGTTGTTGGAAGAGGGTGTTTGCGATGACCAGTGCGTTCTTTTGGCAAAACTCTATTAGACTTTGCCCTGCTTCATTCTGTATTCCAAGGCCAAATTTGCCAGTTACTCCAGGTGTTTCTTGACTTCCTACTTTTGCATTCCAGTCCCCTAGAATGAAAAAGACATCTTTTTTGGGTATTAGTTCTAAAAGGTCTTGTAGGTTCTTCACAGAACCGTTCAGCTTCTTCAGCATTACTGGTTGGGGCATAGGCTTGGATTACTGTGATATTGAATGGTTTGGCTTGGAAACGAACAGAGATCATTCTGTCATTTTTGAGATTGCATCCAAGTATGCATTTCAGACTCTTTTGTTGACCATGATGGCTATTCCATTTCTTCTAAGGGATTCCTGCCTGCAGTAGTAGATATAATGGTCATCTGCATTAAATTCACCCATTCCAGTCCATCTTAGTTCGCTGATTCCTAGAATGTCGATGTTCACCCTTGCCATCTCCTGTTTGACCACTTCCAATTTGCCTTGATTCATGGACCTGACATTCCAGGTTCCTATGCAATATTGCTCATTACAGCATCAGACCTTGCTTCCCTCACCAGTAACATCCACAGCTGGGTATTGGAGCAACCCCACATCCAAGGAGCAGAGGCTCCATGGGTGCAGGAGGGCCAAGAGGAGCTATTCCACGTTAAACGTCAGGAAGGGCGGGAGTGAGGTGATACCCCTCATCCAAGGTAAGGAACAGCGGCTGCACTTTGCTGGAGCAGCCATGAAGAGATACCCCACGTCCAAGGTAAGAGAAACCCAAGTAAGATGGTAGGTGTTGTGAGAGTTATCAGAGGGCAGACACACTGAAACCATAATCACAGAAAACTAGTCAGTCTAATCACACTAGGACCACAGGCTTGTCTAACTCAATGAAACTAAGCCATACCCATGGGGCCACCGAAGCAGGCAGGTCATGGTGGAGAGGTCTGACAGAATGTGGTCCACTGGAGAAGGGAATGGCAAGCCACTTCAGTATTCTTGCCTTGAGAACCCCATGAACAGTATTTTTTTTTTTTTTTTTGCTATTGCTAAGTCACTTCAGTCGTGTCCGACTCTGTGTGACCCCATAGACGGCAGCCCACCAGGCTCCTCTGTCCCTGGGATTCTCCAGGCAAGAACACTGGAGTGGGTTGCCATTTCCTTCTCCAATGCATGAAAGCGAAAGGTGAAAGTGAAGTCGCTCAGTCAGGTCCGACTTAGCGACCCCATGGACTGAAGCCTACCAGGCTCCTCCATCCATGGGATTTTCCAGGCAAGAGTACTGGAGTGGGGTGCCATTGCCTTCTCTGATGAACAGTATGAAAAGGCAAAATGATAGGATACTGAAAGAGGAACTCCTCAGGTGCCCAACATGCTACTGGAGATCAGTGGAGAAATAACTCTAGAAAGAATGAAAGATGGAGCCAAAGCAAAAACAACACCCAGCTGTGGATCACCAACCTAGACAGCATATTTAAAAGCAGAGACATTACTTTGGCAACAAAGGCCCATCTAGTCAAAGCTATGGTTTTTCCAGTAGTCATGTATGGATGTGAGAGTTGGACTATAAAGAAAGCTGAGCACTGAAGAACTGATGCTTTTGAACTGTGGTGTTGGAGAAGACTCTTGAGAGTCACTTGCACAGCAAGGAGATCCAACCAGTCCATCCTAACGGAAATCAACCCTGAATATTCATTGGAAGGACTGATGCTGAATCGGAAACTCCAATACTTTGGCCACCTGATGCAAAGAACTGACTCACTGGAAAAGACCCTGATGCTGGGAAAGTTTGAGGGCAGGAGCAGAGGGGGATGACAGTGGATGAGATGGTTGGATAGTGTCACCGACTCAATGGACATGAGTTTGAGCAATTCCAGGAGTTGGTGATGGACAGGGAAGCCTGACGTGCTGCAGTCCATTGGGTTGCAAAGAGTCGGACATGACTGGCGACTGTACTGAGTGTTGCCTCAGGTCGTTTCTTGGCTGCTTCTCCCCTGATGAGCAATTGTTTGAATCTGCCCTTTGGAACTCAAGGAAGGTCACAGAGGCTGGAATCTTCCCTTCAAGAAACAGGAAAAAAAAAAGGCTTCTGTTCCCAGGAACCCACAGGGCATTGCCCCATCCCAACCCGTCCCAGCCCTGGGATTTCAGGAACACAGATGTTTGCTTTGAGGAATTCTCGGTGTCATTCATTGAACTGTACAGCTATGTTTTATGTACTTTTCTGTGTGTATGTGCTTTGATGAAAGACTAACAAGAAAACTTTTAAAAATTGAGTGGTCAAAAATATTCTAAAACTCAGTTTTTTTAATTAAAAAATAGCAAGCTCTGGGAGTTGGTATTGGACAGGGAAGCCTGGCATGCTGTAGTCCATGAGGTTGCAGAGTCAGACATGACTGATCCTCGAGACAATGGGAAACAAAGTTACTCCTTCCACTATAACTGTGAGGAATGTCCTACAAACTCTTCTCTAAAAAAGAAAGAAAAAAAGAGAGACATAAACAGAATGCCCACTGCGAATGGTTTCCACCTATTAATTGAGTGATTTCAGGTTAATTGTGCAATTGTGTAATTTCATGTATTTTTAGTGTTATGATGGGAAACCCAATTAATTTCTCAGAATAAATCAATAAATGTGTTTAAGATCCTTCATATGAAAGAGTTTTAGTTTAGATTAATGTCCTGTCTCTAGCGCTTAGAACAATGCCTGCTACATAACAGATGCTACGTAGGTATCTGCTGATGACTGTCAGGCAGAAATGCTTGGTTCTCTGAGAAGATGATCTCATTAGGATGTGGCCAGCATTCTTACTTCATGTCTATTAAATGCAGCATTATAATTGTAAATAAGTTTTAGGCTATTTGGTATTTTTGTTACTCTTAGTTTCCTTGGGAACTGAGATGAGGCAGAAAAAATAATATGGGCAAAGGCGAGGAAGTGGGACAGCCTGGGAACATGCGGAGAGGATGAGTAAGGTGCTCTCTGCAGTAAGGTGCTGAAGGGTGGGGGAGTGGGAGTTAATGATGTATGAGGGTAGAAATCAGAGCTGGGGGGAGAGAGATGGGCGGCATGGCACGTCAACCATGACTGCGGCTTCCATCTCCGCTCCCCAGGCCTGCCTTTCATAGCTCCACCCCAGGAGGCCACAGTGAAGGCCTATGAAATGATCTAGCCCCGTGGCAATGTCTGCACAGTTTTCCCCAAACCTGCAAAATTTTCTCTAAAATGTTTCTGAGTGTCTAGAGAACACCAAGGTATCTGGGGGGTGGGGGGGACACCTGATTGCTGTTGTGTGGTCTTACATGCTTGACAGTATGATTCAGTCTTTCATTCATTTTAAATGGATCTCTTTTCACTGGGGTTATGGGCACCTCTGCGATTCAGCCTTAACCTGGTTATTATTCCAAATGCCAAGGCTTTACAGTTACCCTGGCTGCGTTCTGGCTGGCTTGGCACAGTCTTCTCCGAGAGTCTTAACGACTATCCAAAATAACAGATAATCACACAGTGCCTCCTGGAATGCCTTGATTGTATGCGTCAGAATGAAATGAATTCTGTACACTTAAGCAAAGGATTTTAAAAATGTAAAGCAAGTACTACAAGCCCACATGGTCTCATTTCCATTGAGCAGGGCTGAATATGCAATTACATTTTGAACAATAGGCATTCATAAATCAGGCAGCCTGCTCGGGAGACAACAGTCCTCTAATTAAATAAAAGGAGAATCAGTGTTTCTCTTTGCAGGGATTGTTGGTGGGATTAAAAGATTGTTCTGGAGCCCAGCACACGTAATGAGAGCCCTGGCTGCCTGCCTCCAAGTTCTGCAGACCCCACCTGCTGAGTCGGCCCCAGCCCCCGGGGCCAACTCAGTTTCACAGAGCAGGAGGATTAAGGCAGACTTTGGCCATCACTCTCCCTCCGGTGCAGCTCCCTCCGGTGCAGCTCCTGTCGTCGTTGTCGGGGGTCGCTGTGTGAGCTTACAATTTGAGCCTATACAAAGGTGCTGGGCTGGCAGAGCGGGCGGGGCAGAAATCCAATCCACCAGCTGGTTCCAAGTCTCCCCTGATGCAGAGCTGTCTGCCAAGGGGGTGCCTGGTGCTAATTCACTTAAAGATTCTCTCCGGACCCACGGCAGCCTGCCCATCTGTCCTGTGGGGTCAGGAACCCTCCTGTTTTGGTGTCACGGCTTCTAGTGTGTAGTTCCAGGCCCTCTGGAGGGTACCCTATGCTGTCTTGAAGCCTGAGCCTAGTTCCCATCACTGACTGGCTCCTGCCTGAGACCTCCTCTCTCCTGCTCTTGGTACAGTGAAGGTTCTGCCCTCTCTCACGGTCCCTGCCCTGTCACACCCCCTCTTGGTGCTGAACAGTCTATGTTCTGAACAAATGTAGATGACATCTCTACTATGATGGTATCGTGCAAATTTCTTCCCTGCACTAAAACGACTCTGTGCTCTGCCTCTTTATCCTTCCCTCCTCCCCAACCCCTGGCAACCACTGATCTTTTTATTGTCTCCATAGCATTCTAAAATGTAATGACCATATCCTTTTCTAAATTCTCAAAAGAAGATAAGAATTCAAAATTTTGAGTGATATTCAAGTGACAGAATTCTTACCCCAGATCATCCAGGAATACAGCTTTCCTGTGTCTTTGGAGCAGAGCTGTGACAATAAGGATTCAGGTTTAATGGCCAAAAGGTGGATAGTAATCTAAGAACACTTTTATGAGTTCTACTACACCGTGCTGCCTCATAAAGAACCACTTCAAAAATATTTTTAAATTAAAAAAAAAAAAGCACTATAGGTAAAGAATCTGCCAGCAATGCAGGAGACCTGGGTTTGAACTCTAGGTTAGGAAGATCCCCTGGAGAAGGGAATGGCTACCCATTCCAATATTCTTGCTTGGAGAATCTCATGGACAGAGGAGACTGGCGGGCTACAGCCCATGGACTTGCAAAGAACTGGACATGACTGAGCAGCTAACACACAGTTCTTAGGAGGCACTGTTGAGAGCTTTATCATATACACAGAGTGTTATCACTCAGATGTTTCAGAGACCCCTCCCCATACCTAGACAGTCATATCAGAAAGAACTCAAATTCCAGCTTTGGATCCTGAGGTCTTACAAGACAACAAAGGAAGATCCACTTTGAGACAGATCAGGGGAGTGCTTGGTTCTCACAGAGTAGGTCAGCAGCTGAGAAGCAGAGAGGTGCCACCATTGCTGTGCAGAGGGGGACGGGTCCTGCTGTCCTGGCCCCGAGCTGGGTCCTCTCCTGGTAAAGCAGGCACTGCTCACGCTTGGCTCAGAGGCACGCATGCCAGGAGAGGCTGGCATGCTCTCTAGCTGCTGTGAAAAGTCAGGCTGGCCCTGGGAAGTGGAGCCAAGAACAGTTGGATGCTGTTCCCCTGGGAGCCCAGGACTCAGAGAAGGCTATTCTGGGAGGGAATGCAGAGTGGATAGCAGCCAGGCCCCAGGGGCCAGGGTGTCAGCTGATGGGATCCCAAGGGTCAGGGCAGGTCCTATGTCCTGTGTATCTCACCTCGCACCTAGTACTGTTAGACTCTCAGAGAATGCCTTCTGAGCGAGGAATAAACAGAACTTCATGTCCAAATAAAAGATCTCCTCGAAATGCTCAGAATCTTTCTTTGTACAGAGTTCTTAATACAGAGCAGTCCCACAGACTGCTTCTCAGCTCCAGCTGTCAGCAAAATCAGGCCTATCATTTGTGTGAGCATCTCACCTGGCCCACTGCGAACCTTTATGCTAGAGAGCTATGTTGCTTCAGTCGTGTCCAACGCTTTGCAACCCTATAGACTACAGCCCGCCAGGCTCCTCTGTCCATGGGATTCACCAGGCAAGAATACTAGAACGTGTTGCCATGCTCTTCTCCAGGGGATCTTTCTAACCCAGGGATAGAAGCCACGTCTCTTACTTCTTCTGCACTGGCAGGCAGGTTCTTTACCACTAGCATCACCTGGGAAGCCCATTTTGAGAGCCTCAACTCTGGTCAAATTGATACCCATGGTAAACATCCACTGGGGCATGCAGAAGGTCGCTCAGGGCTGGGGTTTCTCTCTGCAGACACCTTTTTAAAATTTTTTTCTGTGTAGCATTTTAAAATTCAAAAATGATGTGGCTTGAATTAGAAACATAATAGGCAAATAATCTTAGTTCTGTTTCTGGCCCTGTTGCATGTATAAGGATAATGCTCTGGGGTTATTTTCATCTGAGAAAAGAATTACTATATTGCTATTGGGGTTAAAGCCATAAAAGTTATTTTGTTGTTTTGTAGGTAATTCCATAAGTAGAGCACAGGGCATTAAGCATGAAGCCTCTTCCAATCGCTTGCAGAGCACAGTTATATTTACAATTATGAGGGCAGAGGTGGGCTGTGTCAGTTGTAGTCAGATTTAGCATTAGTTTTGAGTCATTATAGTCCTAGTGGATTTTGATGAGAATGTTTAATTCTGCTTCTTGACTCAAAGATACCTCTTAGACCAGAGGTTGACCAGCATTCTCTGTGAAGGGCCTGATGGTAGGTATTTTATGCTTTGCAGGCCATGTGGTGTCTGCTGTTTACATGTCTGCAATACATGAATGAAGGCGCATGGCTGTGTCCCCATAAAACTTTATTTATGGACCTGATGTGGGAATTTCATATAATTTGTATGCATCAGGAAGTGTGTCTTCCTTTGATTTTTTCCAACCATTTAAAAATGTAAAGTCATTTATAGTTTATAGCTCTACAAAAAACAGGTGGTATTGAGACCCCTCTCAACCTCATATTAATAACATTCACTTGCTTTTAACATTTTAATTAATTAATTTATTTGGCTGTATAGGGCATTAGTCACGGCACACAGGATCTTTGTTGCATCATGTAAGATCTTCCCTTGAGGCTCATGGACTTTAATTGTGGGGTGCAGGCCCTGTTGCCCAGTGGCGTGTGGGATACAGTTCCTGACTAGGGATTGAACCCATGTCCTGCATTTCATGGCAGATTCTTAACCACAGGACCACCAGGGAAGTCCCCATTCACTTGCATTTTGTCAATGCTGGAATTCCATTCAGACTGGAGTCCCACCAGCTGGGGCCAAGCGCCTCTTCCACTGCCCTTGGCTGCCACCACACAGCCTGCCCCAGCAGTCACACACCTGAAGTTTCTGTCTCTGCATCTAGTTTTAGAACTGGATAGAACTATGGCTCAGCTGGTAAAGAATCTGTCTGCAATGCAGGAGTCCTAGGTTCAGTCCCTGGGTCGAGAAGATCCCCTGGAGAACGGAATGGCTACCCACTCCAGTATTCTGGCCTGGAGAACTCCATGGACAGAGGATTCTGGCAGGCTATAGTCCATGGGGTCACAAAAAATTGGAAATGACTGAGTGACTTTCACTTCACATCATACCTTCGGGCGTGAGTCTGGCATCATAAAGGCGGCCAAAGGAAAAGGTCAAGCAGTCCAGAAGCATAGAGAACTCAATTTCCAATGACGCAAACTTGGACCAATGGGGAAAGGTAGAAGGGAGGTAACACAGTTCCCATGGTAACAGTTTCAGGCACGACCTCTTCTGCTGCATCCCGCCTGGCTGAGTGTTTGCACCTGTTGAGTGGTTTGCAATGCCCAGAAATGTTATCCAGTTCCCAAATGTTGCTTCCTAGGATTTCCTGTCTCACTTTCCTTTTCCTGTACTCTTCTTGCGCTAGGTTTGGACTTCCCAAACAAAGCACTTAATCCTTGCCTTGGGCTCTGTTCTCTGTGAACCCTGCTAATACATTCTTAAGAAGACACACAAACACTAAAAACTTACCAGCCCAACAAAATAAAAGTAAAAAAGTCTACCATTCGGTGTGCTCAAATACATGGCGGCGATTCCGTATTCAACTGGAGCCAGTCAGGCCATGTAAACACAAGAACCAGAGAGAAAAGGTGCCAGCTGGGGCCAGGCTGCATCTAAAGAAGGGAGTTTGAATCCAGCTTCAGGACTGACAGTGCCAAGCCCACTGAAAGTGGGCTCAAGAGTCCCAGACCTTTCTATTCTTAAAAAAAAAAATTTTTTTTTTAAATTTTATGTTGAATATAGCTGATTAACAATGTTGAGATAGTTTCAGATGGACAGCAAAGGGACTCAGCCATACATATACATGTAGCCATTCTCTCCTAAACTCCCCTCCCATCCAGGCTGCCACATAACATCAACAGAGTTCTCTGTGCTATTCAGTAGGTCCTTGGTGGTTATCCATTTTAAATGTAGCGGTGTGTACATGTCCATCCCAAACTCCCTAACTATCCCTTCCCCCTATTCTTCACCCCGCCCCCTGGCAACCATAAGTTATTTCTCCAAGTCTGTGAGTCTGTTTGTAAATAAGTTTATTTGTATCATTTCTTTTTAGATTCTGAATATGAGGGATATGACATGATATTTCTCCTTCTCTGACTTACTTCCCTCAGTATGAAAATCTCTAGGGCCATCCATGTTGCTGCAGATGGCCGTATTTCATTCTTTTGAATGGCTGAGTAATATTTCACTGTGTACACGTACCTCATCTTTATCCATTCCTCTGTTGATGGACATTTGAGTTGCTTCCATGTCTTGTCTGTTATCAACAGTGCTACAGAGAACCCTGGGCACACCTAAATACTTTAAGCAGTATTGTAACAACAATGCTTCCCAAGACAGATAGGCCCTGTTGATAAATTACAGCAAAGTTCTAGGACATTTCTAGACTTCTGAATGCCAATCTCAAATTCCGTATGAATTTTCCTTCATCTTAAATGTTGGGAACTCATTTTAAACCTTTTAATGCCACATAGAGTTAAGCCTGTGGGCTGGCACCACAGGCCATCCAACCTCTAGCCTGTCGTCTACCACAGGGAGCACGCCTTGGAAGCATCCTAAAGTGTGTGAGAAATGACCAAGGAGAACTGGGGAGGGTGTCACTTACAGGTGTGTCTCAGGTGTGACCACTTTTCTCTTGCCAGTTCCCCAGGAAAAAGAACAAAGCTCTCAGCTGTTCACAATTAGGGTTCCGTTTTGGGGGTGTTTTGTTTGTTTGTTTAGTTTGAGAAGGCTACTCAAACTATGGCCCATGCTGTTTTAAAAAACATTTATTTTTACTTAGGTATGTGTTTGGCTGTGCTGGGTGTTGGTTGTGGCATGCAGGGTCTTCCTTGCAGCATACACCCTCTTAGTTGTGGCATGTGGGATCTCATTCCCTGGCCAGGAATTGAACCCAGTCCCCCTGCAGTGGGAACTCAGGGTCTTAGCCCCTGAACCAGCAGGGAAGCCCACCAGGGCTTTGCTCTGTCTCTTAAACTGCAAGCACTTGGCCTACGGCTTTTGGGGAAAAGCGTGTACCCAGTGCTGGAGTGGCATTTACAGTGCAGATCAAGACAGGAAATGACAGCTGACGTCTTTTTTCAGGCTCACATTTGGAGTTTGCGTCTCCTCTGACATCCCAGCAAGGAGGAATCTTACTTGCTTAAAGACTTTGATTTCATGTTTGCTGCTGCTGCGGCTGCTAAGTCACTTCAGTCGTGTCTGACTCTGTGCGACCCCAGAGATGGCAGCCCACCAGGTTCCCCCGTTCCTGGGATTCTCCAGGCAAGAACATTTCATGTTTACGTTTGTGTAAATGTGAATCCTGCATTCAGCTTACATTTATCTTCTTTGTCCTTACTCTGACCTTATGTTTATCCCCAGGTAATACATTCAGTTTTGCCCTATTCCACTGAGGAGTCCTCTACACTGAGCACAATTATTCTGTCTCATAAAATCTTCCTTCTTAGGTTAAAACCATTCAGCTCCTTTAAGCATTCTTCCCAAGACATTATTTCCAAGATTCCCCCTACTCCGCTATTTCTTAGTCTTAACTGAACCAGTTCTCTAAATCTTTTAGGACCTGGAACCATAAATTGAATAAATCTTGTAGGAAAGACCTGATTAGTATAGAGCAAAATTGAATTATCAGTTTCCATACACAGGATATTAAATCTTGATTCACTTAGTCCAATACTGCCTTAGCTTTTCAGGACTCGGCCACACTGTGGATATATCTTATACTCAGCTGCACAGGAATTAGTTGTATGCATTCTTTTGAATTTGTATACATTTCTGAATTCTTTCAAACCTGCTCTGTTTTATATTTGTAGTTTTCCTTTGCTCCATTTTCATCATCAACTTATTTTTTTGGTGTATATATATCATAAACTGCCTCAAATACTTTTGGAAATGAGATAGAATATGAAGAAGTAATGTAGAAGACTGTATAACCAATCATTTTGATTTCTCAGATGTACAAAGCAATGTTATTTTCTCCAAACCAGCCTGGATTAAGGATTCACATTTCAGTATTCTTTTGGCAGCTTATTGATTCATATTTGCTTACAGAAACGAGTCCCATGGAGATATCTGCTGGGTAATATGTTTGTCTTAACTTTCTCTCTGTATATATATATATTTATACTTTTATAATATTTATATATATGTATATGCACACTTATATGTGTATATTATATTTATATATGGCCCTACACACATACAATGAGCTTAATTCCTTGGAATGGCCTCTAATTCAGAATTCTTAAAGTTTACAGCTGTCATTTTCATTGCTTTAGAATGGGTTTTGTTCATTGCCATCTGTTCCTGTCTCATTTTTCAATTCTACAGTTATATTTTCATGACTTACTTTTATCAGAAATCTCAAGAGCCCTGACTTGCCTATATTAAATCATCTAGTTAATAACCAGGTCAACCCAGCATCAAAGATATGGACAGACTGTCTTCTGGAATTTAGATGGGATCAGGCGAGGTTTGACCAATGAAACAGAACCACTAGAAGTGGTATTTATTGGTTTTGAGTTGCTAAGTCGAGTCCGACTCTCTTGCAACCCCATGGACTGTAGTAGCGCATCAGATTGCTCTGTCCAAGGGATTCTCCAGGCAAGAATACTAGAGTGGGTTGCTATTCTCTTCTCCAGGGAATCTTCCCAACCCAGGGACCGTACCCATATCTCTTGCATCCCAGGCAGATTCTTTACCGCTGAGCCACCAGGAAGGTCCAAGAGTGGTATGGAATAAATTGCTTTTTTTTTTTTCACCAAAATTTGACTACTCACAACGAAGGGGGGCAGTTAAGAAGTTTTATATGAATGTTGTTTCTAACTCTGGTACTGAATCTGAAGCAGGGCAGGCAATCAAAGAAAGAAAGATAGATGTGAGGTGGGAGAGAAAAGAGACAAACAGATCCAGGGCTGGAAGCTTTCAGCTTCAGCCATGTGAGCGGCCTGCAGGAGAAAGTGCTGCTTCATGGTGTCACTGAGCCTGCACCTGGCCTGGGAGCTGGGACCTGAAGGGAGGCACCTCGGGGAGAGGAGGAGCAGAGTGCCTGGCTTCGCCCACATCCGCCAGGTGAGGCCAGAGCAGCCGTCACACAGCTGAGTTACGATGGGGTGTGGTGCCTGCCCGGATGCCCACACTGACCTTCAGTGTTGGAGAAGAATATGATTTATGCCTGACTTCCAAATCCCACCATTTATGTTTCTTGTGACCCAGGCCAAGCTGGAATTATTCAATGGAGGGAATTCTGATAAATACAGTTCCTGCTCAGCTAAATTGACAAGGCTCCAACCTGCCACACAGATGATCAATTCAACCTCGTTTTCCCTAGAGACAGTCTGACACTCCCTTGGACTGCAAGGAGATCAAACCAGTCAATCCTAAAGGACATCAACCCCTAAATAGTCACCGGAAGGACTGATGCTGAAGCTCCAATCCTTTGGCTACCTGATGTGAAGAGCTGACTCACTGGAAAAGACCCTGATGCTGGGAAAGATTGAGGGCAGGAGGGGAAGGAAGCAACAGAGGATGAGATGGTTGGATGGCATCACCGATTCAATGGACATGAGTTTGAGCAAGCTCTGGGAGATGGTGAGGGACAGGGAAGCCTGGTGTGGGGCAGTCCATGGGGTCACAAAGAGTCAGACACACTTTAGCCACTGAACAGCAGCAACTGTCTGAATTAAGGGTTTTGTGATTTTCCTTCCTGTCCTAGATCCTTGTCAGATACCTTTGGCCCACATTCCCCTTGTGTCTTGGACAGGACAGATGTGACGGCTGATACCTTGGCATTGCAGGCTCAGACTCAGGAGCAGGCCATGCTTCAGGGATGGAGAAGCACGCCATGCTGAGATCCCAGATGCCAGATGAGGTCGTTTCTCCCCCGCCCCCCCGGGTTAGGACTGCAGCCCGGCGGTTCTCATGGTGGTTCCCAAGTAAACAGCCTGTTTCCTGGCTTTCTCTAATCAGAGTGGCAGGGGGATGTGGCCACCTCTGCAGCAGCCCTTCCCGTGCTGACAGCACTGTTTGTTCTTCCCATCCCTCTGGGGAGAAGTCGTCTTATCTTTTCTGTGCAATGTATTTGGGGAAAACATTTCTCTCTCTTATAGAAATGGATTATTGTGTTTCTTGAGACTAAAAAGGAAAGCCTTTCTGGACCCAAATCCTGACTTAGAAAACCATCTAAATTCCTCCTACATAGCAGGAAAAAGGGCTATTTTTATTCAAAATGAGTGGTACATTTTGAATCATTCTGTGCCCTCAAAATAGTATGTGTATGTGTGTATGCGTGTGTGTGTGTGTGTGAGTGAGTGAGTGAAAGAAAGAGACAGAATTTGTACAACTTTCCAAGAACTTCCCCTATGTTGGGGGCTTCCCAGGTGGCTTAAATGGTAAAGAATCTGCCTGCAATGCTGGAGACCAATTGTTTTAAATAGCCTGGGAATGGTACACTCGTGGCTGATCCATGTCAATGTGTAGCAAAACGAATACAGTATTGTAAAGCAAAACAAACTAAAAAAATAAAAATTAATTAAAAAAAAATAGCCTGGGAATGTGTTGGTATTGGTTCAGGTGTGCAGGGTTTTGATGATAAACTTTAATGGGCAGTTAAATGCAGTTTAATTAGCAATTATCTCTGCACAGGAATTACTTGTATGAAGGCATCCTAGGCTCAAGTCCACTAGTTTGTGGCAATGACATTTATGAGAAAGAAGTTATAAATATATATATAGAGAGAGAGTAAGGAAATTTGTCTTGAACTCTATTTCAGCTGTGTTTCTCGGGCTTTTAGGTGGCTTCCCATTTTCCCTTTCATTATAACAAAGAGCTGTAGGCATTTCCTCTCAACATACAGCCGTATATATAGGACTGTGGGTCTCTCTTCCTTCCTTGATCTTTTCTGTGAGGCTCATGAAGGCTGCCAAATGGTGGAGAGGGTGGAGGTGGCTCTGGGTCTTCCACTGATTGCTATTAGCTATTAGTCACTTCAGTCATGTCCGACTCTGTGTGACCCCATAGACGGCAGCCCACCAGGCTCCTCTGTCCCTGGGATTCTCCAGGCAAGAACACTGGAGTGGGTTGCCATTTCCTTCTCCAGTGCATGAAAGTGGAAGGTGAAAGTGAAGTCGCTCAGTCATGTCCAACTTAGCGACCCCATGGACTGCAGCCTATCAGGCTCCTCCGTCCATGGGATTTTCCAGGCAAGAGTACTGGAGTGGGGTGCCATTGTTTGCATTGTTTCTTTCTAAAAGTTCCACTGTATAGTGAGGCTATGTGTACATTTTTTAAAGGATTTCTTTTTATGTGGACCGTTTTTAAAGTCTTCATTGAATTTGTTACAGTATCCCTTCTGTTTTTTTGTTTTGGATTTTTGACGGAGAGGCATGTGGGATCTTAGCTCTCTGACCAGGAATCAAACCTGCGCCCCCTGCATTAGAAGGCAAAGTCTTAACCACTGGACTGCCAGGGAAGTCCCTATGTGCACATTTTTACTTTTGAGACAAAGTTGGTGAAACACAATTAGTTTGTGTGTTCAGTGTCTTATAGTCCATGAAAATATTTTCTGCTCTCAATGTTAATTAAATAGGCGATAATACAATTGTTTGCTAAGCTGAAAGCAAGAAGCTCTATTTGGAATCAGCAGTGAGTCCTCAAGAATGTGCTAAGTCAGCTAGTGAGAGGGTCATGCAATTAACGAGGGTACCAAACAGAAAGCACTAACGGCAGCAAGTGAGGTATACAGTGAATTTTGGGAATTTAGAACAAGGAGGAATTAATTCTCTGATTTGGGGAACTGGAGCTTTATTGAGGTCAAGTGGAGTTGAGATGAGCCTTGAGAATAAGTAGAAAGAAGATAAGAGATGAATAAACTGTTTAGACAAATACATACTGGCACTGCCTGGGCTTGGAGCTCTCATTCCCCTTTTTATAGGCGTTTCATCGTCTTTTTCTTGTATTGGAACAGGTTAGAAAGCTGCTTTGGGGGTGTATTTGTAAGCCAGGTTATACAGATCAGAGCATGGATGATAGTGATGCCCGAGGTCTAATATGCAGAGCTAACTAACTGAGCACCTACTATCTTCCATCTGCTCTGCATAGATTTTCCCATTCAACCTTCACAACCAACCTGCAAAGGAGATACCTTTAATAAAGGATCAGATAATGTGCAAAAGCCATGGTCAGTAGGTGATGCAATAAGGATTAAAATGCTAGCTAATTCTGGAGACTGAACTCTTTTCTAAAAAAATATTTTTATACAATTCTTCAAGGTTGCTTTCCATTTGCAGTTATGGCAAAATGTTGGCTACGTTCCCCGTGTTGTAAAATACATCCTTAAGTCTGTCTTACAGCCACGCGTTTGTACCTCCCAGAGCCCACTGCTATATTGCTCCTCACCCGCTTCCTTCTCCTCGCCAGTAACCACTGGTTTGTTCTCTGTATCTGTGAGTCTGCTTCTTTTCTGTTATATGTACTAGTTCCTTGTAGTTTCTAGATTCTACGTATAAGTGATGTCATACAGTCTTTGTCTTTCTCTGACTTGTCTCACTTAGCATGCTGCTGCTGCTGCTGCTGTGCTTCAGTCCTGTCCGACTCTGTGCGACCCCATAGACGGCAGCCCACCAGGCTCCCCCGTCCCTGGGATTCTCCAGGCAAGAGCACTGGAGTGGGTTGCCATTTCCTTCTCCAGTACATGAAACTGAAAAGTGAAAGTGAAGTCGCTCAGTCCTGTGCGACTCCTAGCGACTCCGTGGACTGCAGCCCACCAGGCTCCTCCATCCATGGGATTTTCCAGGCAATAATACAGAGTGGGTTGCCATTGCCTTCTCCAGCAACCCCATAATGCCCTCTAATTCCCCCCATGGTCCTGCAAACGTAAGATCTTTCCTTTTTACGCCGAATAGTATTTCATTGCATATGTGGACCACATCTCACTCACTCATCTGTTTAGTAGGTGGCTTCCATGACTTGGCTACTGTAAACAGCGTCAATGTGAAGAGATTGAACTCTTAAATATGCTCCTCTCCTGCCTTAACAAAGCGTGTGATGCCTCCTATTCTACTGTAGGTATATCTGAAATTTGCTCTGGCCAATCTGTAGGCTTCTCATTTGTCCTCCAGGACACTTGTGTCTCTTGGGTGAGGACTCAAGTGACTCCCTTTATTGTCTGTCCTCCTTTGGGGCACCTCATCATCACTCCTTCCTCCCCTCTTGCTATGATGCTATAAGCTCTTATAGCTCAAAGGCACCTGATTTTTTATTTATCTGATTCACATTAGGAATCATCTGAGATTAATCTTTCAATGGTTTTTTGTCCAGTTTTGATTTTCCAACTGTCTTGTGAAAGCATGAACTTTCACAAGTCACGAGTCTCTAGATAGCTGAGAATAATGTGGCACCTGAGAATGAAGTCTCAGGGTACATCCGAATCCCAGAAAGATCTTCTAAGATGTTAGTTCAAAATAACATAACCTGTCTTTTTAAACCTGTATTTTCTAAAAGGTTAATTGAAATTGGCTAAGGCCTCAATTATTAGTTTCCTGGGATATAATGTTCACTCATCTCATTGTGGGTCCTGGATCCTGAGTTAACATTCAAATAGAAAGTGTGAGGACTTCCCTGGTATGTCAGTGGTTACAACCCACCTTCCAAGGCAGGGGACTCAGGTTCAAACCCTGGTCGGGGAACTAAGATCTTCCATGCCATGGGGGCAACTAAGCTCACGTACCACAACTAGAAAAGCCTGTGCACCACAATGAAGACCCAGCACAGCCAAAAAAATTTTAAAAAGACAAGGTGGGTGGACTGGGAAGATCCAAAATATGCCTCACAGAAATTCTGGAACCAGAAACCTGAAAGAATGGAGGAAAGACAATAAGAATACATATATATTTTAAAGAAAGAATGGATGGGACTAGTTCAAGCAAGCTCTGTTGAAATCCTGACTTGCTACTCCTTGGTGGGCTAACACCTTCAAGCTATGATGAGAGTTCAGGTCTCACTCTGAAGCCCATGTTCCTTCCACTAAACTGCAAACACGTTTCTTTGGCAGGACCACGCAAGGAGGAGCAGGGGTTTTTCTGGCTGTTGAGACAAAGCTTTGTTAACAGGCCCAGGATGATCCACATCCACTGAAACATCATGGACTGAGGCGTGAATACTTCTCTGCACAAAATAGCATCGGCCACATGGCCTAGGCACCTGGCCACACATCTCACTTCTTTTGGCATAAGCTTCCCACTTTTTTGCAGGTGGAAAATTACTAGTATTAATACCATCTTGGACCAGCTCATGTGGTGCACTTGATCCTTCCCAGGGAGAGCAGGGCCTAATTGCATTTACAAGCAGCCACCTGCAGGAATAAATTGTCCGTTCAGCACAGCACACAAAGGGGGCCGGCAGAACTTCTTATACTGCTCAGCTGTCCCTGTGGACATGAAGTGCTGTTCATATGTATAGGGGGATGTGTGAACACTTGATTTGTGTGAACACGACAGGGACTGGGGAGGCAAAGAAAGGCCGAGAAGGACAATCATCCTTATTGCAGCCTTGCCAGAAGGTTCAGAACCTGTGAAAATGTCTCTTTAAAGCCATGACAAATGTGTGCACCACTGTAATATCCTAGCTGGGCTTCCCAGATGGCTCAGTAGTAAAGAATCCACCTGCCAATGCTGGAGACGTGGGTTCGATTCCTGGGTCAGGCAGATCCCTTGGACGAGGGTGTGGCAACCCACTCCAGTATTCTTGCCTGGGAAATCCCACAGACAGAGGAGACTGGTGGGTTACAGTCCATGATGTAACAAATAGTTGGACATGACTGAGAGGCTGGGCACGCATACACAATATCCTAGTTGTAATTTCTTCCTGGAGTAGTTTGGGACCAAGTTATATAGCTAATATTGCCACAGGCTTACACAGGACTGAACATGCCATGCCTGGTTAAACAATGTTTAGTTTCTTATGTCATTCAAAATGAAGCCAGTTTAGTGAATATGAAATGAGACTTAAAAAATGGTGAGATTCTTCCTTTATTTGGATACCTTCCTGTGTTCTATCTTTAAAAAATTGTCCCACTTTGTGGGAAAAAAAGTGAATTTTCCTTGATTTTATTTTTCTGAACTGAATTATAAGACTAACTAGGGATTTTAGATTTTTTCTTGTTGTTATTAACACATCTTGGGAAAGAGGAAAACTGGAATTTTAAATGAGCAGAGTGAAATAATGGTGACCCAATTAGCTGAAGACATTACAAGTGACCTACAACTTTAAGAATAGAAACTCATCTCCTACCAGAATTGACTTCCTTGTAAATAATAATTTTAAAAAATGCTCTAGCAATCTGAAATTGGCATGAGAAGTTATTAGAATGCAAGGGAAAAAAGAGTCTGTTTCATAATTTTAGCTTGGTTTGACAGCAATTAAATTCTTGCTCTTCGTGGAGGAGAAAGGATTTTATAAGGCTCTAGCTCAGGAAATCAATACCATTCTTTTCTGTCTTCGCCCTTTTTTTCTTCTCTTGGTTGACTTTTTAATAACCTTCCCTCAGCTAACTTTCCCTCACCTTCCTCTTGCTTTTGGTAAGATAGTTGTCATACAGAACTCTGATAATGGCCCAAAGGTCTAAGAAATTGCAGCCAGGCTGACACTGGGCAGAATGTGCACCCTGCTGGCACCAGTCTCACCACTGATAAAATGGGAATGATGACCATTCCAGCGTCAAAAAGTTGTTGAGAGAATTACTGAATTATTACACAAAGCAAATCCCTAGTGTAGTGCCTGGCACTTTGGAATCGCTTATTAACAGAGAGGAATTACTGTATTACTTTCAAGATACCAAATGTGCATTTTCTTCCTTAATAAAATGGTGATTTTGAAGCTCTCCAGAGGCTTTACTAGATATATTGTTTGTAATTTTTATCCAGATATAATTATATATAGTTAAAAACATTCAAGTATTCATTCTGATTATATGATATATTGCATGTGTGTGTGTTAGTCACGCAGTCATGTCTGACTCTTTGCGACCCCACAGACTGCAGCCCGCCAGGCTCCTCTGTCCATGGGATTCTCCAGGCAAGAATACTGGAGTGGGTTGCCATTCCCTTCTCTAGGGGATCCTCCCAACCCAGGGACTGAATCCACGTCTCCTGCATTACAGGT
Source organism: Aepyceros melampus (assembly GCA_006408695.1). Classification (NCBI taxonomy): domain Eukaryota; kingdom Metazoa; phylum Chordata; class Mammalia; order Artiodactyla; family Bovidae; genus Aepyceros; species Aepyceros melampus. The sequence continues at coordinate 52,326 of SJXQ01003053.1, read as the reverse complement.
GGCTTCCTTACCTTCTGAGGCACAGGGAAAGCCCATTATGTGAGTGTGAGTGTGTGTGTGTGTGTGTGTGTATGTATTTGTTATGATATGAATATTCGTGTCCCACAAAATTCCTGCCTCCCAAAGGTGATGCTATCAGTAGGTGAGACCTTTGGGAGATGATTAAGTCATGAGGATGAAGCCCTTATGAATGGGATTAATGCTCAAGAGACCTCACAGGGTACTCTAACCTCTCCCACCATCGAGGATTCAGACAGTCTGTGACCTGGATAAAGGGCCCTCATTTGACCAAGCTGGCTGGCCCTCTGCTCTCAGATTCCCGGCCTCCAGGACTGTGAACAATAAATTTCTGATGTTTACATGCTGCCTGCTGCTGCTGCTAAATTGCTTCAGTCATGTCCGATTCTGTGCGACCCCATAGACGGCAGCCTGCCAGGCTCCCTCGTCCCTGGGATTCTCCAGGCAAGAATACTGGAGTGGTGTGCCATTTCCTTCTTCAATGCATGAAAGTGAAAAGTGAAAGTGAAGTCGCTCAGTCGTGTCTGACTTTGCGACCCCATGGACTGCAGCCCACCAGGCTCCTCCGTCCATGGGATTTTCCAGGCAAGAGTACTGGCGTGGGCTGCCACTGCCTTCTCCTAGTATGCAGTATTTTGTTACAGTGACCTAAACCCACCTTAGGGAGTTTTGAGTTTTGTGGGGACACAAATATTCAGATAATAGCAAACACACACACACACATATCTATCATCTATCTATATTTATAAATATTCAGTTCAGTTCAGTCATTTAGTCATGTCCGACTCTTTGCAACTCCATGAATCACAGCACGCCAGGCCTCCCTGTCCATCACCAACTCCCGGAGTTCACCCAGACTTACATCCATCGAGTCAGTGATGCCATCCAGCCATCTCATCCTCTGTCGTCTCCTTTTCCTCCTGCCCCCAATCCCTCCCAGCATCAGGGTCTTTTCCAATGAGGCAACTCTTCGCATGAGGTGGTCAAAGTACTGGAGCTTCAGCTTTAGCATCATTCCTGCCAAAGAAATCCCAGGGCTGATCTCCTTCAGAATGGACTGGTTGGATCTCCTTGCAGTCCAAGGGACTCTCAAGAGTCTCCTCCAACATCACAGTTCAAAAACATCAATTCTTCGGCACTCAGCTTTCTTCACAGTCCAACTCTCACATCCATACATGACCACTGGAAAAACTATAGCCTTGACTAGATGGACCTTTGTTGGCAAAGTAATGTCTCTGCTTTTGAATATGCTATCTAGGTTGGTCATAACTTTTCTTCCAAGGAGTAAGCGCCTTTTAATTTCATGGCTGCAGTCACCATCTGCAGTGATTTTGGAGCCCAAAAAAACAAAGTCTGACACTGTTTCTACTGTTTCCCCATCTATTTCCCATGAAGTGATGGGGCCAGATGCCATGATCTTCGTTTTCTGAATGTTGAGCTTTAAGCCAACTTTTTCACTCTCCTCTTTCACTTTCAACAAGAGGCTTTTTAGCTCCTCCTCACTTTCTGCCATAAGGGTGGTATCATCTGCATATCTGAGGTTATTGATATTTCTCCCGGCAATCTTGATTCCAGCTTGTGCTTCATCCAGTCCAGCGTTTCTCATGATGTACTCTGCATATAAGTTAAATAAGCAGGGTGACCATATACAGCCTTGACATACTCCTTTTCCTATTTGGAACCAGTCTGTTGTTCCATGTCCAGTTCGAACTGTTGCTTCCTGACCTGCATACAGGTTTCTCAAGAGGCAGGTCAGGTGGTCTGGTATTCCCATCTCTTTCAGAATTTTCCACAGTTGATTGTGATCCACACAGTCAAAGGCTTTGGCATAGTCAATAAAGCAGAAATAGATGTTTTTCTGGTACTCTCTTGCTTTTTCCATGATCCAGCGGATGTTGGCAATTTGATCTCTGGTTCCTCTGTCTTTTCTAAAACCAGCTTGAACATCTGGAAGTTCATGGTTCATGTATTGCTGAAGTCTGGCTTGGAGAATTTTGAGCATTACTTATAAATATAGGCAGGTGTTACATAGGTAAAGGTAAATAGAAAGCAAACAGACAGGAACTACAATGGTCCATGCACAGCTACAGATTCCTAGGGTTCTCTGCAGCCTCCTTACTGCCAGTACAACCTCGTTGACTTTGTCCTTTGTGGACCTTTCCTGGAGTTACTGTCAGAGCATTGAGAGCTGGCCCTTCTTTAATTGACTGGCTAGTTTACAAACAGTTGTCATAACTGCTACTGCTTAGTTGCTTCAGTCGTGTCTGACTCTGTGCGACCCTATAGACAGCAGCCCACCAGGCTCCCCCATCCCTGGGATTCTCCAGGCAATAACACTGGAGTGGGTTGCCATTTCCTTCTCCAATGCATGAAAGTGAAAAGTGAAAGTGAAGTCGCTCAGTCGTGTCTGACTCCTAGCGACCCCATGGACCGCAGCCCACCAGACTCCTCCGTCCATGGGATTTTCCAGGCAAGAGTACTGGAGTGGGCTGCCATCGTCTTCTCTGTTGTCATAACTGCTTGGTAATAAATGTTTGTGCCAAAACACTTGGCTGTAGACTGGTTTTCATTGCAACCTAGTCATGACAGTAGGGAAGAGAAGCCAGAAACCCCCACATACCACCAACAAATGGAAGTCACTCTAGTACCAGATGGGTAAGATGGTCATAAATGACACAACTGGATTAGCACAAAAGACAAACAGTCTATTTCAAGAAAGTTAACCATGAATAAGAATGATAAAGCAGTGCCACGTTTCCATTTCCCTGAGCATCTTCAAATGGCGTGAGGTGAGAGAGGGGCTTTATTTTTAGCAGGTGTTTGTGGTTTATACTACTGGATGTACACTAAAATTCAGCTTCCCCTTTCCAATTCCAGGGAATCCCATTAGAGTCACAGTCTATATCCAGTGAGGATCACATCTCACTGATGCTCTTACAGATCTGATCTTGTAGGTCTCAGACCTGTTACCAGCTTTGTGGACTTGTGTCTTCATTTCCTGCCTGAAAACAGTCTTGAAGGCTGTTTGATCCTGCTGTGTTTAGAACCATGCCCTTACAGGGTTTTGTTTTGTGTGTGTGTGTTTGGTGGATATGGACTTTCCTGCATCTCATACGGTAAAGATTCTGCCTGCAATGCAGGAGACATGGGTTCGATCCCTGGGTCGGGAAGATCCTCTGGAGAAGGGAATGGCAATCCACTCCAGTATTCTTGCCTGGAGAATCCCATGAGCCTGGTGGGCTACAGTCCGTGGGGTTGCAAAGAGTCGGACATGGCTGAGCGACTAACACCGCCACCTTGGTGGATATTTTGCTTTCCTATTTTTACTATGTCATTTTTTTGAACCTTTAAGAACCAGGGGGCTTGTGGGTTGAATTACACAGGGCTGCCCTGGCTCATCCCATCCCTATCGCCCCTTCATGAAGGTTTGCTGTTCATAGATTCTTACTGCCCATTGAGCTCATTCAGGCCAAAAGTGGGACTTGGAATCCAAGGCCTGGATTTTTCTCTGACTCAGTTTCCTGTGTTCTGAAAAAGACTCCTTTTCCCTATATTAATTGTCGTTCTTCTTTTGTTAAGACTTAAGTGGTGTGAAGGTAAATTCTCATGTTCTCTTCGAATGCCAACTTGAGCCTTTTGAAATCCTGGAAGCATCCCAACCAGTGATTGTGTTCCAGCCCTTTCCGAGCATCATTCACTGCTCTCATTTCACAAGCGCAAACACAAAAACACATCCTTTTGTACACACACTCATAAATATTTTCCCAAGGTCAGGAATAATAGTGTCAGGAAGGCCTTATTTTACCAAAGAACAGGATGTTCTGATAAACTCAATATTCTGAGAACTATCATATGTACCTATCAAGATTCCCGCCATCAAGCCTCCTACTCTCTCTCCACTGAGAAAGCGGAAGGCCCTTCATCTGCCCTCACTACCTTCTTTTTTAAAAAAAATTAATTAATTAATTTTAATATTAATTTTTATTTTTTAGTTTGTTTTGCTTTACAATACTTCTAAACTGTTCTCTTCTAAGGAATCCAAGTATTGGCTCGATGTTTCACAAATTGTGAGAGATGGAGATTTATATTAGAAAGGAAAAGAAGGAAGCTTTGACGGATGAGCATTTTGCAAGTTGTTCCAGTGTGTTCATCACAGGACTATTTCTGCACTGACCTTAGTATTGTTTTGTTTTTGCCTTTGCCTTTCGTCTTGATGTCCAGCAGCTCCAGAATGTCTGGTTTTCATTGCTGGCTGGACTCCTGCATCAGCCAGGTTTTGCCATTATTATATTTTTGGTGGTGAGCGGGCTGTACTGCCTTGTGTCAGCCAAAGGCTGCTCCTGACCCAGAGAATTCATCTCAAGGGAGCCTGAGTCTAGGTCACTTAATCTGCATATCTCATGTGTTTAAATAAAAGTGCTCTTACTCNCAAAGAGTCGGACATGACTGAGCGACTGAACTGAACTGAACTGATAGCAGAAACCAACACAACATTGAAAACCAACTATACTTTTTTTTAAAAAAAGGATCATTATTATGCATTAGGAGATTTTCCTGTTAAGGATTCTTTACATAGTCAGTAAATATACATTCTGGAGTACCTTCTTGAATGAGTGTATGAGTGCTGTCTCTTCAGTCGTGCCCGACTCTTTGTGATGCTATGGACTGTAGCCCTCCAGGCTCCTCTGTCCAGGGGATTCTCCAGGTAGGAATACTGGAGTGGGTTGCCATGCCCTCCTCCAGGGGATCTTCCCAACCCAGGGATCAAACCCGCATCTCTTATGTCTCTTGCATTGGCAGGCACGTTCTTTACTGCTAGAACCACCTGGGAAGCCCACTTTCTTGAATATCAGGAACTGTTGCCATTGATACTTGTGTGACTGACAATTATCCTGAAAAATACATGGATAAGACTGCTCCCTAAGACCATGCAATAGGTTTGTCACTACAAGCTTCTCACCCTCTGTGGAGTCTCTCTCCTCCACCACCGCCACCCCCTCCCCAGCTTCCCCTCTCAAGTTTCCTTTGTCTGCTCTTTCTTCAGCCTCTTCCTCCACTGTCCTTTGGCTACAGTTGAAACAGTGGGGACTGTGGCAGGAACACATTAAATGTTCCTTAAAACACTGTAAGGAGGACACAATCAAACCCACGAACCCCAACGAAATAGTTGAATGGTATAAGCAAATGTGATGAATCGGTTTTTTTGGTGAATTGGCCTTTTCACTAATTGGCTTTAGGCAAATTGCCCACTCAGTGAATGGACTTCTGGAGAACTTACCTAACCCGGCGTGTTCTGGGAAGAGGCGGAGCAGTGAAAGCACGGAGCTCAGGAGAGATTTTCTGTGTGTGTATAAATTGTTTGGGGACCTGCAGTAAAATGTAGTTCTGTGCAAGCGGAGCTGACATGAATTAGCCGACCTGCAAGTGTGGGTTCAGTAACTCTATCCGACACCAGTGACTGAACATGACTTCCTTGTTTGGGGTCACTGGGAACTTCATCAGTTTTATTGAATTTAGAAAATTACAAGGACCTGATTTATGTGATGCATAAGACCAACATCCCTTTTAAGTGAGTAGGCAACAAAATTATTAAAGTGCCTGATGAGTATGCCTGGCATATTTTTAAAATATGAAGCATCAAATGGTTTTTGTCTAGTGGTCCTTGTTGAAATCTCAACACTGTAGCTTGGCTTCAAAGAGTTACCATGTGTTAACTGCTTCATTTTCTTTCTCTTATTTAATCATCCCAGCAACCCTAGGAAGTGAACACTTTTATTACCCTCACTTTACCAGGGAAAACTGAACTCAGTCAATTTACCTGTAGTCTTTCTGCTGCTAAGTGAGGATTCAGGGCTTGAACTAGGGCCTCCCAGGTGGCGCTAGTGGTAAAGAACCCACCTGCAAGTGCAGCTAGATTTAAGAGAAACAGGTTCAATCCCTGTATCGGGAAGATCCCCTGGAGGAGGCCACAGCAAGTGGCCAGTCCAGTATTCTTACCTGGAGAATCCCATGGACAGAAGAGCCTGGCGGGCTACAGTCCATAGGGTTGCAAAGAGTCAGACACGACTGAAGCAACTTAGCAGGAACACGAAGCATCTAGACCAGCATTGTCCAGCAAGAATATAAAGTGAGCCATATATGCAGTCCTGCATTTTCTATTTTAAAATTAGAAAGAAATAGGTGAAATTAACTTAATTTACCGTAGTATATCTTACTTAATCCAGTATAACCAAAACACACTGTAATTTCAACATGAAATCTATATAAAATATGAATGAGATATTTTTTATTTTTCTTCTTATTAAATCTTTGAAATCCATGTGTTTTATACTTACTGCACACCACATCTCTGTTAAGGAAAGCTACATATAAAGTACCCAATAGCCACACATGTGAAGCGGCTATCTTATTGGAAGGTGTGCTTCACAAAGAGTGGTCTGTGGACCAGCGGCGTAGCTGTTCCCTGCAAGCTTATTAGAGATTTAGGTTCTCAGATCACCCCATTTCTACTGAGTCAGAATGTTCACTTTAACTAGATGCACAGAGGAGTCACGAGCATATTAAAATTGGAGAAGCACGTTCTTCGCCATTTTACTGCTGCTGCTCCAGGGTGCCCGTTTGCCGCCTCCCTGCAGGATCCTGGATTGATGCCTGTTACATGGCAGCCATCTGCGAGGTAACGCTGATGGCAGAGCTACATCATGAAGGATCCGTGCTTTGGGATGAGGTAGGTCACTAGCTATAATATTTTCTGATTGTGCACAATTATTTGACCAGAGTGAGCCTTAATGTCTGCTTCTGTAACATGGAGATAACAGCTGTATCAGTTGTATATTAAGTGTTCTTTAAGGAAAGAACAGACTCCCAGTTTTTAGATGAGGACACTGTCTCCATAACTATTTGTGATTCTCAGTCTTCTTGTGACTAAGTTCTCACCAATGAGAGGTTGTTCTCTCTAACTTCTGGAAAGGATCATTAATCTTTCAGACCCAGTCTAGAGTTATATCCCTTTCTTTCCTTCCATTCTCCTTCAGCCTCAAGTATAAACGTGGTAGCTTCAGCCCCAGTAACCATCCTGAACCGTGAGGTGACCTTATGGAAGTCACACCCTGGGATGGTAGAGAAGAGAGATAGCACGTTCCCAGATTCCTGGCTGCTGCCAACTTCCACTCAAGCCTAATCGCCTTCTTTGTGTTAAACTACGTTACTGTATATATACATCCTTCAGTTCAGTTCAGTTTAGTTCAGTTGCTCAGTTGTGTCCGACTCTTTGCGACCCCATGAATTGCAGCACGCCAGGCCTCCCTGTCCATCACCAACTCCCAGAGTTCACTCAGACTCACGTCCTTAGCAGGCAGTAAATAAATGTGGGTCTTTTTAATAGATATGACAGACATGGCACTGGCCCTTAAGGAACTTAAAATAGAGCAGAAACAATAAAGGGAATAAAAGTGTAATAAGCACTTGTCTAGCATTCCATGCTCTCGGGCGTACACACAGAAGTGCATATCTTCTGACTAAAGTTCGTAATCGTATACTGCTACAGCTAATCCTAAATATGTTTACGTTTAGGTGAGCCCCTTCCCTGAATTGGTAATGAGATGTCTCCAGTGACGACGGTGCTTCTTAGTTAAATCGATCTCTACTGAGTTGCTTTAAAGTTTTTATATAGTGTCTGCTACCTTAGCAACATTGCCAAGATCTTAAGACTTTGGAGTAACTCACTCTGGATTGTTTCTGGTCATTTAGGAGGAAGTATATATAAATATATATATATATATATATATATATACAATATATAAATGTACGTATATATATAATGGTATTTGAGCATAGAAGCAGGGTGCAGAGATTTTACTCAGGTGTACGTGTCATTGTTTATTTTGAGATGAAGGGTAGAGCAGGGAAGAAATCAACACTTGAATTTCTAAAAACTTTAGAAAAGGTTTTTAGGCCATGAAGGAACTATATACTGGGCTTATCTAAACATATTGTATCACAGATGAGGAAACTGCAATCCACAGGTGAAAAGGACTTGTGTCCACTGCACATTGCTTATGAGGGGAGACCTGGCAGCAGGGCACAGCAGGCTGGTCTCCAGAGCCGCGTGTTTCCCAGGGCACAAGATTCTCCACGCACACACACATACACACAACCATACACGCGCACAGACGTGTAGTAGTGGTCATTATTTTAAATGATGGCGGTGAGTTACAGCACAACAATGGGCTTTCGCCATCATGATCACATGGAGCTCTTTCAAGAACCCTGAGAAGCAGATCATTGCTTCCTCTTTCTACAGACAAGGAAACTGAGATAAAGGTCATTTGAATCCAAATGTATATTTATTATGTCAAGCATATACTACAATAGCTAATAATGATTTTTGAAACTGTTAATATGGTATAACAAATATTGATAAGAACCTTTAAATAATTAAATGAAGGGAAAGTGATTGATGGAAAATACTATGAGAGAATATTTTCATGAAATAACATAGAATATTATATTCTTTCATCAACATATATTTACAAAAGTTAATCATAATACAAGGCAGAAAAATAGAGTTTAAATTATATCACACTTCTAATTCTTATAGGATTATTTGGCATACTAGTATTCTCAGCATAAAACAAGATTGCTCTTATGTTTAATTTTCACTTATTTAATTGCACTGAAGCCATGAATCTGTCAAGAAAAAGTTCATTAAGGAATTCTTCCCATTTTGTGAATATGAGTCAAAAGAAGAATGTCAGCTTTCCTAACTTAGTATAGAATGGAAAATCAGAAAAAATGTAGGCAATTTTCATTGTCAGTGGAAAAACAGGATGGCTCTGAGTGATTTGGGCATCACAAGTTTTCAGTTTTTTCACACTCTCAGCTGTGTTGTTTGGAAAGTAATTATAGCGATGGGAAATATAGCAGATTTATTGGCTGTGAGCAGAAAGATAGTTGCTGTTTTTCCTCATTTTCTTTAGAAAACCTCATTTTCATTGAACAGCTCCGTGACACACTAGAAATGTTGAAACTTCTTATCTGCATTTTTATAAACTTCTCAAACAAGATGGAATAGCGACTATGGCATGATTAAAACAAAAACTGTTTGAAATGAAGAAAGGCTCAATACTGAACTTGGCAAATAAAAAAAACAAATTAACAACAGATGACTGCTTGACAAGAGCATGGTTTATTGATCAGAATCTACTGAAGAAGCAAAGCAACTCATTTATTGAGCGTGGAAGCATTTCTTATATGTATCACATAAGAATAAAGAAAAATCACTCTATCTTTCTGTTTCAGGGAAGGACTACTGCATGGAGAAAGAGTGAGGTTGTCACCAAGCAAGATGGTGGGCCTGATGCCATCACCTCCCTGAAACGATGGCAGCTTCCAGCCAGCCTTCATCCTTCCATCCTTACAAAGCTACCCTTGATGACCATGTATGCATTGACCTGTCCAGTTAGCTATTCTACATGGGAATAGACATATCTCACTGGGCAACAGTAATTTTAGCTCATTAGGAAGGGACCCTGGGCGATTTTTATAGCAGGCAGCGGTGTCATTGCATAAGCAAGTTATTACCACAAAAACCTGTTTCCACAGCGGGTGGGCTGCTGACTTTGGAATGAGGGGGCAGTTGAGGAACCATGATGGAGTCCTGATCTTTCAGAGGTTGCTCTGAGCTCTGATGGGAGAAGGCAATGGCACCCCCTCCAGTGTTCTTGCCTGGAAAATCCCATGGACGGAGGAGCCTGGTGGGCTGCAGTCCATGAGGTCGCTAAGAATTGGACGTGACTGAGCGACTTCACTTTCTCTTTTCACTTTCATGCATTATAGAAGGAAATGGCAACCCACTCCAGTGTTCTTGCCTGGAGAATCCCAGGGACCCGGGAGCCTGGTGGGCTGCTGTCTATGGGGTCACACAGAGTCAGACACGACTGAAGTGACTTAGCAGCAGCAGCAGCAGCAGCAGCTGAGCTCTGATGGGATACTGGACACTAGCCTTCCTTGTGTCTCTAACTGATCAAGGTCACCGAAGAGATTGTGTCATTCTGTTCAACTACAGGGCACTGTTCAAATACTAAGAAATCCTAAATTCTCACTCTGTAGCTGAAAAGAGAATGAATATCCCCATATTCCCTGAGGAGCTAGCAGCAGCAGCAGCAGCAGCAGCTGAGCTCTGATGGGATACTGGACACTAGCCTTCCTTGTGTCTCTAACTGATCAAGGTCACCGAAGAGATTGTGTCATTCTGTTCAACTACAGGGCACTGTTCAAATACTAAGAAATCCTAAATTCTCACTCTGTAGCTGAAAAGAGAATGAATATCCCCATATTCCCTGAGGAGCCTTTTTTGTCACAGTGGCAAACTGATTCATCCACACAAGGTCACTGGTAAATTGAAATGTGAGCCAGGACTTTAAGGGAGTTACTAAGTGTTTTGACAAGGTGGGATGAGCCAGGTTAATAGAAAAAGCCACTTAGAAGGGGGATATTTTTTATCCACACACTTTGGTTGGAAACCTTACATGAAGATTGATAGCAAGTTGGAAAAATTGCAGAGAAAAAAAGAGCTGCATTACTGCATGTAAGGAGAGTAATTTGGTTTTAAACACCTCATAAGCTACCAGTGGGAGCTACTGAAAAGGCCAGAGGGCGCTGGAGTGGAATTGAAAAAATGGAAGAGTTATTTCAGGAAACGGGAAACAGGGACCAAAATATGGGCTAGGAAAATTCATTACAAACATGTCAGTCCTTATAAATGAAGAGAAATACTGCAACCTTCCACCAGCCAGGCCCAAAGCACGCTTATCTCTAAACTCTTGTCACACACACGGAAGGGACATGCCCAGGTTTTTCTTGTAATGCCAAACAGTTGCTTCCTCTCTCCATCATATCTCTTGAAGACTTATTTTATAGACCTTTATTTTCTTGCCCACAATTGTATTGTAGGACTTTTTAAAAATGTTGACCACTTTTAAAGTCTTTATTGAATTTGTTACAATATTGCTTCTGTTGTTTATGTTCTGGTTTTTGGCCATGAAGCATGCAGAATCTTAGTTCCCTGACCAGGGGTCAAATCAGCACCCCCTGCATTGGAAGGCAAAGTCTTAACCACTGGACCACCAGGGAAGTCCCCTAGGTTGTATATAACAAGGCAGAGAAGGGTCCCTTTTCAAGGGCATGTCAAAGACTTGGGACTGGAAACTCAAAGCACAGGTGATACAAATGGTAAACAGACCTCAATGGTCATCTATGATGTTTGGGAAATGATGTTTAGGATGTTATGAAAGTTTAGGTCAAAAATTGTTGGCCACATCTAGAAACGGAATGCTGGGAGGAGTGTGATTCTGGGTGGAGCTGGCTCCATCCAGAGAAGGGGACAGCTTCTAGGTCCTGTCCATCCAGGGGCAGGACATCTGAAACTTTCAGCATGTTAGGAGCAGAAAAGGGGCCTGGCTGTGGGAAGGGACAGGACTTAGTGGCTTACAGGTGTGTCCCACAGAGAAGGCATTGGCACCCCCACTCCAGTACTCTTGCCTGGAAAACCCCATGGACGGAGGAGCCTGGAGGGCTGCAGTCCATGGGGTTGCTGAGTCGGACACGACTGAGCGACTTCACTTTCACTGTTCACTTTCATGCACTGGAGAAGGAAATGGCAACCCGCTCCAGTGTTCTTGCCTGGAGAATCCCAGGGACGGGGGAGCCTGGTGGGCTGCCGTCTATGGGGTCACACGGAGTCGGGCACGACTGAAGCAACGCAGCAGCAGCAGGTGAGTCCCAGTCTCTGGAGCCCCTTAGTAGAAAGGTTGCTGTAACCAAGAGTCTATCTACATGACTTAAGCCCTCCACCTGCCATGCCGGGTTGACTGGTTACACAGAAGTAGCAAAGATGGTGTTACAACTCTGACTATCAGGACAAAGATTTGATTTCTTAGTCTCATGAACATCTCCCCTAACGGGTACTTTGCAGGATGGGAAGCAACGCTTCGATAGGAAAACAGAGCTCACTCAGTGAAGGGCTTGCCACGGCTGGGTCCTATGGTCAAGCGTCAACCGCGCGGCCCCCTGGACGAAGCGAAGCCACGTGGATGAACACAGCTGATGCCCCTGCTCTCATTCCCGTGATTCACTCAGCATGGGAAACATCCAGCTCTCTGTTCAAATATTCATTCCAATTCCTGGCTGCTTTAAGGCCTTTAATAGATCTGAAAAAAGTCCATTAAGTGCTGAAAATTTGTCAGCAAAAAAGTCAACTTCTAGAGAGAGTTTGTCCATTTTGCTTTATTTTGGCTCAGGCAAAAGCTTGTAATCTCTTTCTAACATCAGCAGTTTAAACAAGTTTGCCTCTCAATTTAATTAATCAAGGATCCCTCTTTAATTACGTGATAAAATCTCTTGCTAAGATGGCCCTTCTGTTGAGTCAGCAAAATACTGGAGACAGTTGTTTCATTCTTTCTTCTGAATTCTTCACGTGTGTTTTGTATATTTAATTGCTTAAGATGGTAATTTAAAATTAAGATTATAGACAAGATGCTTGGACATTTGAATCTTACACTCTGCAACAAACATGACATGAACCCTGCAAACAAGCAACATACGTAAAACAATCCTAAGCTGCCATTTGTTCCTTGGAAGGAAATCTACAACATACCTAGACAGCGTATTCAAAAGCAGAGATATCATTTTGCTGACAAAGGTCTGTCTAGTCAAAACTACGGTTTTTCCAGTACTCATGTACAAATGTGAGAATTGAACCATAAAGAAGACTGAGCACTGAAGAACTGATGCTTTTGAACTGTGGTGCTGGAGAAGACTCTTGAAGTCCCTTGGACGGCAAGGAGATCAAACCAGTCCATCCTAAAGGAAATCAACCCTGAATGTTCATTGGAAGGGCCGATACTGAAGCTGAAGCTCTAATCCTTTGGCCACCTGATGCGAAAAGCTGACTTATTGGAAAAGACCCTGATGCTGGGAAAGATTGAGGGCAAGAGGAGAAGGGGATGGCAGAGGATGAGATGGCCGGATGGCATCAGACTCTGGAAGACGGTGAAGGACAGGGAAGCCTGGCGTGCTGCAGCTATGGGGTTGCAAAGAGTCGATCACCACCGAGCGACTAAACAACAGCTGCGCTTCCAGCAGGAATGTGTTCCTTCCCTGAATGCATCCTGGATTCACAGCTCTGGGGCTGGGCTCCTACCTTTCCTTATCAATGGACACCCTTTCCAGCACCCTCCACCTGCTGGTCCTATTTCCCTTCTAGACAAGCCAAAGCTTAGCGTTGTGTTAGCCAGGGCTGATTTCCTGACCACATTTCTCCCCATGTAAGCTGAGTTAGCACTCTCTAAGGTCCGCCAGCACCTGAGGCCCATTTCCATCTCGGCGTTTCCCAAGCTGTGTCATTTCCAAATATTTAGCCATCTGTTTCCTGACGCACTCCCTGAGGATGGAAATAAATCCACCTTGTATATAAAGCCCTACCACAGAGTGAGCTCTGAATAAGGGTTCTCATTGAGAGAAAAAAAAATGATGACTAGATCTCCTGGGATGACCACTCCCTCCCTGGTCAAGTTCTCCATCCACAGGACACAAACTCAGACTCCCTTTTCTTCATCATGAAAGAATGAATGCACATCTCTCGTGCCGTCTTCTCCCCAAGCCAGATTTTAATTAAAAAAAATATTTTATGTGATATTTCAGACTTCATAAATGTTTAGAAATAATTTTAAAGGTTATCAGCTTATTAAAAAATAAAAGGTTTATGGTACTGCTTCAATTTTAAACATTTCTACGGGGAAATATATTGTATCCATGCTCACCCTATTTGCCTCACCTGGTCACTTTATACCATTTCCTCTCTTAACAAGTCTGCTTTTTAGGCCCTACCATAGCAGGTAGTTCAAAGTTCTTTAAATTCTAACGGAAACTTAAGGTTTTAAATATGTGGGATTTCCATTTTTTATTGTCATGTTTACAATTTACAGAAATATAAGGTAGCTTCAGTGTTCCATTTTTATGGTACTGCTTCAATTTTAAACATTTCTACGGGGAAATATATTGCATCCATGCTCACCCTATTTGCCTCACCTGGTCACTTTATACCATTTCCTCTCTTAACAAGTCTGCTTTTTAGGCCCTACCATAGCAGGTAGTTCAAAGTTCTTTAAATTCTAACGGAAACTTAAGGTTTTAAATATGTGGGATTTCCATTTTTTATTGTCATGTTTACAATTTACAGAAATATAAGGTAGCTTCAGTGTTCCATACAATCTCTCTTTCTTTTTCTTGGCCACAGGGCATGTGGGAATCTTAGCTTCCAGACCAAGTATCAGACCCTTGCACTCTACATTGAGAGCTCAGAATCTTAACTACTGGAACTTCAGAGAAATCGTACAATCTCTCTCTATATATATATATTTTCTCTTTCAGGTTTCATAAAGCATGGAATGTCCAGGAAAAGAGAACTCACCAAACTTGAGATTTGCCTTACTCTTGATATGTTAGGGGCAAGTTTTGTCGGTTGGAGATGACCAGACATCACGTACGGTAATTTGTTCATGACCTGAAACCCTTGCGTAAACAGAGAGTGATAAATCAGGGCAGATCAATCCAGCTGAAACCGACACTTACTCTCAGCAAGTGCCTCGGCCAGTGTGAGGATGCAGTGTGTCTCAGAGTGTCCCAGGCACGGCGGGAGCCCCGCCTTCATGCGCTCTGAAGCCCAGTGCAGTCCAGGGATGCTCAGGACCTACAGTTCGGAGGTTTCCACACTGAAATAACAAACATGTTGCTGGAGAACACGTTCTCCAAAACTAGACTCGTTCATGAGGAAATTCTGAGGTGGTTTTCCATGGCATTTGTTTAAAATAGGAAATACTGATTCCCTTACAGAGTAAGGGGAAAGAGGCTTGCCTGGCAGCCCAGGAACCAGGCCTCTGTGCTCCCAAAGCAGGGGCCTGGGTGTGATCCTTGCTCAGGGAACTGGATCCCCCATGCACAACTCAGGGTCCCACATGCTGCAACCGAGACCTGGCAGAGCCAAATAAATACATACTTTCTGCAAAGAGGAAGAGGAAAGGAACTTCCCTGGTGGTCCAGTGGCTAAGACGCCACGCTTCCATGGCAGGGCGTGCAGGTTTATTAATTCCTGGTCCAGGAATTAAGATCCTACACACCGCATCATGGTGTGGCCAAAAAAAAATAAATAAAGAGTAAGGGAAAAGAGAAACTTGGGGCAGAGTATTGGGGTGAAGCTTAGAACCTGTGTAGTTGCTGTAAGGTGGGAATTTGAAATCTGGAAACACCTTTTGCTGTTGTCAAGACAGCTGAAGGAGAAGTCCACGTTTTCTGTATCGCTGTGGCCTCAACACATGCAATCCCAGTGCCTGCTCTTCTGAGAGTTCTCCAGTAGAATTTGTCTGGTACTCCTATTGCCTTGTGGAGCATTGATAGTGAGAACAAACCTTACTCAGTGCAGATGTTCTAAGCCCCTTACATGGATGGCCTCATTCAATCATCAAAGCTGTCCTTTGAGGTAGATGTTATGTTATCAGCATCCTCATTTTTCAGATGAGGAAACTGAGGCCCAGAGAGGGTAAGTCACTTGACCAAGGTCACACATCTGGGAAGTGGTAGCGTAGGACCAAACCCAGGCAGTGTGGCTCCAGAACACACTGCTCATAACCCCCGTGTTGTGCAGCCTCCCATTCCACACCTGCCTCCACCAGAGTCCTGACCCTGCTAGAATGCAGTGCTGGTCTGTGACTATCTCCTTTGCTACCTGCTAATTCCTATCTTCTAAATGCCACCAAAATACTGCTCATTATTGGGCACATAAAGACCTGTTGAATAATAAATACCCTTTCTGTTGATTCAAGTATTTGAGTTATTGGTAAGACTTAAATACAGGTACAAGGAAAGAAATAAGGGGGAAAAAATAAATAAAGCATTATTGTGTGCAGCAGAGAACAGCATATGCAAAGGTCCTGTGGCATAAAGGAGTGTGGGGAGCAAGAAGAAAAAAAGATGTGAAAGGAGGATTCAGATTAACCTTGGAATCTCATTGGTTGGGTCCTCTCTCTCCCTGATGTTCATGGATCATTTGGAATTGACTGCAACTGATAGGCTTTTGGGTAAATGCGTTCTTAGGAATAAATGCATTCCATTCTTTGCATGACACCAACATTGTATTCCAAATGATTCCCACTTTGCGTCTTCAAAAGGTATCCCTTCTACACAATCAGAAAAAGGAGAGAGTTTTAAAGGTCATATACTTTGTCTTTTTTATTTTCAGAACTTTCAGAAAATTAAGGAATCTTGGAAATATAGTGATTCTACCAATAGTATTCCAGTCCAAGGTATGGCAGCTGATGCCGATACTAAGCTAACTGAAGAGAATATTTTTTGAGAGGTAAAGACAACTTTAATGTTTTCTTTTGGAAATTTAAAGAGCCGAACTTCCCTTCCAGGAATAGAAAGAGCTGCTCTGCGCTCAGCATTATCATTGCACCAAGAGAATTCCCATGGAGTTACTTAGGAGGAGAAACAGAATTTGTTCTTTCCTGCGCTCATAAAAATAGGTTCAGGATATCAGAATTGAAGCACATGTTTATCTCGGCATCCCAATTTATCCTCTGCTATTTTACAGTCTTCCTGTTTGTGTGTGTCTCTCTCAGGGAACCACATGGAAAACAAATGTCTGGTGAATAGAGTCTCCTCAGAAATAAAAATGTGAAGGTAAAACGGATTCCTCAGTGAACACATTACCGGGGGATGTGGGGGAGGAAGGCAACTTGCAAACAGACTTTTCCAGAAACCTAGATAAATTGTGAGACTAACTGGAATCTTCTCTCAAGGGAAGTCATAAAATGCCACGATGTAGAAATGAGTGAAGGACCAAGAGATGTGGTCGAGGGAACACGCATTTCCCCCATTGTCCCTGTGTGGCACTGTGTCTCTACATAGTTCGTGGGATCTTAGTTCCCAGACCAGAAACTGATAAAGGAGTGTGGGGAGCAAGAAGAAAAAAAGATGTGAAAGGAGGATTCAGATTAACCTTGGAATCTCATTGGTTGGGTCCTCTCTCTCCCTGATGTTCATGGATCATTTGGAATTGACTGCAACTGATAGGCTTTTGGGTAAATGCGTTCTTAGGAATAAATGCATTCCATTCTTTGCATGACACCAACATTGTATTCCAAATGATTCCCACTTTACGTCTTCAAAAGGTATCCTTCTACACAATCAGAAAAAGGAGAGAGTTTTAAAGGTCATATACCTTGTCTTTTTTATTTTCAGAACTTTCAGAAAATTAAGGAATCTTGGAAATATAGTGATTCTACCAATAGTATTCCAGTCCAAGGTATGGCAGCTGATGCCGATACTAAGCTAACTGAAGAGAATATTTTTTGAGAGGTAAAGACAACTTTAATGTTTTCTTTTGGAAATTTAAAGAGCCGAACTTCCCTTCCAGGAATAGAAAGAGCTGCTCTGCGCTCAGCATTATCATTGCACCAAGAGAATTCCCATGGAGTTACTTAGGAGGAGAAACAGAATTTGTTCTTTCCTGCGCTCATAAAAATAGGTTCAGGATATCAGAATTGAAGCACATGTTTATCTCGGCATCCCAATTTATCCTCTGCTATTTTACAGTCTTCCTGTTTGTGTGTGTCTCTCTCAGGGAACCACATGGAAAACAAATGTCTGGTGAATAGAGTCTCCTCAGAAATAAAAATGTGAAGGTAAAACGGATTCCTCAGTGAACACATTACCGGGGGATGTGGGGGAGGAAGGCAACTTGCAAACAGACTTTTCCAGAAACCTAGATAAATTGTGAGACTAACTGGAATCTTCTCTCAAGGGAAGTCATAAAATGCCACGATGTAGAAATGAGTGAAGGACCAAGAGATGTGGTCGAGGGAACACGCATTTCCCCCATTGTCCCTGTGTGGCACTGTGTCTCTACATAGTTCGTGGGATCTTA
Source organism: Aepyceros melampus (assembly GCA_006408695.1). NCBI lineage: Eukaryota > Metazoa > Chordata > Mammalia > Artiodactyla > Bovidae > Aepyceros > Aepyceros melampus. The sequence goes on along the minus strand of SJXQ01003053.1, from coordinate 34,325 downwards.
GTTCCCAGACCAGAAACTGAACCTGGGCCCTCAGCAGTGAGAGCAGGGGGTCCTAACCCACTGGACCGCCAGGGACTTTCTGACGTTGTGTTCACAGTTGCAAAGGGCCCTCGTGACCAGGGAGAGTTGTGAGTGGACAGTTGTCCTGCGGGCGGGTGGTTGGCACCTGATGGGTTCCCTAGAGACAACTGGGCTGATGAAAATGCTCAGTATATAGGAGAGAATCATTGATCACAAGTGATGACATGGATGAGACTGCCAATGTGTGGCTGCGTATTGGGTTGCTTTTCTTTGATATGGCCTTTGGTAATGGTAAGCAAGAACACTCGATACTGTATGGAATTGTGTTCAAAGCAAAATTCATGTGCAAGTCCTCCTGTTTTATTTTCTTTTACCAGTGGTGACTTGGAAGATGGGTATTGGATTTTGGAGTTGTCTGGATCTTAAGCAGGATCACTCTGCAGAGATGAATGCATTTTAAAGATGGCGGAATTTTGGTCTGAGGTGCTGTCTAGTGGGGGGGTTGCATTTATCGAGGGTCTCATTAATCACCCTGTTCCTCAAAAAACCACATAGTCACCATCTTAAATGGCCTGGGGTCATTGTCATTTAAACTCTTCCCTGGCTTTCTGAATTTTAAAATCATTTCAATACTACTTCAATAGTCATACAAAGAATTACTGTTTATTTGGGATTCCCCAAGTGTTAGTCTTTTTCACATTTGTTACTTATTTTCTCTGTTTCCTTGAATTACAGGCTCACTGATATCTTAGGGCACATTAATATTTTCTTTTTAAGCTGCTTCTAAAAATCTTAGTTGCTATTTAGTTTTCATGGCCTAACATGACAAGAATGATGTAATTTATCCATGTTCAGAGAACTAAATATAATGCAATCATCATTTCCTTCTATTGTTAAGATCAGTTAAAAACTAGGGTAGACCCCAGAATTCCAGGAGCAGGTCTGATGAGAATCAGGGACAGGAAAGCACGCACCTGATCCCTGGTGTTTTGTGTTTCAGTCTCACAGACCTCTCATTTCAAAGCAGGCCCTGAGCATGCGGGCAGGTGTGCTCTCTGTCCAACCAAGTGAGAGGCAGCAAGAGGCAGGCAAGAGGCGGAACATAAATTTGATAAATGTGGGTGAAATCAGTACCAATGTAGGAGAATAAATAGAGTTTTGATTAATGTAATTATTTGTTGAAATCCATTTGCAAAATAACATCTTGTGAAACTAGGGCTGAACTCTCAAATCCCAGCCCCACACACCCTGCCAGCTTTGTCTTTTGTGTGTCTGATACCTTCACACAAGCAGTGCGTGTGTGTGTATTTGTGTATGTGTGTGTGCGAAGCAAACTTCTTGATTGCATGGAAAACATGAATATATGATGAAATATATTTTTAAATAAAAGCAGTTGTAATACTGTGTGGAAGTGTAAAAAGTTAGGTGGATGTTTCTATACGCATGGTCTATACTGCCTTCTAGTTAGAGTGTATTTTGCACTTTTTATGACCATCTGGTGTCCAGGTCATTTCATGAATAGGGACGGTTTGTTGTATCATTTGGTATTGTCCAACGTCAGTAGATAGCTTCCATTCATTGAATTGTCACAATCATTTGTTCATAATTAAGTATTCAAGAAAGTGTTTTAACCTAATCATTTGAAAAGTTGATATATTGCCATCACATTAGAGTTGTGTGGGGCATGGCTTGATCTGTGGCATTTTAAGTCAGATCAAGGTAGTCATCCTTCCTTTTAAAAAGCCTCCTTGTTAACCCTCCTACACTGTTGGTGGGAATGAAAATTGGTGCAGCCACTACAGAGAACAGTATAGAGGTTCCCTAAAAAAACTAGAAGTAGAACTACCACCTCATCCTACAGTCCCACTCCTAGGCTTATATCCGGACAAAACCTTAACTCGAAAAGATACATGCACCCCAGTGTTCATTGCAGAGCTGTTTACAATAGCCAAGACATGGAAGCAACCCAGATGTCCATCAGCGGAAGAACAGATAAAGGAGACGTAGTGCACCTGTAGAGTGTAATAATCCTCAGCCATCAAATGAATGAAATCACGCCACTGGCAGCAACACGGATGCACCTAGAGAGGATCATACCAAGTGAAGCAAACCAGGCAGACAAGTATCGCCTGCTATCACCTGCATGGGGCATCTAAAAAACGATGTATAGAACAGCCTTTTGGACTCTGTGGGAGAAGGAGAGGGAGGGATGATTCGGGAAAATGGCAGTGCAACATGTATGATATCATAAGTGAAATGAATCGCTGGTCTAGGTTCGATGCAGGATGCAGGATTAGTACCAATGTAGGAGAATAAATAGAGTTTTGATTAATGTAATTATTTGTTGAAATCCATTTGCAAAATAACATCTTGTGAAACTAGGGCTGAACTCTCAAATCCCAGCCCCACACACCCTGCCAGCTTTGTCTTTTGTGTGTTCTGATACCTTCACACAAGCAGTGCGTGTGTGTGTATTTGTGTATGTGTGTGTGCGAAGCAAACTTCTTGATTGCATGGAAAACATGAATATATGATGAAATATATTTTTAAATAAAAGCAGTTGTAATACTGTGTGGAAGTGTAAAAAGTTAGGTGGATGTTTCTATACGCATGGTCTATACTGCCTTCTAGTTAGAGTGTATTTTGCACTTTTTATGACCATCTGGTGTCCAGGTCATTTCATGAATAGGGACGGTTTGTTGTATCATTTGGTATTGTCCAACGTCAGCAGATAGCTGCCATTCATTGAATTGTCACAATCATTTGTTCATAATTAAGTATTCAAGAAAGTGTTTTAACCTAATCATTTGAAAAGTTGATATATTGCCATCACATTAGAGTTGTGTGGGGCATGGCTTGATCTGTGGCATTTTAAGTCAGATCAGGTAGTCATCCTTCCTTTTAAAAAGCCTCCTTGTTAACCCTCCTACACTGTTGGTGGGAATGAAAATTGGTGCAGCCACTACAGAGAACAGTATAGAGGTTCCCTAAAAAAACTAGAAGTAGAACTACCACCTCATCCTACAGTCCCACTCCTAGGCTTATATCCGGACAAAACCTTAACTCGAAAAGATACATGCACCCCAGTGTTCATTGCAGAGCTGTTTACAATAGCCAAGACATGGAAGCAACCCAGATGTCCATCAGCGGAAGAACAGATAAAGGAGACGTAGTGCACCTGTAGAGTGTAATAATCCTCAGCCATCAAATGAATGAAATCACGCCACTGGCAGCAACACGGATGCACCTAGAGAGGATCATACCAAGTGAAGCAAACCAGGCAGACAAGTATCGCCTGCTATCACCTGCATGGGGCATCTAAAAAACGATGTATAGAACAGCCTTTTGGACTCTGTGGGAGAAGGAGAGGGAGGGATGATTCGGGAAAATGGCAGTGCAACATGTATGATATCATAAGTGAAATGAATCGCTGGTCTAGGTTCGATGCAGGATGCAGGATGCTTGGGACTGAGGCACAGGGATAATCCAGAGAGATGGTGTGGGGCAGGAGGGGGGAGGGTGGGGTCGGGATTGGGAGTTCATGTACACTCGTGGCTGATTCATGTCAATGTATAGCAAAACGAATACAGTATTGTAAAGCAAAACAAACTGAAAAATAAAAAGTAATTAAAAAAAGAAACATTTAAACAGTTAAAGATATTAATGCTGAGAAAACATAATTTGTTTCTAAATTTTGGTAAAAATAAGATTTTTCTTTAAACCCTGCTCTAGAGCTTCTACAAAATAAAGCAACAAGCTTTCAAACCTTAAAAAAAAAAAAGAAAAGAAAACGAAGCAGCAGAAACAGACCTGCAGACACAGAAAACAAGCTTATGGTTACCAAAGCAGAGAGCAGGGGAGGGATATATTAGGAGTTTGGGATTAACATATACACACTACCTTATCAAATAGATAACTAACAGAGACCTACCATATAGCACAGGTAACATTATTCAATATTTTGCAATAACCTATAAAAGAAAAAAATCTGAAAAGGAATATACATATATGTATGCACACACACATTTATACAAAACAGAATCAAACCTCATATACAGACTACTGGGAGAAAATGACCTTGAATGAATAATTAGAAAACTAAATAATCAATGATGGTGATGCTGCAACTAAGGAAAGTACCAGGTGTGTGTTGGCCAGGAAACTGTGGGCAGAAGCCAGTCTTCCTCACAGGTGTGACTTCCTCACAGGCATTTGGAGTGTCACCAATTAGATTTCAGAAACTGTGAAAATGTCATTTGTGAGTATGGAGTATTGTGCATGAAAATTAGAAAGGTGAGGTATGCTTGGAGTCATGAGAAGACACTCACAAGCACACACACTCATCACTTCTGTAAACTAAAGTAACGACAGGACATTGGCTCTCAATGCTGAGCATAAGCACGCAGGGTGTCACTGTTCCCAGAAGGAGCCCAGGGCCCCGGCCAAGTAGCGAGACCTTGAGGGCCGCTGAGGCTGGCAATGCCTGGATGCAGGAGGACCACTTTCCTGCTGCGGTTCACGAAGAGCACCTCACTCATCCTAGTCCCAAGACTAGCTCAGGAACATCGTTCGATCCGCCGGCTCATCTATGACTGACTCCATCCTTGGAGACTGTCACTTTCAGTTCTCCTTTCTTCAGCTTCATTCTCTGGGGACCCAGAATTGGGAAAAGGACACAAAAGTCATCTAAATCCAGATGTTCCTGCTCTTCTGCTCTTTATTCTTGGTTCTTGTGAGCTTGGGCAGTTCTGGGCAATCATAAACCTTAACTAGACTTTCCGATTGAAACTTATACAGTACCTGGTCCTTTGAAAATATGCATGTGGTCTGGGAGGTCAGGATGACATGTTACTTCAACAGAAACTTACGAGCTGGTGGGTGTCAGCCAGGGGAAGGAGGAGAGGAGAAAGCATCCCAGACAGGAGGGAAGTGACCGTCTCCCAGACAGGAGGGATAGTGACCGGAACATATGGTGTGCTGAGCAGTGCGCTTTCATTAGAGAAACTGAAGGACAGCGTGGCTGCAGCATGGCAGATGCATCCCTGGGGTTAGGACCTGCAGACCCTTGAGGGCAACCTGAAGCAGTTTGAACTGTAATCTAGAGTAACCAGAAGCCCTACAGAAGCTTTGCTGAAAGTAATCAGAAGAAAAGAGACTCCAACTAATTGGAGCCTGACTCACAGTGCATGACGGGAGATTCATACCTCCCATCTGACACAAAAGAAATGCTGACATCCCAAGGAATGTTTGAGCACAATCAGCCCTTGACCTTCTGGGTATCCTTAAATCACCTACTTGTCCCCACAATTCATGGCGTTCCTGGAAGATAGTTCTCAAGCCACCAACAAAAGGACAAGAAATACTTATTCATGAATTAAGTCATGCCTTATTGGGTGAGACACCCAGTAATTTCAGCCAAAAAATGATGTGCTTATTTTTTGTGGGACAAAATATAAAATTCAATTAGAATTTCAAAATCAGACTCTATTTAGGGTAAAGTCTCCAGCAGTCATTACAAATCTACCTTAGAAACAGAAATGGAAGCTGGCATTTAGATTGAAGTGCTTTTCCATCAAAATATATAATGAGCTCAACTGAGGTTATTTCAAACAACACTGTGAACATAATTAATACATGGAAATATATGAGAAATGATCATGAGAAGAATAGAATTAAATAATGGGAACTCATCATGCCGGGCAAGTTGCAAGGGCTTAACATTCATTATATTCCCCATTCTCAAGGCAACAATATCATTAAATATGAAAATGATTTAATATAACCTTGCAACTTTAGACTAAAAAACTGAGGAAATGTCACCATTTGCACATTTGAAATAAAAGTGAGTATTAGCATTGTGAATACCTATTCTCAGAAATACATATTTGCCCAGGACTTAGAACACCTGCACAGGCAGTGCCAAATCTGAATATTGACTCCAAATGTGATTGTCTGTAAATCTTTCAATGATATATGTTAACAAGTACTTTTCATGTATTTTTCTTTAACAAATACTTTTTAAATAAGTACTGTTGACACAGGGCAATGCCCAGCCCTTTGCTAGGTGCCCTGAGACCACGAAAGACACAGAAAATACCATTTCTCCTTTCCAGGAGCTTATAATCCATTTGAAAACAGTGCTTGGGGCAAGTGGCCACTGTGTGTGTATGTGTGTGTGTGTGTGTGTGTGTGTGTTGTGGGAGGGGGTGTGAGTTCTAAAATCATAAGCCTTAATAAGGAAAATGGTACAGTATATTAATATTAAGAGGATGGGGACGTCCCTTGTGATCCAGTGAATGAGAAGCCGCCTTCTAATGCAGGGTACGTGAGTATGATCCATGATTGGGGAGATAAGATCCCGCATGCCTCAGAGCAACTGTGCCTGTACACCACAGCTAAAGAGCCCTCTTGCTGTAACTAAGAACAGACACAGCCAGATAAATAAATTAGGAGCACGGAGGAAAAACAGAAGTATGGGCAACCCATATATATATGTGTGTGTGTGTGTGTGTGTGTGTCTCCTTGGAACTAGTCATTTCTGGGACTAGTTCGTCCTACTCTTTCCTATGACTTTCTTATGGGAATTAATATATTCCCTTGGTTTCCCAAGTGGCGCTAGTGGTAAATAATCCACCTGCCAATGCAGGAAACCCAAGACTGATCCCTGAGTTGGACAGATTCCCCTGGAGGAGGGCATGGCAACCCACTCCATTATTCTTGCCTGGAAAATCCCACGGACAGAGGAGACTGGCGGGCTGCAGCCAGTGGGGCCGCAAAGAGTCGGACACGATTGAGCACAGCACATTTTTGTTTAAACTAATTTGAATTATACATCCTGGCTCACATATCACTGGGAATCAGCAGGTAACACGGACAGCTTTTGGAGCCCCTAGACTGGGTTAGAATTCTGACCTAAGTGCTTATCACCTGACTGAACTTAGGGACATTAACTTAGCCTCTGAGAATGTTTTCCATCTGCAAATGGGGTTAAAAAGTTTCTCTACTATGTTTTTACTAAGATCACACAACGTAATGCATATTGGTAAAGTGCCTGCCAATAAAAATAATCGTTAAATCAATGATCTTTTTTTCCTTCTTTATAATGCTGTGCCTTTTTTTTTTTTTCTGTATCCCTCGGGGCGTTCTATAATCATCACCAGCTGGTGCTCTGGAGCAATGTCTGTTCAGCCAGACCTTGCCGAGAGACTATACAAGTTTCTGTTCCAGTGGCGATTGGGTGACTTTCCTTATTCAGACCACAGGCAGCAGTGCAAGCTGTACACAGGAAACCATGCCATGAAATTTCCTCCATGCCACTTTTCCTCTTTGCCTCCACTCTGATTACCAGTTAAAATTTTGCAGGAAAGCCAACTGAGTACAAAAAAATATTTCTTACCAAGGTAATTCCATAGAACTAATAAAGCTGGAAGAAACATTAGAGAAAATATTGCCAACCAAAGAAGGAAATCAGGAACGAAGAGGGAAAATATTAAACTTTCAATTTTAAAATATTGAACTTCTATATATGCTTCCTTATTCAACTCGTTGCCACCTTTAGAAGTAAATATTATGACCTGACTTGACAGATGTGGAAACGGAGGGTCAGAGGTGAGGGATCTATCAGAGAACATAATAGTGTGTCTTACCCCAGAGACCACACCTCTACTAGACTATGTGACTTCCAATAACAAGACAGCCGATGAGTGGGAATACGTAAGCATCAGTGATGAGTCCTAGGAAAAAAATTTTTGCTCACAGAAAGGGCTTCTGGGGAAGTTTTCAGGGTAAGAATAAGATCTGAAATTTCACTCGGAATAAATTTCTTAGCTAGAGAATTGGATTCTATTTTGCCCTTTATTTATAGGGCAGTTTGGAGAAGGGCATGGCGATCCACTCCAGTATCCTTGCCTGGAGAATCCCCATGGACAGAGGAGTCTGGCAGGCTACCATCCATGGGGTCGCAAAGAGTTGGACACAACTGAGCGACTAAGCACGCACGTAGGGCAAAACAATTCTCCTCTGTTTTAAGGCTATGATTTTAAAAAAATCCATTTAAGTTTAAAGACTACTACTCTCTCGGTATTCTTTTAAAGACTATGAAATGTGGCTGGATTTTTCAAGAGTGCCAAGTGAAATTTTGCTACATGGGGAACGTCACGTTTCCTAGAAATAGCGAAGGTCTGTGCTGAGTTCATGCTTTCTGATCCATGGACTCACTTTCCACTTTTACGAGTTTCTTTTCTTCTGCTGCTGTAGTTGCTGCTGCCCTATTGTAATGCCAGCTTTCTATGAGAAGAATTCCTTCATGCTGTCAATTGGAACAGAGGAGGGACGTGGAAATGCTAACAACACAGGACTAGAGAAGTTTCTCTCTCAGTCTTTCCAGTTTTCCCTTTGTCTCCTTTCACCATCCCCCCGCCTCTCAACACACACTCACATTTCTCTATCAGCAGCAACTTGTATCAAGTGTGAGTCTGCAGATTCTCCAGTACATCTCAATATTTTCCTTGGAATCTATTTTTCAACTTCTTACTATTTGGGGACAGTCCATTTTTCATATATGGATAGCTGGATTGCTATGCATGTACAAGGGGAAATTTCGTCTTGATCTGCAGATTTAAACATCCTGTCCATTTATTCAAACTTGTTAACAGCAATCATGACCATCATTTAGATGTTCTTAGAATGCAGAATTTTATTTATGCACTTTAAAAAAGCCTTCCTTGAATTTGTTACACTATTATTTCTGTTTTACATTTTTTTTCCCCATCAGGTGTGAGGGATCTTAGGTCATGGACCAGGGATTGAACCCAATCACCCTGTGATGGAAGGCAGTGTTAACCACTAGACCACTAGGGAAGCTCCTATTTATGTGCTTTTGAAACAGCTCTAAAAACTCCAAAAAACTGGCATAGTGCTTTGAAAGCTTCAGCTCTGAAGTCAGATTTTCCTGGGTTTGAATTCTGGCTTTCCCACATCTAGCCATGAATCCTTGAGCTAACTGTGTCACTGCTTTATCCTCAGTTTCCTCATCTGCAAAGCAGGAAGACAGAAACACTCGTCTTATTGGACTATTGGGAGAGTTCAATGGATGGAAAACACTGGGCAAGACAGATGGAACATAGTCAGTCTGTGGAGTCCATGGGGTTGCAAAGCATCAGACATGACTCAGCTACTTAACAACAATATACTCAATAAAGTTAAGTATTCCCTGTCATTATCTTCTCTTTCTTTATCAGGTGGGATATTAATACAGCAGTTAGATAAATAGAAGAATGACATGTACAAGTCATTTTTAAATTTTATATATTTTTAATTGAAGGGTAATTGCTTTACAGTATCGGGTTAGTTTCTGCCAAACATCAACATGAATCAGTCACAGGTATACGTATGTCCCCTCCTCTTGAACTTCCCCCCACCTCCCTACCCATCACCCCCCATCTAGGTTGTTACAGAGCCCTGGTTTGAGTTACTTTAGTCATACAGCGAATTCTCACTGGTATCTTTTACATACGTAATGCACGTTTCCATGTTATTCTCTCCATACATCCTACCCTCTCCTTCATGGCAGTATGACAGGTACAAGTCGTTTTTAAGGAGAGCTTTTCAATATTGACTTTCGAAGTAATGTGAAGCGATCCCAGGGATCTGTGCCACTACAAAAAGCTGTAAACACGTCGCAAATTGTCACCCAGTACTTCTGATTCAGCTTATGTCCCAGTGCACACCCCCTCCATGATGGAGACATGGTTACCGGGGGCTTGCCACGGCGTCTGGAAGCAGAGCATGTCAAACGACAGCTGACTCAGAGAACCCCTTAGGCCCTGGACCAGCACACAGCTGCACCGTTAAGTTCATATTGGAGTCATCTCTTTGTTATTTTTGCAAGACTACAAGAAATTTTTATTTCCTTTTTTTAAAATAAATAATCTTTTTTGGGCTATTTTGGTAGAAATGAGTGATTTTAGAGAGGACAATTATTTCAATAGAAACAATAAGACACACTTGTGGATATTAGATTGGAGTCATCTCTTCTTTGTTGTTGCAAATGGAGTCAAACGTCACGAAACACCATCTCATCAAATATGGATGCTGAGAGTGTGGGAAGGAATCAAAGCTTCTTTGTAGAGCACGGCTGATATAAAACTTGTGAGCAGGGCTTGTGAGCAGGGCTGAGAAGCCGTGATCGCCTCAGGGCTGTTGGACAAACATCTCTTTAATGTCCACTGTGTTGAGGTACTGGGCCCAGGCCTGAGGGGGCGACAGAGAGCAAGACAGCTGTCCCAGGTCTTAGGAATCTTACAGCCACAAGTGGGGTCAGGGAAGGCAGGCTATTTACAAAAGGGGATGACAGCTTTTGCTGCAAAAATGCTGGGCAGCAGACTCTCCTAAATCGGTGATTTGAAACAAGCTAAATAGTATGCACAGCGAGAGTCAAAGGAGCATGTAACCCAGGGTTTCTCAAAATTATTTTCACCAATACCCACTTAAGGAGCCTTTCTAGATGTTTTCTTCTAACGGCTGCCCCTGAGATGAAAATTTCACAGTATATGTCCATGCATGCTGGTTATGCGTGTTAGGTAGCTTCAGTCACGTCTGACTCTTTGTGACTCCATGGACTATAGCCCTCAAGGCGCCTCTGTCCATAGGCTTCTGCAGGCAAGAGTACTGGAGTGGGTTGCCATTTCCTTCTCCAGGGGATCTTCCCAGCCCAGGGATTGAACTCACATCTCTTACATCTCCTGTCTTGGCAGCTGCGTTCTTTACCACTACTGCCACTAGGGAAGCCCCATCAGGTATGTATGAGTTTTATACATAAAAAGAGTAAGAATTTTTTTGCCTTCCAAGAGCCAATTTTCATCCCCTTTGTTCATTATCCCCCCCACTAAGAATGCAGGATCTAATCCACCTGGGAGGGTTTATGAGAAGCTTCTAGAGACAATTGGGTTGCACCAAGGAGGGAACAGGAGGTTCTCAAAGAAGAGGAAGGAGCATTCCAGCTATTGGGAATAGCGGCAGGATGAATGGGTAAAAGAAACTTTGTTATTTGGAAACTGGTGGGTGGTTGGAACATGGGGTTCATGTCTGGGTGTGGTGGGAGAGAAAACCAGCAGTGGGGAGCGTTTGGTGACTCAGCACCATGGGGAGCGCCTGACTCGAAAAATCAACATTTCAGTTTCTTCTGGATCTTTCTTTCCTGCTTACACTCTAGACATGGAAACGACTTTGCTTCCCAGGACGACCGACCCTCATTGTAACCTTTAAAATGCTCCTACAGTGGAAGGGACAGCAGGGTCCTTGCAAACACGAGGCTGGTAACCAGGGCTTGAAATCTGCTGTTCTCCCTGATGGGTCAGTTGGGAAATCAAGGGAAATGAATCACTGCAAGCAGCTGTGTGGGTTGACCCTGCCTTTTGGCATTTGGCCACCATTTGCCAGTAAAAGCAGAAGCAGAAACTGACCCGTACTGATTGTTATTCACATGTGAGTTAGTTTGCGGTGGATTTCTTAAAAGCTGATTTAAATATTCTTCCTGAATTTCACTATTAACAAGAATGCCTTTGGTACATACTTGGAATTCTGTTTTTTTAGTTATTACTAATAAAAGTATGCATTCCCTGATTGGAATGATGAGTGGAATAAGGCATGCCTTACCGTGATCTGTGTGATTCTTACTGCCTTGAACTTATGATGTGGCAGGAAAATCAGACAATCAACAAAACTAAAAAAGGTTTAAATATTGTGGTAGACAAAGTATAGATTATCTTGAAAATTTAACAGAAGCAAGTTATCCAGCCTAATGGCTGCTTTTCTTTTGGTACTGAAGCTCCTATACGCATACAGTTCAAGTGCCCCCTGCCCCTCCCCCACTCAGAAGGTACAGAATCCACTGCAGTGCGGGAGATCTGGGTTCGATCCCTGGGTTGGGAAGATCCCCTGGAGGCGGGCACGTCAACCCCCTCCAGTATTCTTGCCTGGAGAATCCCCATGGACAGAGGAGCCTGGCAGGCTACAGCCCATGGGGTTGCAAATAGTGGGACGTGACTGAGCGACTAAGCACAGCACACACACACACACACACCACATATATACACATTCATACATACGTGTGTGTGTGTGTGTGTCTGTGTGTATAGCTTCCCTGCTGGCTCAGTGGCAAAGAATCTGCCTGCAATGCAGGAGACACGGGAAACTGGGGTTCAATCCCTGGGTCGAGAAGATCCCCTGGAGGAGGCAATGGCTACCCACTCCAGTGTTCTTCCCTGGAGAATCCCAGGGACGTGGGGGCCTGGTGGGCTGCTTTCTATGGGGTTGCAGAGAGTCAGACATGACTGAAGCGACTTTGTAGCAGCAGCAGCAGCAAGAAGAGCCCCTGGAGGAGGCAATGGTAACCCCCTCCAGCATGCTTGCCTTAAAAGTCCCATGGATAGAGGAGCCTGGTGAGCTACAGGCCCCGGGGCCACAAAGGGTCAGACACCAACTGAGCAACTGAGCACAAGAAGTGTGTGTGTGTGTGTGTGTGTGTGTGTGTGTGTGTGTATGCATTTTCATACACATACAGGAACAAAACAAAGTCCTCCCCTTGTACCAGAGAGAGAGACTGGGATGCCTATAAATTTGCAGCACTGATGTCAGCTTTACTCTTTCACCTTTGCAGCTTTAGCAATTAAGAAAATGATGCCAAACAGCTAAGCAAAATTCTCTTTTGCCCAATATTTTCTAAACCAAAATTGTGCTCACCCTAAAGTGAGAAACATGAGCCTCCCTAGTGGGGGAATAACACAGGAAATTTGAAACCAGGACTGGTGAAAAAAACTTAGGAACGTAAAAGTCGACACATTTGAGGCGAATCTGGGACTTAGTAAAAACAATCAGGCTACAAAATATTGAAATAATTCCCTGACCTACACCTACTTATATCAATTTCCACTGAGCTAATTTTAACCTCAGTGAAGAGGGTGGAAAAAAAATCTCTCCACTGAATATTTGCAGAATTGAATTCCAAAGCCCGTTAGGTTTGGTTCCTTTAAGCTAACATGGATAAGACTTCTGTTTCTTTTTCTATAATGTAGAGTACAGAGAAACAGGAAGCCCAGAACTGCTAATGCAGGCCATTGTGCAGATCTAATGTAATTGTGCTCAGATGTGATATTTGTTCTTCTGGGTCTTATTAGGGGCACTCTAATTAATTAAGGCATGACAGATGTCATTGCTGAATCCTCTGTCCATTATAGTTAAGGCTTCATTTGGGGAGCATGGTACCATCTGAGTGAAAATGATCCATTCACAGCACGTTAAGCAGAGATAAATAATCCAAATTAAATTAAGCAGGAAGCACTGAGCCCAGCTATGATTCACAGCTGATACTAAGTCTGATCTGGTTTATAATGCGGTTTCCCTGTGTGGAAGGCTGCCTCTGGGTGGAGGGTCCTAGCTCTCCCCTCCCAGATACCCCTTTCCCAGCCCCCACCACTAGCCCTGCCTTGTTACCAGCATGGGAGCCAGCTTCCTCCAACAATGATCTTTCAGAAGTGAGACCCTTCCTCTAGTTTCGGCTCCAGTAGGCACTTGGAGTCTCCACTAGCCTTTCTGAGACACCGAATGTACCAAAGATACTTCCAAAGACAGTCACAGAGTCATGAGAACTGGTGAGGGGGACTGAGGAATAGGCTGATCCAGATCCTAGTGCTTTCTCTCGGGACAAATGAGGCCTCACAAGGATGATGTTTTTAATCGAGTAACTTCAGTATCTGTTGAAATCTGAAAATGGAAAGATTTGCTCTGTATAGAACTATACTTCCTGTGGGCTTCCCCCCAACACCACCACTGCTTACTCTCCTCAGTAAATGAGGTGGATTTATGACAAAACCAAGGAAGGCTGTTGGAAAGACTTTTTCAAAACAATGGGAAAGGCTTTGGGTTAGCCATGTCACGTTTGAAAGTGCCTCGTTTTCCCTAAAGGAGACCTGGGTCTCTTTCCACTCCGAGGTCCCCTTCATCCCGCTGGTCTCTTGCATTAAACGCCTGCAGACATTCTGGGGTTCTAGCAAAGAGGAAGTTTAGTTAAGCATATTTAAGTAATTTGCTGACAGTGCTGTGTGTTTACTGACAGCTGTCGCCTTGCAGAATAGCTTCTAGTTCAGCTCCTAGTTCCACTGTGCCAACTTCCCCGAGAGCTGAGACACACAGGTGCCCAGGATCCAGAAGCTGTGTTACAAAATTAAGGTATCTCACAGCACCTGGCACAAGAAGTATGTAAGTAGTGGAGGAGAAACAGGCTCAAAGTGTCTAAAGACAGAAACTCATCCATATAAAGAAGTCTTCCAAATCTTACACAAGAAAGAAACTTCAAGGATATTTTCTCAAATTTTATATCCTAAAATTTTATGATTCCCAATAAAAGTTTGTAAAACAGGAACAACACTTTTCTAAACTATCAAAAAATTATAAATACATACAATATTATGAATTACTTATGCTTCTATTTGACCATTCACTCAAATATGGCCGGCCCATCAACACAGGGGGCTTCCCTGGTAGCTCAACGTGAAAGAGCCCGCGTGCAGTGCAGGAGACCGGGTTTGATCCCTGGGTCAGGAAGATCCCCTGGAGAAGGGAATGGCTACCCACTCCAGTATGCTTGCCTGGGAAACTGCATGGACAGAGGAGCCTGGTGGGGGCCATGGAGTCGCATAAGAGTTGGACACAGCGACTAAACAACAGATCAGCACAACACCCAGAAACACGCTATAATAATTAGATCAGTAATGGCTGGCATTTTCTGTCACATGAAAGCTGCAGAGAGATGCTGAAGCTTTGTTTCCAGGCCTCTAGGGATACTGACTAGCACTGATAGGACTGTTCAGAGTAAGAACAGGGGCTGCACGAGACGCTTACCCTGATGACAACCTTGCCCATGGTCTGTGAGATGAGGGTGAGGGAGCTGGCTGTTTGGGCTCACCGCGGCAAAGGCTCTCCGTGCCGCAGCCACATCCCTCAGACTGTTCAGTCTGTTCCCGCCGTCAGTAATCGGCCTGTCTCTGCACCTTGTACCTCCAAACCACAGCAGACTGCTGGCTCTGCCCAGAAGCCTGAGGGCCAAGCCTGAAATGCCAGGACATTAACAAGGCCTGGGAGCAGGGCTCAACAGGAACTGAGTAAATGGACACAGGCTCCCTCACCCTCACTCGTTGGATGGGCTTATTCCAAGGCATGCGTTCTCTGCTCCCCACTGTCTCCCCATGGACGTGAGCGTCCCTGCCCACGGGACGGGTATCTCAACACCCACCCCCTATCACTGCCCCCTCGCCCGCTGGCATTCCCTGCAACTCCCAGGTGATTGTGTGCCCTGATGCGTTGTCTCAGGTCCGCTTCTGGGGAACCAAACTAGGCACCCGCCACCAGACATGGCACATTTTCATCTCTGTGTATACAATGCTTCTTCTTTTTATTTTTAAACAGATGAACATATTGGTGTTATTAAGATAGTTTGTGGACAGTCTTGGCTGCTGCAAGTGATTTGCCACTAGTCTTTGAAACAGCCGTGTGCAACACCCAACAGCCACATTATGAAGAAGTGAGGTGGAGATTAGCTGAACAGGTCACTTTTTGGTTGTTGTCATATCATTTGTACTCGGCATTTGGGTTGGTCTGTAACATCGCTAAGAAACTTCAGTGTTTAAAACATCCTCATTTTTTGGCTTTTTGGCTTTTTATTTTAGTGTCTATGAATTTACAACTTTGGCAAGGGGTTTGTGTTTACTGTTAATGGAAGATGTCCATGTTAGGGTTAAAATTTTAAAACATCGACACACCCATAGTATGTAGGGTATGATCATTAATGGGTAACCAAGGTATGATCTCACATTGTTGCTTCTCCCTTTTATTGAAAAGGATTACCTGAGCTTTCATTATTTCCTTCCTTGAATAAGTCAGAAATTCGGTTAAGCTAAAAAAATACTGGTATTTTAATAAGATAATAGTGAATTTTTAAACTGAAAAGCTGTTGATTCTATGTACTTTTATAATCCATTGTCTTAAAACTGAAGGAAAGCATGCATAGATTATACTAGCAAAATAGGTTTACTGTGAAAATTGGCTCTCTGCCATAGCTTGGGGCGAGTTTGTGGAGAGCAAAGTGGGACAAGTGGTGAAGAGCCTGCTGCCAGTCAGGAGACACCACAGACACAGGCCCACGCCTGGGTCAGGAAGACCCCTGGAGGAGGGCATGACAACCCACACCAGAACGCTTACCTGGAAAATCCCGGGGTCAGAGGAGCCAGGTGGGCTACAGCCCATGGAGTCGCAAAGAGATGCAACTGAGCACCCGCAATCCAACAAAGGACACAGTGCCAGGAGACCTAGCACTTGGGCAGGGGTGGAGCCCAGGCCCCGCATTGGGAGTGCAGAGTCTTCGCTGCAGGACCGCTGGGGAGGTCCTGCTGTCTGCAGTCATTTCTGAACGTCTTTCAGCCGAAAGAAATTTAGGGTATCCAAGTGCAACAGTGGTTCATGAAGGCCAGCTGCAAGGGCTGGGAAGCTGGGCAGGAAGCTTCTGGTTCCAGCCTGTCGTGGAAGCAGAGATCCAGCACCGTGGGCACGGGCCCTGAGGCTGACAACTCACTTGGGAACTGGCCATGATGAGAGTCCGCCTAGCCTCGGGCCACCACCCGAACCTCCTGGATTCTGGTGTGAACATAAGTGACTGCATTGCCATTTCCTATCAACCTAATTTAGTAAAGTTTGGTGTCAGATGTCAATTAAAATGTAAAAGCCAAAAAATATAGAAAGGTGGTATTTCCTGCACACCTGAATTATTCAATGGAGACCACGCCAACTGCAAAGCAAACCCCTCACTCTTTCCCGTCTGTGGCTTTGTCACCTCCACGTGGCCTGGCACACTTTCCCACACAAAGCAGGCGTCCGTGCAGTGGGGGGTTCTTGTTGAGGAAATGAGAAGAGCTCTGCTATAGGGGTGACAGTCAGTTCAGTCATTCAGTCACGTACGACTCTTTGTGACCCAACGGACTGCAGCATGCCAGGCCTCCCTGTCCATCACCAACTCCTAGAGTTCACCCAAACTCATGTCCATTGAGTTAGTGATGCCATCCAGCCATCTCGTCCCCCTCAATCAATCTCTCCCATCAGGAAGCTTCCATAAGCCTCTTATCCTTCTCCATCAGAGGGCAGACGACTGAAAACCACAATCATAGAAAACTAACCAATCTGATCATGTGGACCACAGCCTTGTCTAACTCAATGAAACTATGAGCCATTGCCAGGTAGGGCCACCCAAGACAGATGGGTCATGGCGGAGAGTTCTGACAAAACGTGGTCCACTGGAGAAGGGAATGGCAAACCCCTTCAGTGTTCTTGCCTTGAGAACCCCATGAGCAGTATGAAGAGGTGACGCTAGTGGAAAAGAATCTGCCTACCAATTCAGACACGAGTTCGATCCCTGGGTTGAGAAGAGCCCCTGAAGTAGGAAATGACGCTTCACGCCAGTATTCTTGCCTGGAAAATTCCATGGACCAGAGGAGCCTGGCGGGCTACACCCCAGGAGGTCACAAAGAGTTGGAAGTGACTGAGTACACAGGAGCTGACCGTTAAGAGCGTAAGGGCCACCAGGGGCTCAAAGCCAGTGTTTCTGCTTGGTGGGGAATCAGAACAGGAAGCTGAGTCTGTTTCTTAACGCATTTGTAGGACTCAGCTCAGGTAAGGGTAGTGGAAGAAGACACTGCATAAATGTCCCTGTGATCTGGGGGTTGGAGAGCAGCCTTGTAACCAAGTGTGAATGGAGCTTGGAAAGTATTGATGGGAAGTGGGTCAGTTTTGAAGAGTCTTAGAAATTGGGCTATAATTATGAACATTTTTTCAACAGATAAGATTCCTAAGGAGGAGGTCGAATGAATAATAATCTTTTTTAACTAATTAAACCATTGATAACATTATATTATATTATATAATTTATTGTGCTATTATATTATCTGATAATATTATACAGGATAAAGGTTCTTTTTCTTTCCCCTGTATTTTTAATTTACACATAGTTGGTTTATAATGTGTTGGCTTCAGGTGTACAGCAGAGTGATTCGTATGTGTATATGTATGTATAATGTATGTATACCTATGTGTATATATACTTTTTCAGATTCTTTTCCATTAGAGGTTATTAAAAGATGCTGAACATAGTTCCCTTTGCTATACAGTGGGCCTTGTTGGTTATCTACTTAATATATACTGTAATCGTTCTTAAAGAGGGATCATCCCAGACCAGCCGCATTGGCATCACCTGGGAACAAGTGTGAAATGCAAATTCCGGGGCCCCACGCGGGCTGACCAAATGGGAAATGCGGCATCTGTGTAACCTGCCCTCCAGGTGATTAGGATGACCACTCATGAACCACTGGGAGTAGAGACAAGGGGGTCATAGTTTTCCTGTGAGTCACCTGATGAAGCCTGGATTCACTGCCTTCAGATGTTTTAAGCCAAAGGTCACGCAGCCCACACTTTGTTAACAGGTTGCCCACCTCCTAAACAGAGAAAGCAAAATGTGTTCCTTTGTGTAAGGAACATATTAAAACACTGCCTTATTTCCTTCTTTGCTGAATTTCACATGAACTAGACAAAACACACCTGAGCCTCAACTATTTTCCGGAGAAAGGAGCTAAGGTAAGTGGTGGAGTGCTAAAATTAAGCCACAGGCTCCTCCTATCCCCCAGACTCTCCTCGTGGTGAACTGCAAAAGGCTTTCATTCCATTAACCCCGGAGCTGGAGGCAGAGACCTTCAGGAGAGGGTCTTTTCAGGTGACTATCACGCTCAGAGACACATCGACTTGATTTTGGAATTCTTCGGGGCTGGTTTAAAAGCTGTTTTGGAAACATTCTTGGTTGAACACCCACGCGATATTGGCCAGGGGTGAGGGTAGCAAGTACAGGGGTGTTGGGGCCTTGGGCAGGTGGGCAGGCGGGGTTAGCAGACAACCCTCCTTTGAGTCCTGCCAGGCCTTACCCATGCTCTCATGCTGCAGCGATAGACCCAAGAGCTCAGAAGTCCTCCTATACTAGGGGACCCGAGGAGAGCAGCCCATGTGGTGAGGGCAGGTCTGGGCGAGTGGGAGACTCTGTGACCTCAGAAAGACCACCCAGCCCTCCTATCTCATTAAAAATACCGCCGGCAACCACGGGTTTCCCAGCTCACGGGCTGACTCCCATTTTACTTCAGGGACCTCTTGGAATGCAATCAGATACTCCTGAGCTTGGAGGGAAACATCTAGGCAGTGAAGACCTCCCCTTACTTTCTTCCCTGACAGATGCTCCTGGGGTTTGTTGAATATTTCCAGAGACAGAGACCACACATCACTTTGAAGCCTGTAAAGCATCAGAGTCTGAACTCGTCAGGTGCTCCCATGTTTCAGGCATGGAGTTAGACACCAAAGCAGAACTGCAACCAGGCTGCCTCTGACCCAGGCCTGAGACTGTCACCCTATTAAAGGGACCAGACTTGGCAAGAATGAAGTTAGCATGAAGAGGGACATCTCTTTAGAGAGGAGGGGCATGGCTGTGCCGTGGGTCCCACCTCCTCTATGAAATAACATAGAACCCTGGTGTCATCTGTGGATTCAATGCTATGGTGTAGCTAGACCAGGGCTTCTGAACCTCAATACTAATGACGTTTTGGTGCCAAATAATTGCTTCCTGATTGGGCCTGTGGGGGATTGTGGGATGTCTGGTGGTGTCCCTTGCCTCTTCTGTTGAGGCCCATAGCACTTGACCTCTGTTCTGATGGTGCAAAATATCTCTGGACATTGCCTTATTACAGGTGAAATTGTGTGTGTGTGTGTGTGTGTGTGTGCGTGTGCACGCTGGTGTAAAATGCCTTCTTTAAATGTGGGTCTGGAATGAAAGAAAAGAGCTGGAAAAGAGAGGCTGGCATTTGGGATTCGTGTAAAACCATGAGATGTCTGTGGTTTTTAATTCTAAGAAGATTGAGCTGGGCCAGTGTCTATACAGTCATTTAGTCTTAAGGGCTTTTCGTTCGTAAAGTGCTGCCAGTCTGAGGTCCTAGGGCTCCCTGAAACCTGAGAAGTGAGGGGCCCGGGAAGGTGTGAGGCCCTCAAGGTCAGGTGGTAGTCCCCTGGACCTGCCTGACCTCACCTGTGGGAGCTGCTGGCGTTACCGTTCACTCCTACTCTTGCTCTGTATTGGAGAGCTCTACCTCATGTCCTCCTTTCTCCCTACTCACGAACATGAGTGGGAGTCTTGCCTCGCTTGAAGGAAAATCATACCAGCTTTTCAACTTAGAAACACATCATTAAAATGTATTAGGCCCTTTGTTAATTATTATTGAACTTCACTCAATGGAACGTTTCCTAGACTTTGGGATTCGTTTTTCTGTTTCTAAAACTCCCCGTCCCCACTACGCACACATGCACACACACGTGCGTATGCACACACCTTTATTACGACTCCAGGCGACAGGGTCTGAGGTTAGGGTGCTGCTGTCCCCTTAGATACCAGCACCAGCCAGACAGCACTCCCCCTCATCCCAGGACCTGGGTCTCATCTGAAATGTCTGCTCACGGCCTGGCCATATTTGCACAGGAGACTGAGAGGGAAGTCCCTGATAAAGAATGAAAGGGCTCAGGGACTTTCCTGACAGCCCAATGGTTAAGATTCCACCTTTCAATACAGGAGGTGCGGGTTCAATTCCTGGCTAGGGAGCCATGCTGCTTGGCCAAACAAACAAACAAAAAACAGAAACAGTATTGTAACAGATTCAATAAAAGCTTTAAAAAATGGCCCATGTCAAAAAAAAAGTCTTTAAAAAACAGAAGAATAAAAAGACCTAGACCATTCTAAACATCGAGAATGAGCCATTCTTCAGGAGATTATGTTAAAAGAATACTCCTAGTCCTAAAAGGAACCTACTTCTCAAGATTCAAGTTTCTGCTGTTGTGTAATTTTTCACCAAAAATACCCTCCCCCGGGCCACCTACCATAGCTTCCCAGCGTCTGGCCCTGTGATTGTAGTTTGAATTCCTTGGAGTGCTTCAGCAACTCCTAGACATTTAATCACACAGATTTCATTTGAGGTCTGAGCTATACATTGCTGAGATTTTAGAAGCTCTCTCCCACTAGGGATAAGAAAGGAAATGGTTGCCTTAAGTGTGGTGAATGAAGGATCCAGAAGATTCCATTCACAAAAGAATGCAGGAGGGGAAAGATATTATTTGGATTATTTGGCTGTGAATTCATTTCGTTCTTCCAGATGCTATAATCTTTGGTACCACTTAAAATTCCAATTCTGTGCTTGGATGAGATGCATAGAGATTACCTGATCTAACGCTGCAGGCAAGAAAAATAAGCACCAAGGAATTTAAATGACTTATCTGAGCTCCTTTAACTGGTTATCAGCAAAACTATCGGACACGGCATTGATTTCCGATAGATAATTTGTCTTGGGAACATCAAATATAATCCATTATGAAGCAGCACAACTTAGGGGAGGAGGACTACAATTTCACGAGCATTTACTTGGCATTGAACTTTTAATTTAAAAGTGTGCATCTACTGGAAAGCCACTGATGGAGCATCAGGCTCAAGAGTCACATGGCTTACTCCCACAGTGCATTGGGCTTATGCCAAGCTGTGTTAACGTGAGCAGGGAGAGACACACAGCCTCAGTACCTGGCTTAGGTGGGCGTACAGGCAACCGTGGGTACAGTTGCATTTGTACCCAAAATGGGATTTTCTAGCAGTGAACATATAATTACAGACCTCAAGCTAGTACAATATCTTAAGAAATGGCACGATCTCAGCTTTTCTGTTGGTATTCGATACACATGATTCCAAATGCTGTCGCATGGTAATGTATTCTTCAGTGGGAGGCAGGGTGATGCTACCCTTGTGAGTCACTAGCAGGATACTTCTCAGATATTAATGTCAACTGGATATCCTGTTAAAATTGCAGGTTCAGATTCAGTAGGTCTGGATGGGGCCTGGGGTTTTGCTTTTCTAGCAAGCTCCTAGGTGCTGGGGCTGCCGCTGCTCCACAGACCACGCATTGCTACCACCAGTATCAAAGGTCTTGTGGGGTTTGTACATGGAGTGGGGCGTGGAAAGATAGAGACAGGACCACAGGCATCCTAATTCTCTCACTCACTACATAAAAAATCTTAGTAAGGACTTCCCTGGTGGTGCAGTGGATATGAATCCACCTACCAATGTAGGGAACACAGATTCATCCCCTGGTCCTGGAAGATCCCACATGCAGCAGAGCAACTAAGCCTGTGCTTAGACCCTGCTCTGCATCAAGAGAAGATGTGAAGTAAAAGTGTTAGTCACTCAGTTGTGTCCAACTCTTTGAGATCCCATGGACTGTAGCCCAATAGGTTCCTCTCTCCATGCAATTCTCCATGCAAGAATAGTGGAGAGGGTAGCCATTACCTTCTCTAGGGGATTTTCCACATCCAGGGTTGGAACCCGAGTCTCCTGCATTGCAGGCAGATTCCTTACCGTCTGAGCCATCAAGGAACAGTAGCCACTGCTCACCACAACTAGAGAGAAAGCAGTGATGACCAGCACAGGCAAAAAAAAAATAAAATTACCAAAATCCTCGAATCCTGTTGAGCAGTGGTTTTCTGATCAATAAACTGAGATTATAATAATGATGAGACTTGTTCCAAGAAAATGGAAAAAATACATGGTGAAATAATTTTGAAAAGCCAGGCCATGTACATAATTGCTAGCTATGGATACAAGATATGTATATGTCTTATATATATGTAATATACATATAATATATATATAAATATCCATGCATACATGTGTGTATGTATCCTGTATATCTAGCCTATGTATATCCTATGTATCCTATGTGTGTATACATGTATAGGTATATATGTGTGTGAGTATATATATATATATCCTGCATATATTCACATACATAAGATTACTATGTACCCTCATCTGAACTCATGGGAAAATATGGTTACTAAGTTAGGGAAAAGTTCCTCAATAAAGCTCAGAGAATGAATTTCCCCCTATCTGCACTTTGCAATTAAATTTCCAGTAGTTTGGTGGTGAAGAACTATTTTACAGGAAATAGCTAAGGTCCCCACAGGTATGAGAACATATTTACCTGTCATACATGGTATTTGGTCTTGCTGAGGTTTAGTTCAGCTAGTGACATTCACAGGCTGTGCTATAAAACCAGAGCCTGGCTGTGCAGGCTGTTTACTTTATTACAGACTCAGGACTTTGGAAGGCTCTCTAGACCACAGTGGGTCTTGAGAAGATGCCACCCTGGGCTGAGCAAACAACAGTATGCCCAGGCAGACTTCTGGTGGTTAATGGAAATCTAACAGCTGAGCAAACCCTAGGGCTCTGTTCGGAAAGCCCTCCTTCTCTTCCATGGCAAACTAAGCAGGAAAGTGAATTCCTCCAAGATGACCACAAGATGCTTCTATTAGGTAAACAGCAGGTTTGTGAAAAGCCTTCTGTTACAGTCTGTCTTATTTAAATGGAAGGGGGATGATTTCATAATAACAGCTTTCAACAATCCATATAACTAATGGAAATAGGGCCATACTTCATTCTGAGTGTCCAGGTAACATTTTTATACTCACATGATAATGTCTCATTGATATAATACTCAGTTTATTTTATAAAACTACATTAAGACTGAAAGCAATAGTGAGTCTTTTAATTAATAAAGAGTGATTTCCTCTAGCAAATGCTTTACAAATGTTTGTTCTTATACCTCATTGGTGAAGAAGGCAGCCACAGAGTTAGACATTTGTTCAAATCTGAGCTCCTCTTTTTTCTAGTCTCAGGCAATTAACTTCTTATGCCTCAGTCTTGTTACTTATAAAGTGGGGGTAACATTAGCACTCCTGAAGTCACCAGGGGGCTTCAGTGAGATACTGCATGTGTGCAGCCACTATGGAGAACAGTATGTTGGTTCCTTAGAAAATTAACAAGAGACTTGTCATATGATCCAGTGATCCAACTCCTGGGTTATGTCCGGAAAAATCCTAAGTAGAAAAGATACCTGCAACCCAATGTTCATTGCAGCACTATTTACAATAGCCAAGATACAGAAACCACTCAAGAGTCCATCAATGGATGATTGGCTGAAGAATATATGACATATATGTACATATACACACATATATTTATCTATATGTTATTGTTGTAGTTTAGTTGCTAAGTCATATCTGACTCTTTTGTGATCCCATGGACTGTAGCTCACCAGGCTCCTCTGTTCATGGGGTTTCCCAGGCAAGAATACTGGAGTGGGTTGCCATTCCCTTCTCCAGGGATCTTCCTGACCCAGGAATTTACTTGCGTGGCTGGGTCTCCTGATGCAGGCAGATTCTTTACCAGGAGCCACCTGGGAAACCCAATATGTGTGTGTGTTTGTGTATATATGTGTTTCATGTGATATACAGTGGAATATTACCCAACCATAAAGGACCTAGAGGAGCAGTCTCCAACCTTTTTGGCACCAGGAACTAATTTTATGGGAGACAATTTTTCCACGGACTGGAGGTGGGGGGGATGCTTTGAGAATGTTTCAAGTGCATTACCTTTATTGTGCACTTGCACTTTGTATCTACTATTATTTCATCAGCTCCACCTCAGATCATTTGGCATTATATCCTGGAGGTTGGGGACCCCTAAGGAATACCATAATCAGCGAAGTAAGTCAGATAAACAGAGATACACATTAGATGATAGAACGTATGTGGAACCTAAAAAATAATACAAGTGAATTTATACAAAATAGAAACAAACTCACAGATATAGAAAACAAACTTGTGGATACCAAAGGGGGATGTGGGAGGAGGAATAATTTAGGAATATGGGATTAACAGATACAAACCTCTCTATATAAAATAGATTAGCCACAAGAATTTTACTGTATAGCACAGGGTACAAAATTCAATATCTTGCAATAACCTATACTGGAAAAGTATCTGAAAAAAAAAAATACCTGAATCCCTTTGCAATACACCTGAAACTAACACAGTGCTGTCAATCAACTATGCATCAGTAAAAAAGGTATTGTGCACGTGTAATGTTTGGCATGTGACAGTCTGAAAAGACCCAAAGAATTCTTACTATTATTGGCTCCATGCTAGCCTGCTGACATCACAGGCCATGACCTGCCATGAAGTGGGACACATTTTCTGGTCCAGGAGTTTACTGAAGTGATTTCTCAGATCTTGCAGATGCCTGAGTTCAGTAGATACTGACATTTGTAATCTTAACAGCTACCATTAATTGGATGTAAAGTGAAGTCGCTCAGTCGTGTCCAACTCTTTGCAACCCCATGGACTGTAGCCTTCCAGGCTCCTCCACCATGGGATTTTCCAGGCAAGAGTACTGAAGTGGGTTGCCATTTCCTACTCCAGGGTATCTTCCTGACCCAGGGATCAAACCCAGGTCTCCCACGTTGTAGGCAGACGGTTTACCATCTGAGCCACCAGGGAAGTCCATTAATTGGATAAGACAGAAGCAAGTGTTTTACATGTGTGAATTCTTAGGGTCACTCTCAACCATATTATCATCATAAAAATGAGGCAACCACATAAATGGTAGGATGTACAGTTGGGACTTGAACCTACAGATGCCTCATCCTGTGTCCCTTGTTCTGACATGCTAATTAGCACACATGCTAAAAGCCCAGGTGGGGGCTTCTCTGGTGGTTCAGTGGTAAATGCAGGAGACACGGGTTTGAGCCCCGGTCCGGGGAGATCCCACATGCCCTGGAGCAACTAGGTCTGTGCACCACAGCTGCTGAGCCTGTGCTCTAGAGCCTTGGAATCGCAACTAGTGAAGGCCATGTGCCTCAGAGCCTGTGCTCTCAAACAAGAGAAGCCACCACAATGAGGGGCCTGCACACTGCAATTAGAGAATAGTCCCCGATCACCGCAGCTAGAGAAGAGCCTGTGCGGCAGCAAAGATCCAGCATGGCCAAAAATTAATAAACACAATTTTTAAAAATAAGCAAATTCAGTTTTTAAGAAAGTCCGGGTGGTTCCAGCTGTGGACTGCTGAGTACTTTGGGCTCTTCTGGGGGAAGTATATTTTTTTTTTTTTCCTAGAAAACAATAGAATTGTGGGAGATGACAAAACTTGTTTTTATGCAAACAATTCCTTCTTTCTAAAAGGGAGGCCCTTATAATCATTGGCCCCCATGTTCTCAGCCAGCTTTCGTCTGGGGAAAAACTTTAGCCTAAGATGACATCACCCTTATGGCAGAAAGTGAAGAGGAACTCAAAAGC
The DNA here is from genome assembly GCA_006408695.1 of Aepyceros melampus. Lineage (NCBI taxonomy): Eukaryota > Metazoa > Chordata > Mammalia > Artiodactyla > Bovidae > Aepyceros > Aepyceros melampus. The sequence goes on along the minus strand of SJXQ01003053.1, from coordinate 8,009 downwards.
CTCTTGATGAAAGTGGAAGAGGAGAGTGAAAAATTTGGCTTAAAACTCAACATTCAGAAAACGAAGATCATGGCATCCGGTCCCATCACTTCATGGAAATAGATGGGGAAACAGTAGAAACAGTGTCAGACTTTATTTTTCTGGGCTCCAAAATCACTGCAGATGGTGAGTACAGCCATGAAATTAAGACACTTACTCCTTGGAAGAAAAGTTATGACCAACCTAGATAGCATATTCAAAAGCAGAGCCATTACTTTCCCAACAAAAGTCAGTCTAATCAAGGCTATGATTTTTCCTGTGGTCATGTATGGATGTGAGAGTTGGACTGTGAAGAAGGCTGAGCACCGAAGAATTGATGCTTTTGAACTGTGGTATTGGAGAAGACTCTTGAGAGTCCCTTGGACTGCAAGGAGATCCAACCAGTCCATTCTGAAGGAGATCAGCCCTGGGATTTCTTTGGAAGGAATGATGTGAAAGCTGAAACTCCAGTACTTTGGCCACGTCATGCAAAGAGTTGACTCATTGGAAAAGACCGTGATGCTGGGAGGGATTGGGGGCAGGAGGAGAAGGGGACGACAGAGGATGGGATGGCTGGATGGCATCACTGACTCGATGGACGTGAGTCTGAGTGAACTTCGGGAGTTGGTGATGGACAGGGAGGCCTGGTGTGCTGCGATTCATGGGGTTGCAAAGTGTTGGACACGACTGAGCGACTGAACTGAAAAATAAGTTTAATCAGAGAAGTGAGAAAATGCAGAAACAAAGTGGTCAATCAGGACAAAACAATTATATAGTCTGTAGAAATGGCAACTCACTCCAGTATTCTTGTCTGGAAAATTACATGGACGGAGGAGCCTGGCGGGCTACACCCCATGGGGTCTCAAAGAGTCAGACACAACTGAGCGAGTAACACACAAGCAAAGTCAAGAATCTCTCATTCCTCCTCAAGGACTGTAGATAATACTCAGAAACGTTCTGTGAGCTGACTAGCAGATACTGAAACCTCCAGCACACGGAAGAAGTTAATCACATACATAAAGATCAAACCGTAGCTATAACATAAGGTGCCACAGTTCCAAGGACTGAGAATTCAAAGAAGTGGGAACAAACTAACTTGAAGTGAAGACTAATTATACTTAAAACAATGAAGATGACAATTGGCAGACCACTGATGACCGGTTCCAGGATGACTCTGCTGTTTCTGCATGGAGCCCTTTCCCTGCCTCTGTCTAAAAGCGCTCTTGCCCTTGTGCTGGTTGTCAGCGTGGGAAGTCAGGCTTTGGACACGAGTCTGCCCTCCCTCTTTGGTTACCAGCCTTCAAAATAAAGCAAACTTTCTTTTCCACCAACCTTGCCTCTTTATTGGCTTTTGAGGTGGCAGCACCTGGATCCACTTTCACGAACAGGTTTCCGCTCCCAGGTGAGGCCGTGCTCCTGCGATAGCTGGTTTCCCCCACGCTGAGCTGCCGCCATGATGCCCCGCTGGGAAGGATGTGAGGAGCTGCTGCTCATGGCTCTCTGGCCCTGGGAGGGGGTTCGGGGGATGTTCCCAGTAGTTGCTGAAACCATTTGTTTCCAGGATCCTCCCAGCTTCTCCCCTGCTCAGCACAGGCTGCCAATGAACGCTTTTCCTTATTGGAATGGAAAGATGCTTCTGGACTAGCTGAAGAACTCCAAGACTAAGTCCTCTGGTGTGTACCCGGCTAACTTTTCTTTTGAGCATGAAGTGCTATTTGGGCATTTTTGCCAGTTGGTTCTGATGTGTATCTGCCATCGAGGCCTGTTTTTGTTGGGAAGTGTTTGTTTGGGACTCCATATCCTCTGGAGGGTTTGTGACAGTTCTGTCTTTGGAGGGGTGGGTGTGTGCGTGTGGGTGTATGTGTGTGTATATTCCATTGAGTGATTGGTTGCCTTTTGTAAAGTGAATTCAGGTGCAATTTATTAAGAAGGATTTTAGCTATAAAAATATGACTAAAGAGAAAGATGATTGTTTTTTAAACATTGTGTGGCCACCAGTAATATTCTTCAGACTCCGGAGAAAACTGGTTAAGGTGAAACTTTTGAAACTCCATGCCGACTTTAAAAAAAATGCACATGAAAGTTGTGAGTTAAATTTTATTGGGCGCAGAATGATGACTAAACTGGGGAGACCGTATTTCAAATAGCTCTGAGAAACTGCTCCCAGGAGGCAGGGGGGAAGGTCAGTATAGACATGATTTTGGTGAAGGGAGGTGCATTCAATCAAGCACATCTTTTTTGCAGAAGGTTTCTGCTTGTCACCAGGAGCAGCCATCACCATGCAGGAACTTAATGATTTCTAGATATGAGGAGATACAAGAATTGGGTTTATGAAATTGGCTTCTGAAATAACTATCTGAAGACCTATTCTGTCAGTTTTTCCCAGAGCACAGGGTGCCTCATTTCTGCTCTCCACCCTAAATTCCATTCAGGGGGTGTTTAAAGTCAGCAGCTGAAGCAGTATATGATTTAGTCCTTTAGGGGTAGATGGCAAGCACCAATTTGTAGTTGACATCCAAAATTAGCTCTTTTTACATGCACAGAGAAAGTTTGATAAAAAGCTGGTTTTAGGATTCTCAGAATTTTGAAAGAACAAAAAAAATGCCTAGAAGAAAGCTTGACATTAACTCTTATCATCTCCTTGCGTGTATGCCCCTCACCAAAATCCGTAGTATAGTATAGTATAGACCTTTCCCCCTGCTCTTGGGTGCAATTTCTCTGCTATCTGAAATACTGTCTTCTGGGTTCTAGTCCTGATTTTTCCCCCAATAAAACTTAAAACTCATGGGCATTTTTCTTGGTCAATCCATGCCTCTACAAGTGACCCAATCTTGTTCCTTTTTTATGGCCGATAGTATTCCATTGTATATGTGCACCACCACTTCTTGCTCCATTCCTCTTGTTGATGGGCATCTGTGTTACTTCCTTGTCCTGGCTACTGTAAATGGACAGTAGCTGCAGTGTGTTGCAATGAACACTGGGGTACATGTATCCTTTTGAGTTAACGGTTTTCTCAAGGTATATAAACCAGTAGTAGGATTGCTGTGTCATATGGTAGTCCTCTTTAGTTTTCTAAGGAACTTTCATACTGTTATCCATAGCGGTTGTACCAATTTACATTCCCGACAACAGTGCAAGAGGGTCCCTTTTCTCCACACCCTCTCCAGATTTTTGATGATGGCCATTCAGACCAGTGTGAGGTGATACCTCATTGTAGTTTTGATCTGTTCAGTTCAGTTCAGCTGCTCAGTCATGTCCGACTCTTCGCAACCCCATGGACCACAGCATGCCAGGCCTGCCTGTCCATTGCCAACTCCCAGAGTTTACTCAGACTCATCTCCATTGAGTTGGTGAGGCCATCCAACCGTCTCATCCTCTGTTGTCCCCTTCTCCTCCTGCTCTCAATCTTTCCCAGCATCAGGGTCTTTTCCAATGAGTCAGCTCTTTGCATCAGATGGCCAAAGTATTGGAGTTTCAGCTTCAATATCAGTTCTTCCAGTGAACACTCAGGACTGATCTCCTTTAGGATAGACTGGTTGGATCTTCTTGTAGTCCTCTTAAGAGTCTTCTTGAAAATCCATAGTTCAAAAGCATCAATTCTTTAGTGCTGAGCTTTCTTTATAGTCCAACTCTCACATCCATACATGACTACTGGAAAAACCATAGACTTGACTAGATGGACCTTTGTTGGTAAAGGAATGTCTCTGCTTTATAATATTCTGTCTAATTTGGTCATAACTTTTCTTCCAAGGAGTAAGCATCTTTTAATTTCATGGCTGCAGTCACCATCTGCAGTGATTTTGAACCCCCCAAAATTAAGTCTCTCAGTTTTTCCACTGTTTCCCCATCTATTTGCCATAAAGTGATGGGACCAGATGCTATGATTTTAGTTTTCTGAATGTTGAGTTTTAAGCCAACTTTTTTATCTCTTCTTTCACGTTCATCAAGAAGCTCTTTAGTTCTTCTTCACATTTTGCCATAAGGTGGTGTCATCTGCATATCTGAGATTGTTGATATTTCTCCCAGCAATCTTGATTCCAGCTTGTGCTTCTTCCAGCCTAGTGTTTCTCATGATGTACTCTGCAGGTAAGTTAAATAAGCAGGATGACAATATATAGCCTTAACATACTCCTTTTCCTATTTGGAACCAACCTGTTGCTTCCTGACCTGCATACAGATTTCTCAAGAGGCAGGTCAGGTGGTCTGGTATTCCCATCTCTTTCAGAATTTTCCACAGTTTATTGAGAACCACATAGCCAAAGGCTTTGGCATAGTCAATAAAGCAGAAATACATGTTTTTCTGGAACTCTCTTGCTTTTTCGATGATCCAGCGGATGTTGGCAACTTGATTTATGGTTCCTCTGCCTTTTCTAAAACCAGCTTGAACATCTGGAAGTTCACGATTCACATACTGTTGAAGCCTGGCTTGGAGAATTTTGAGCATTACTTTACTAGCATGTGAGATGAGTGCAATTGTGCGGTAGTTTGAGCATTCTTTGTATTGCCTTTCTTTGGGATTGGAATGAAAACTGATCTTTTCCAGTCCTGTGGCCACTGCTGAGTTTTCCAAATTTGCTGGCATATCGAGTGCAGCACTTTCACAGCATCATCTTCCAGGATTTGAAACAGCTCAACTGGAATTCCATCACCTCCACTAGCTTTGTTCGTGGTGGTGCTTCCTAAGGCCCGCTTGACTATGCATTCCAGAATGTCTGGCTATAGGTGAGTGATCACACCATCGTGATTATCTGGGTTGTGAAGATCTTTTTTGTATAGTTCTTCTGTGTATTCTTGCCACCTCTTCTTAATATCTTCTGCTTCTGTTGGGTCCATATCATTTCTGTCCTTTATTGAGCCTATTTTTGCATGAAATGTTCCCTTGGTATCTCTAATTTTCTTGAAGAGATCTCTAGTCTTTCCTATTCTATTGTTTTCCTCTATTCCTTTGCACTGATCACTGGGGAAGGCTTTCTTATCTCTCCTTGCTATTCTTTGGAACTCTGCATTCAAATGGGTATATCTTTCCTTTCGCTTCTCTTCTTTTCACAGCTATTTGTAAGGCTTCCTCAGACAGCCATTTTGCTTTCTTTGCATTTCTTTTTCTTGGGGATGGTTTTGATCCCTGTCTCCTGTACAATGGCATGAACCTTTGTCCATAGTTCTTCAGTCACTCTATCAGATCTAGTCCCTTAAATCTATTTCTCACTTCCACTGTTTAATCATAAGGGATTTGATTTAGGTCATACCTGAATGGTCTACTGGTTTCCCCTACTTCCTTCAATTTAAGTCCGAATTTGGCAATAAGTAGTTCATGATCTGAGCCACAGTCAGCTCCTGGTCTTGTTTTTGCTAACTATATAGAGTTTCTCCATCTTTGGCTTCAAAGAATATAATCAATCTGATTTCAGTGTTGACTACTTGGTGATGTCCACGTGTAGAGTGTTCTCTGTGTATTCTTGCCACCTCTTCTTAATATCTTCTGCTTCTGTTAGGTCCATACCATTTCTGTCCTTTATTGAGCCCATTTTTGCATGAAATGTTCCCTTGGTATCTCTAATTTTCTTGAAGAGATCTCTAGTCTTTCCTATTCTATTGTTTTCCTCTATTCCTTTGCACTGATCACTGGGGAAGGCTTTCTTATCTCTCCTTGCTATTCTTTGGAACTCTGCATTCAAATGGGTATATCTTTCCTTTCGCTTCTCTTCTTTTCACAGCTATTTGTAAGGCTTCCTCAGACAGCCATTTTGCTTTCTTTGCGTTTCTTTTTCTTGGGGATGGTTTTGATCCCTGTCTCCTGTACAATGGCATGAACCTTTGTCCATAGTTCTTCAGTCACTCTATCAGATCTAGTCCCTTAAATCTATTTCTCACTTCCACTGTTTAATCATAAGGGATTTGATTTAGGTCATACCTGAATGGTCTACTGGTTTCCCCTACTTCCTTCAATTAAGTCCGAATTTGGCAATAAGTAGTTCATGATCTGAGCCACAGTCAGCTCCTGGTCTTGTTTTTGCTAACTATATAGAGTTTCTCCATCTTTGGCTTCAAAGAATATAATCAATCTGATTTCAGTGTTGACTACTTGGTGATGTCCACGTGTAGAGTGTTCTCATGTGTTGTTGGAAGTGGGTGTTTGCGATGACCAGTGCGTTCTCTTGGCAAAACTCTATTAGCCTTTTCCCTGCTTCATTCTGTACTCCAAGGCCAAATTTGCCAGTTACTCCAGGTGTTTCTTGACTTCCTACTTTTGCATTCCAGTCCCCTATAATGAAAAGGACATCTTTTTTGGGTGTTAGTTCTAAAATGTCTTGTAGGTCTTCATAGAACCGTTCAACTTCAGCTTCAGCATTACTGGTTGGGGCATAGACTTGGATTACTGTGATATTGAATGGTTTGCCTTGGAAACGAAGAGAGATCATTCTGTCATTTTTGAGATTGCATCCAAGTACTGCATTTCGGACTCTTTTGTTGACCATGATGGCTATTCCATTTCTTCTGAGGGATTCCTGCCCACAGTAGTAGATATAATGGTCACCTGAGTTAAATTCACCCATTCCAGTCCATTTTAGTTCGCTGATTCCTAGAATGTCAACGTTCACTCTTGCCATCTCCTGTTTGACCACATCCAATTTGCCTTGATTCATGGACCTGACATTCCAGGTTCCTATGCAATATTGCTCTTTACAGCGTTGGACCTTATTTATATCACCAGTCACATCCACAGCTGGGTGTTGTGTTTGATTTGGCTCCATCCCTTCATTCTTTCTGGAGTCATTTCTCTGCTGTTCTCCAGTAGCATATTGGGTACCTACCAACCTGAGGAGTTCATCTTTCAGTGTCCTATCTTTTGCCTTTTCATTCTGTTCATGGGGTTCTCAAGGCAAGAATACTGAAGTGGTTTGCCATTCCTTTCTCCAGTGGACCACATTCTGTCAGAACTCTCCACCAAGACATGTCCATCTTAGGTGGCCTACACGGCATAGCTTAATTTCATTGAGTTCAACAAGGCTGTGGTCCATGTGGTTAGTTTGTTTAGTTTTCTGTGATTGTGGTTTCAGTCTGTCTGTCCTCTGAAGCCCTCTCTTAGCACCTACCATCTTATTGAGGTTTCTCTTACCTTGGACATGGGATATCTCTTCACAGCTGCTCCAGTAAAGTGCAGCCGCTGCTCCTTACCTTGGACATGAAGTAGCTCCTCACAGCCACCAATACTGACCTTGGATGCTACTTGACCTTTGATCTGTATTTCTCTAATAATTAGTGCTTTTGAGCCTCTTTTCATGTGCCTCTTTGCCATCTGTATTGTCTTCTTTGGAGAAATGTCTATTTAGGTCTTCTGCCCAGTTTTTTGATTGGGTTGTTTGATTTTTTGATATTGATCTGCATGAGATGTTTGCATATTTATATTTTGGAGATTAATCCCTTGTCAGTTGCTTCATTTGCAAATATTTTCTTCGATTTGGAGGGCTGTCTTTTTGTCTCGTTTATGGTTTTCTTTACTGTACAAAATTTTTAAGCTTAATTAGGTTCCATTTGTTTATTTTTATTTTCATTACTCTAGGAAGTGGGTCAAAAAAAAAACTTGCTGTGATTTATGTCAGTGTTCTTCCTACGCTTTCTTCTAAGAGTTTTATAGTGTTTTTGTCAATAATTATTAAAACTGTTGTCAATAATTATTAAACATGTCATTTCTAAAGTATTCTGACTGCAATTTATGCTTTCACACCAGCTTCTGATTTGTGCCCTGTGCAGTGGACAGGTTATTATGATTCCTACTTTTTTGTCCCTACCTTTTAAAGGAAGAATCTGGGCATGCAGTAGCTTTCCCAGGTCACAATGGGTGTCACTGATGAAGGATTGCTGATGTTAATTCTATTTTGAACATTCATCAACTGTATTTATTAATAAACTGACACGTATTGCATACTTATTATAATTACTGCTCTATTTAATGCATTGGGAAGAAGAGGCATAGAGATGCCAGGTAGAAT